>VXBW01002178.1:0-14765 GCA_013400375.1 Thinocorus orbignyianus
GGGCCTCACCGGTGCCCAGTACATGGGGATGGTTACTGTGGCCGTACTGCTGCTGATACAGGCCAGGACGCTGGTGGCCTTCTAGGCCACCTGGATATACTGCTGGCGCATATTCAGTTGGCTGTCGGCCTACAACCCCCAATTTAGCCAATGGTCTACGAATTTCTAAAATTAGGATTAACAGTTGAAACCTGTAAGAATCCAATCCATGGCCCAAGTATTTGCTGAAGTTTCAAAAACAAAGGAATTGTGTTAGTAGCATGCCACTGGTTTTCAGAATGCTTTATTTGGCTAAAATATATACTACTTTGCTTGTAGACAGTTGCGTAATTTGGTTTGAATGGAATTTTACTTGCATCTACCAAACATTTACTAAATCAGTGACTGAAAGGCATTTATAGAGACATTCACTGTAGTCCACATCGTTCCATTTTTAGGTTTTAATGGAAATATGCACAATTTAAGACACAACACATTTGTGTATCAAGTCCTTAAATCTCCTATCAGATCAAGAAATGGAGCGGCTCTTGCATTCTGTCTTCTACTGGCACATTAATCTGACTAACTCACGGCCTCTTCCTCAAGTCCGTAACAAAAACTCCATTCTCAAGTGCTTTTTTTCCAGGTCAGATGAGTCAGAAAAAGGTTAAGTTAAAGTTGTCAGAATAATTTAAGCATTTACTTTATCCTCCCCTCTAAAACATCTGTTCCCATGGAAAGAAGAAGAAACTAAGTCAGATAGTTCAGTTGTTGGCTGCTGGTTCTCCAGTTCTGCTTTTGCTCCCATGGCAACTGATGTGGCATCAGGAAAAACAAATAAAAGCAAAAGGATAAATAACAGCTCAACAGCTGAGGGTGGAAGTGCTATTACACAAAACAAAACAAAAAAAAAACAAAACAAAAAAAAAAAACCCACACCAAAAAAAAGAACACACACCAACAACAACAAAATCCAAAAACCTCTGTGCTAATGCTAATAAACACAAATTACAACATTAGAGGCCCTGTGCTACAAGTCAAAAACTGCTATATTCATTTCAGGGTGCAAATAACTCTGGAAGTAATACCTGAAGCATCAAAATCTTCATTTATAAAAGAAATCTGCACAATATGAAAACTCTTCCATCATCCAACAAAATCCTTCTTCCTTCTATATAAGAACACACATATATACTGCCATACACATAGCTGTCATTTATTTGCTCATGCATATCTGGCACCATAATAAATTAGCTTGACCCAGCATTATTTTAGAACAGAAATAGCCCTGCTTTCTCTCTGTTTTTAATTTCTGAACAGCTCAGCCCTGAACCGCCACAAGCAGCAGTGATTAAACCCAAAGTATTCTCAGTAAGTCCTACCCAGTCATAGTTCCACTTGGCCACTCTCTCACAAGAAAACAGAATGAGGCTGCTGTTTGGATATATCTTTGATTGTGTCTCTGCCAGTAAAAAGCAGGGAAATACAAGGGGTTCCTTTGGTCTATGCATCGCTTTTTAACTCTTCATTTCTTGGGCAGAGTTTCCCTTTTGATTGTCTTTTTATTTCGATCCTGGAACTTCTGGTTTGTTTTTCACTCTCCCGAAACCAACAATAGGTTATGGCATATAGCATACAAGGATCTTATTCTTCCGCTTATGTTTCCAGCTAGCTTGAGAGAGGATTACATACAGCAACATATGTACCTAATACGAACACTGCAACATGCAGTTAGCTCAAGACTGTTCCTCACACATGAAAATACACATTAGGACTAAGGACTAGGTATGGAACGTGCTATTTTCAATACTCCCCTTCCAATTTTGACAATATTTGAGATCCAGACTATTTTAGAAACATATGATTCTTATCTTATTCTCATCTTATCAGCTACAGTGTTAAGAGAATTTATTCAAGAAGCAGAACGAAAATATTATCTCCCCCAGAATTAATTTCCTAGAGCTGGAGAGAAGGTAAAGAAATACTTAAATGACAGAGGTCACGTAAAGACTGAGTATTCAAATATCAAGGGTGATATACCCAAAGACTAAATATACACACACAGGGACTGAGGAAAAAAGGGGACACAGGAGAATCTGTTAGGCTTCAGTTACAGTACGTAAAACTACTCTCTATTACATTATGTTAATGGCAGAATGCATATTAACAAACTCAACGCGAAGACAGCACAAAGAATGAAGGACAGGATAATCAGTAATGACTGAAAAAACTGTGGTGAACAGTCACAAACCAAAGATGATTACTTTTCACTCCCTCACATAAAATCATGAAGAAATCTCTATATTAATTTAAAACCTTGGAAGAATTTTTGTATTTTGGACATCCATATTATTCCACCTACACAGATTATCAAAGACACAAAACATCAAATATTAACAAAACCAAAATTAATAGCAAGTACTTCAGAATAAAGGTCCATCTACACAGGTAATAAACATTTTGAGAAAGAACAAAGGTATATATCCTTCACTCAGAAATCGTTAAGTATAAAGTTTTAACAAACCTAACACTGCATCTCAATCACCATGTTCAGCACCCACTGATAAACACATCTTCCGTTAATATATCTAACCACTCTAAGCACATTGTAATTTTGTTCTCCACGGCATCTAAGGACGATTCCACATTTAACCGAGCATCAAGTAAAAAGCCCTACTTCTTGTTTTATGTTAACAAACTACTGGGTTTTGTTTCACTGGGTTATCTTAGTTCCAATATGATATTTCAGTCACATCTGAAATTACAAAAAAATTGCTTTCTATTAACTTCTCTATACCAAGCATGACTTTATAGCCCAGCATAGGCCATGCTGAAAACTTCTAAATACTCTTATCTCATATGGAAAGTGTTCCAAAATTGATGATTCCTTTCTGCTGTATTTGCTTTTTCTTTTACTTGACAGGGTGACCTGAATCAATATAGTATCCTAAACATTTTCTGTTTTGTCCTTTTATTTTTCCTTCCAGAAACGTGTCAAACTTCCAGCGTGACCGCTGCTAAACTGATGTTTTTAGCAGAACTATACATTATGGCTGCACAGGTTTTGGCTCGGATGGAGTGAAAACAGGGTTTTCATTATTGCTGGGCAGCACTTACGCAGAGTCAAGGCCTTTCCTGCTCCTCGCCCCCTGCCAGCGATGGGTTGGGAGCACAGGGAGCTGAGAAGGGACGTGGCCAGGATAGGGACCCAAATGACCTAGGGATGTCCTAGCCCATACAGTGTTGTGCCCACCGATAAAACCTGGGGCAAGAAGGAGGAAAAGGAGGGCATTTGGAGGAATGGCATTTGTCTTCCCAAGTGACCATTATGTGTGATGGAGCCCAGCTTCCCTGGAGACAGCTGAGTACCCGCCTGTCGCAGGGAGCAGGGAAGGAACTCCTTGTTTTGCTGTGCTGGCATGCATGGCTTTTGCTTCTCCTATTAAACTGCCTTTATCACCACCCACTGATTTTCTCACTTTTACTCCTGATTCTCTCCCCAGTTCCATCAGGGGAGTGTGGGCAGCCAGGGTTAAACCATGACTGTGACTCCAATATCTCCACCTGATGGCAGACAATTAATTTAGAGTCCATCACAGTGTATGTTTAGTTCATGTTACTCTCCCTGCTTCCCTCTGCCACACGTGCATTACTTCAAATTCACCAGTGAATAAATTCATGCAGCCACTAAGCTTCCTGAGACTCTTCCAGTTCAGTTTCATCTTTCCATAAGCACAGTATGGAAGAATTTTTTTTCTTAACAGATAAACTCAGCCTGCACTCTGCAAGGTCTTTTCTAATCACATCCTATTAAAAAAAAACCCAACACACATATTCTACACTGTAACCAAGCCATCAAAAAATCTGACATCATTCGTTGTACAGACAAACTACTCAGCAGCAGGAATCAATACGGGTCTCAGGACATAACATTTTCTGTAGGTACTGTTTGAAAGATCTGAACTAGTATGAGGTCTTAAATTACTTTTAATCTGCCTCTGGCTGCTGCTTTTTCAAAATAAAATTTCATAGAATCATAGAATGGTTAGAGTTGGAAGGGACCTTAAAGATCATCAAGTTCCAACCCCCCTGCCATGGGCAGGGACACCTCTCACTGGAGCAGGTTGCTCAAAGCCCCATCCAGCCTGGCCTTAAAAATAATTTAATAATTAAGTCAGAATTTCAGTAAACCAGAACCTATAAAGCTGCTGAAAATTAAATTCTGTTCCAAAATTGGGTACATATATAAAGTAATCTGATGCCCCTTTGCCTACCTATTGCAACATTTTAGAGTCAGTTTTGCATTTTTCCATAAACACAAATATGAATGTCAATAAACTCAGGGCTCGACAGACCCAAACATCACAGCAACTGCAAAAGACGTAACTATTTTTTTCAAGAAATTGAAGACACACAAAACAAAAAGGCCCACTAAGCCATTTTTTCAGGGAAACAGTTTAGGTCCAAACTGTTTTGACCTGAAAAATGTGCATTAATAGATCCTATGAATGTATGAATGGCTAGTAAGACAGGCAAACAACTCACAAGTACCAGTCATTTACTTGTCAGCCTACTTTTTTCTTCAGGTAAATAACCACAAACTTCAGAAATAAAAAATATGAATGAAAAACATTGTGACAATTAGTCATACTAGCAACTGTCCCTCTTGCCAAGCCAGAGAAACGTTTCAACACAGTACAAGATCACTGTACATCCAAAACCACACAGGAATCTTCATTTCTATCTGTGACATTCTGAAACTGTAAGTAACATAAGCAAATAATGCAGGTAATGTCTCTAAGCTGTCTCTTTTTTTGTTAGGCTAGTAAGAACTACCTGCCGTTCTGTCTAATGCTATTTTTAAACAGGGAGCAGTGTGCATCTCCAGGCTGACTAAAACCTAACTTAATGAAATGCAACTTTTGCTGTTAAACACCAAACACTGTATTCCTCAAACATTATTCTGAAACACCTCTGAAAAAACTGTGAGTTTAAGTGTTTATCACTGTTTTCCACAATCAGCAGTTTTTTGCTAAACACTACACATTACAACTTGCAATGCTATTTTCAGTCAAGAATACTGATTTACTATTTTGGGATGACCTTCTCTGTCACGGGTCTCCCCCAGAAATTAGCATTTCCTAAAAAGTCTGAAGTGACTATTATAATGAATCACACTATTTGGCAAATAGCTCTTTAAAATTCAAGCAAACTTTTGAAAAAAAAAAAAAAAAAAAAATTATTTACTGAGTTATGAATCACTCAAATTATAAGTGGGAAAAGACATATGTAAGGAGCTGCTAAGCTAAAGAATAAGATTCTGGGTATAAACAAAACATAATGTAATTAACATGAAGATTTATACACATCACTTAACTATACTAGCATTCCAATTATGTATATTACTGTCTATGCTGCTGGGCGCAACAGGGACAAACAACACTTAAAGAATAAACCCTTCCCTCAGTCCAAGTTTCATGAAATCATTACTATTACGCAGGCCAGTTCTGCTGAGGTCAACGTATGAAGCAAAGAAAAAGTAACTCTATTTTATCAAGTGTCAGAGATGCCACTTAATATGCATTTCAAATGTCTCTTACAACATACCACACAGATCATTCCATAAGACAAATGCTTGTGTATTTAAAGCTGCTTGCAAGATACCAAAACTACAATAATTATATAAATTAAGTATATAGAAACAAAAAACTTTTAAAAATTAGTTTCCCGTACATGCCTATTGTATTGAAAGTCTTTACACTATTAACGCATCTCTCAAAATACATAATTCACTTCCACCACTGCAAAAAGACTGCAGGCTACATTTAAATGCTACTCTAAACCACTCACATCAATACAATAAACTTTGCGATATGCCATATATTCATAACATCACAATTGTTAGCAAAATTTACAAGCATCTGCAAGTCAAAATATTATAAATTTACGTCAATGATAATCAGAAACAGCTTGACATATAGAAAACATCTCACAAAGAAACAGGAAAGTATTCCAACCTGTTCTGTATCTTTGTCACATACAAATGAAAGGGAAATTTACTTAAGCATCAACTGTCCCTTTTAGTTCCTAATGCCAAGAGAAATACGGCATTTTATAACTGATTGCACTTACTAGTGCACTTACCATTAGTTTTATGTTAATAAGCAAGAATTAGTTCCTTCCTTCCCCGCATGCCCTTTGACTACTTCTTTGCCCGATGAATACATTTCTTCGTGCAGTCATAAAAAACTACTTCCAAACTAACCCTGCGGACAAGACTCAACTATGGGATCAATATTCCCTGCTCTTGTTCAAAACTATGTTTGGTTCATTGAAGACAACTTGCTAGACATTTAAGCCTTCAGGGCCGTGGGGGGAAGGGGGAATAAAACTTGAAAAGCACTTCTGGAAAAGAAAAAAAAAAAAAGACAACTGCAGAAAAATTCAGTGCTAACATCACAGTTAAATGCCAAACATTAAACAATTTGTTGTCATTACAGTAATATATTCTTTCCTTAAGCTTTTTTTTCTAAAATTTACTTCTCCAAACACTCTTATATGCATTGCGGCAAGGAAACTATACAAACCCTTTATCATTTTTTTAATTTGGTAGCTGTTGGCAAGTAAAAAAAAAAAAAAATTAAAATAAAACCCCCACAAAACAAGCCCTGAAAAAAAAAAAAAAAACAAACCACCTTGACAAATGGAAGGCCTCCAGTATGCCATCCAAAGACTTGGATGTTTGGGACATCTTTATTTTGTGTTCAAGCACTCATCCACTTTCCTTAAATCCTATTCTCCAAATCTTTCTGTGATACATTCAAGGTATAACTAACTCCCGTGTGCTCTTTCTGCTCAGTTGCCAGGAAAAGTAAGAATGTCTGAAATGTGTTACAGATTTTTTTCAATAATCCATACTCTTTCATTTTCTTTATTCAAGACTTCGGATCTCAACTTTTTTCCCATTTCTCAGACTTTCTTTGGGACAGCAACTTTTTACAATGAAAAAAAATACAACCAAATCTGCTGTTGTCCAATTATCAAAGACTACCAAGTAGACTGTTCCAAGCCAGGAGGGTAAGAAAAGCATCCATTTATTTCTTCAGAGTCCCATTTAAGGTAATTTCCCTGAAAGGGCCAAAACGGAACTCTCTATTGTTTCTAACATTAGACTTGGTAAGTGGGGGGGGAAGGCAGAGGAATCCTCCTTGCTCTGAAAGCTCTTTCAACTGTGCTATAAATAATTAGTTTATGGCATTACCACTGCTGTAGATGTTGGGCCTGGGTCCCCAAATGATCTAAATATTGAGCACTCTTCTGCCTCACTCTTCTCCTAAACCATACAGCTGTAGTTCAATTATTATCTCTGATCTAGCTCTTTCATCAACAGTGAAAAGAAGCGGTGAGGTGCTTAAGGGTAACTCCAAGGATGAAAAATGAGCAGAGCTGCAATGGAAAAATACTGGTTTACATTTCTTACGGTTCAGCCTTTTTAAAACTGCTGTAACTACTTAGAAAAGACCACAGCTGTAGGGAGTGATAATATCTTTTATTAAATCAACTGATAACGGCTTGAAAACCTAGACTCTTTCAGGCATGCGTGCCTGATATTTTTATCCCGCTAACTGACTAACACAGTAAGGAACCTTCCTTAATGGCTTCCTATCTTCCTGGATCCATACACACAAAGTAAGAATTTATTCACATCTTTCCTCAGGGATACTTTCTATCTACATACCAGGTTACGAGGTAGTAACTTAAAGCACACTGGATCCAAAGACATGTGGGAGTGGGCATTTTGGGCCCCCTTTTATTCCCACAGGAACTACAGATGTTTGGAAAATTATTTTTTTGGTCAAAAGTATAGTTCTTCTTTTAGAAGTTCCAGTCACGAGGGCAAGTAAGGATACAGCAAAGTTATCAAATTAAGTGTATAAACTAGTGGAAATGCCTTACTTTATTTCTAACCTAGAAAAACAAAACTGAAAGCAGAGAGATTGACTTCACTATATTACTAAAAAATATTTCTAAGTATGTATTTTTCACATTATACTGACAGATAAGCTTACCCATGTAAGAGTACAGTCTAATATATCCATTATTTTTTCCATGTGAGACTCAGCAGGACTGTGCTTACTAATATTTTACTACGCCATCATTTTGTGTAATATAATCACGTTTTATACTTCTGGGCTTTACTCCCAAAGCACTGGGTATACAATGTATACAAAACTCAAATTTCAGCAACTACGGCTTTAGCAAGGTAACCTTGGATAAATCTAACAAAGATTCCTTATTCAGAACAACAAAAGCTACCAACAGACTACACAGGTTGGCTGACATTACTTTTTTAAGCTGATTTACACCACAGGGTTTTGTATTGTAGAGGCATGTCACTGCTCATCCTTGCACTTTGTTTCTTGGAAGCTCACAGTTTATCATTTCAGCATTTAGTTAAAATTAAATATTTAATACCGAGGGTGCTCTACGATGCAAGCACAGCTAAAATGAAAGGCCTCTGTGGCTGCAGTGACCAGATTTCAAATGCAGGTAGATCAATAAAAAAAGCTCAAGCACAGCCTCCGCGTGCGAGTGGAATGGTTTATAATAGCTTGCAAATGACTATGTGCTTGTCGTAACCAGCTGTTCTTAAATTATGAATATGCAACCAATTCATGTTAAAGCCAAATCCCAGCACTATTTCTACAGGGAAATCCCAGTAGTTTTAGCTTGTTCTACATGTTAGTTATGTTAAGGATACAAATAGCAGTAAGCTTCCGAACAAATAGGGCCAAACTATTGCGGCTTGATGCACTAAGTCCATTATCACAGCAGGGGTTGTCAATCTCTAGAACTTTCCTATAACAGCTCAGGCAACACAACAATGATCTCCCAGCCAAAAGATAAAAAGAAGAAAAACAAAACAAAACCCTCCCCATCAGACCTGAAAGCCCCTCTGCCAAGCACAGCTTTTCTGCTGCGGCCAATCAGGCCATCAGCCCTGACCCGCTGGAAGGCTTGCATCAAGTCTCAAACACTTACAAACATCAATCATAAAAACAAAGACAGGACACCAAATTATACAGTATTAACCTCCAGGTTCTGCATACAAAGACCTTAGATTTATTTATGTCCTAGCACATTAAGAGCTTCAGTACACTGTTCTTTACACCAAACTGGCTGCCAATTTGATGAACCTCTCTGCCCTCAGCAGGAATACAGTGTCTTTGATTAATGAGTGCATGCTTGTGGAAATGTGTAAGAACAGAACACGGGACAAAATCCCAATGACTGCATCTCTATGCATTCGGAAGACCAATCCTTTTTTTGCAGTAAGATTTGTCAAACTGGTTTTCTTCTGTACAAGAAGAATGAGGGCTGAGGAGGGGGTTGTGGGGTTATTTTGCTTATTTTCTTTGGATATCACACACCACTGTTCTAAAGTAAGTATCTGATAAAATGCAATGCATCGTTGAATCTTTCAGCACTAGAAAAACATTAATTCACTGATATAAATTGATTAATGGAGTCACAATATAAAAAAGTTAGCTCTGCATTTAAAGTGAAAGAAAAAGCTCTCCCTAGAAAATTTCGAAGTAGTTAGCTTCTTGTCCAACAGTCCAACTCAGATTCAAGCTCAAAAACAGCTAGGGAGAGAGTATTTTGGGCCTTGAAATCGCCATACCTAATAAATATCTAAAGAAAATCTAACTTACGCTTCCCATAATTCCCAAGAAAACAGCAGCAAGGTTCTTCATTATTCAAAAATTAAAATTCTTTATTATCCCTTCCAGCAATTCCAGAGCAGAAGTTTTGTGTGAAACTCCAAAAAGAAACAACATTTTCTGATGGTCACTACATTATTTCTAAACCTACCTTTTTTCCAAGGTTTTATACTGCAAACATTACCTGGAACAAGTTTTCATATTTAGCAGACCCACTGATTTCAATGGGACCATCGCTAATGTAAATAGTCCATCAGGTAGACCAATTTTTCAGACGGTGCCTTTACGCTTTCAGTGGTTTGAATTTTAAGGTTTTGTGATTCCTCCCTCAGGGGCTAGAAAAATCTCTACAATCTCTTTTGCAAACTACCAAGGCTTAACCCATTCAGCTCTTTACAATGCCTGACCTACATCAAGTGAAAAGAGTCTTACATCCTTCACACAAAAAACAAGACATTCGGGAGGCCCTGATGGGTGTGAGTAGGAAGGCAATGGGAGAGATTTCACGTTAATGGCAACAAGCATCCTATCCTTCTGAAAGAATGAAACGTTCACTGACAAGCCCCACACATCTTTTTCTAAGTCCATACTTTTAGAGGCTATGCCTGAGACATGATCACTAGGTAGGGTTTAAAAATGCATTCTTTCTTGGATATTTGTCTTTTCCCCACCCATCTGAAAGGCATTTGCATAAAGAGACAATAAACTGGTATTAGGAATTTCATCAAATGCACAAATTATTCTGTTAAACTAAGCAGGGAAAAGCCCTGTTTGGTTTTTCACTTGCTGGTCTCATTAAATGATAATACTGCAAAAATATATTGCAGCATTTCAATATTTGAAATCTCTCCTCCCTCCCCAAAAGAAGAAACAAAAATCAAGATGACACTGTAAAACCATTAAGTGTTTTACTATTTTTTTTTACCATTTTAACAATTTTTCTACCATCAACTTCTTGTGATGTTGGTAAAAGACAAAATCCTTCTGCACATCAGAGTCTTTATCCGTTATTAAAAAAAAAAATAATAAATTCTCACTTTTATTAAAGTACTAAGAAACAGAAATGAAAAAAATTAATGTGAACCTACTATTTTCCTTACACAAACCTTCTGATGATTCCTTGCTCATCTCTGTGTTGCTTTTTCCTTTTTTTTTTTTTTTAAATAAGCGGGCAAAAATTGGGGGAGGGGGTGGAGGAGGATCTATTTAATCTTATGAATAAAGTGTCCTTGTTTCTGTTCCTCATCAGTAAAGAGTAAGGAGGGAAGAACTCCAGCCCCCTACCACTCACTTAAATATACACTTTCATTCTACCATTACACAGAAAGAATAGACTAAAAAAAAAAGTTTTACAGTAAAAATGTAGCAGTATGACCAAGAACTTTTTAAAAGCAAAAATGTCAGTCAGAAAAGTTTTATTTCCTTCTTTATTAGGGTTGGGAAGACAATCTGTACATAAATTCTGAGTTCTGCATAACGTTATCTTCACCACAAACCACCAATTTCCTTAAAATATGCTGAACAACCCATACTTGCTACATTTTGTCAATGTCCAGAATGTTTTAAGTTATACAAAAAAAAATCACAAAAATCACTGTTGTCCTCAACACCTGTGTCACTATCACCTCTGACAGCAATTTACAATCACAAACTAGTTTATAGTGTGGTAGATCATAATTTACTGAATGTACTGTAGCAAAACAAAATTATCTCAAGAGTTGAACCACACTTGGGAGAAAACTGGTAAGCTCTGGGAATCTTCATTCTAAGCGAGAATCTAAGCCATGAAAACACAAAGTATCACTCTTCTGTAATTTTCTATTGGAATAAAGCCTGCCGTTTTTAAAAACGAAACAAAAAAACAAACCAGTAACACCCAGCATTTGGTTTTATTTAAAGATATCCGTACTGGGGACTGGGATGGAGGGGAAAATGAAGCGACCTGAAGCATGGGACGCTCTTACTATGTCAGCCTGTGTAGCAAATTGCATTTTTGGTTGTGCTAAATCTACCTCCCAACAGCTTAATCCCAAATATGCCATTATAAGAATACTGCAAAACTAAAAGCAGTCAAGTACTAATGGCTCCTTTCCTTAATTCAGGGAGATGAGACAGAAACCACAAACTTCCCTTTCTTTGCAAGCCTGATATTCCACATCTTGTGGAGGAACAGAAAAGTAGCAACAAAGACATTAACAATTGCAGTTCAAGCTGGGAGTGACTGTTCTGTTTCAATTCAATGACACCACTAATGGCTTCTTAGCAGTTCCATGAAATCAACCAGCTGTCAAGTCGATGCATCAGAAGGAACAGTTATGCGCTCCCATAAGAAAAAGCAACACATCAGGATGTTTTGCAAAACATCTGCTCCTTTACACTGCAGTTCTATAATACACATAGAAACAAAGAAAACGAGAAAAGGGGCAACAGGACTAAAAAGAAAGACTTCCATTACTTTCTTATTTGCATTTTCAGTGTCTTCTAAAAAGACAAGTTCAGTCTTGTAGCACTTTCTTCTTATCATTAGGATAATACAAAGATTAAACAAATATACTGCAGTGGTCAACAAATGCTTATTCCCTCCATAACAGAAAAATAATTTTTCTCTCGAAAATGCAAAGTACCTTATTACAGTTCATGAAAATAATCTTTTTCCCACCAAAAGGTACAGAGAATATATTTAGCTATCTTTCCCCTACCACTATTCAAATAATTTCACGATGTTACGATAATTTTCAAGAAGGAATCTTAAAAACAGAGTTTAAAAAAAAATAAATAAAAAAAGGCAACTCAGAAGGAGAAATACCAATATGACAATTCTAGTTTATTTTCAATACACATTAGTCACAAAACCTTATTTTGTCCCATTAGACTTTGGGTCAGTAATGACTGCCTGATCCTCTGAAGAAACATTTTTTACTGTCCTGAGAGTTCTATTTACGAAGAACTGTATCACGACTTGATATTAATACTCCATTGCTTGCAAGGAATCGGTACCATCTGTGATTAAACCAATATCCCCTACCTGAACTTCAAGGAGATTCTTTAACTACTCCTGCTGATTCCTCTATACACACTTTACGAGAATTACCTTAGTGCTACTGGTTTTTTTACTGTTATGTGGTTTAATGATTTTGTGGCATTCTGACAAAAACACGTATGTAGTTTATTGTAAGTATGAGACATCAAGTATGCTATCATTTTCTGAAACTACTTATCCTCTGTTGCCCACCATTTATAATCTGTCAAATCTTCCAGACCTTTGTTGCATGTATAATTTAGAACCATCTGTTGTACACGCTTTCAACTATTTAAACATTTCCATCTACCTAATATTCACGTAGCTGGCAAACATTCAATTCAACCACACTTTCTAATGCATTTAATTAAAAAAAAAAAAAAAAAAAAAAAAAAAAAAAAAAAAAAAAAAAAAAAAATAACAAAAAAAAAAAAAAAAAAAAAAAAAACAAAAACAAAACAAAACAAAAAAAAAACTACCAACAACAAGAAAAACAAACCACAAACACAGCTCGAGGTAAGCACCAGACATTTGTTCCAACATCACCTTAAGGACAATTTAGGTACATCATTCAGTACTGACTTGGACAGAAAAAAAAGTCTTGACGTATCAACAGCTTATCCTACTACTTCCTATATTAACTGTTATCAATGTTTTTCTCAACCCCAAAGACAAAGAAAATGCAAATTAAATACAGGCAGTTTCACGTTCTCATTAGTGCGACTGTAAACATGCAGCAAGTAAGACGAGTATAGGGAAAAGAACGGAAAAACAGAACTTTACCTACAATTGCTATTCCTTATCAAATACACTGTGTTAAACTAAGTCATATCATGTGACCAGAAAAACTTTTACATTTAAAAAAACACAACAACATTCAGTTGAAAATTAAATTAACAGAACAGTACCTTTTATTGTTTCCCTTTTCACAACAGCTGACAGAGCTTATAGCCAGAGGTAAAGAGATTTTTATTCTTTTAAAATGAGTTTAGCATAGTAACTACATATTGCCACCCACATTATATAGTATCTGGAACATAACCTAAACTATGTGTTACATGTATATAGGTACTTCCAAGGGAAACTTTTTCACAATCTAGTTTAATAAGTTTGTTGCTCACAATTGCGTCCCACAAATTTATAATTTAAAAATGGAACAACTGTGTATTTCCATGTTCCTCATATTAAGTAGAAACTTTATTTCTCAAGGAAGATTCTGTACCGAGTGGTTCATGTAAACTTCACCTCAGATTACTACTCTCTGTAAACAAAAAGAATGCAAGTCTCCGGACGATTCGTTATTTAACATAAGAATTTTGGAATGCTTTTTTGAACAACCAAACGGTTTAGTAAGCCTTAGGTATTAAACACTGAACACCAAGATAAAAAAAAAAAAAAAAAAAAAAAAAAAAAAAAAAAAAAAAAAAAACCACCAAACAGAACAAACCACATGAACACGGGGGTGGGAGGCAAGGGAGAAGAACAGCACAATTATTTCTCAACCCGTACAAAACTAGACGCTAGATAAAGCAGCGTGTTCCTATTGCTCCCTTAGCGTGCAGTCTCAGCTGGGAACCCTCCTCTCCCAAGTGCGGGTCACAGCACGCTGGATCAGGGATTCCGGGCGAAAGCACACCCTCTCGAAAAATTCCCCTTAAACTTTATATGACGTCACTGTCTGTCCCTGTAACATTTCCTAAACTTTTGAGTCTCATCCAAAAGGACTTTCAAGATTTCCATTCCTTCCCTCCTAACAGAGACGGGTAGAGTTGGGAATAAAATTTGCCCAAGATGGCGAGAGGCTCGTTGTTTAGAGGGCAGAAAAATGGAGGATATTGTAATATACACAAAGGGATAAATTTCAGCTCCTCGGCTGCAGCTGCCCGCTTCTCTTTATGAGGCACATACGCGCACAAAAGACCAAGGCGGCAGGGCCTGCGGCGCGGAACGGTGCGGCCGCGCTGCCGGACACCACGCCGCGGATCCGAGCGCACCTCCGCGCCCGCGCAGGGGTACGCGCCGGCCGAGAGCGCGGCGGCGCG
>VXBW01002178.1:15234-35469 GCA_013400375.1 Thinocorus orbignyianus
GCGCCGGTGCCCGGCCCCGCACGGCGGGGCGGGGGGGGCTCCCCCTCCCGTCCTGCCGGCAGCCGCTCGCCCATCCTCCTTCTCGCCGGCCCTAAAAAGTTAGGGACGGGGCCCGCGTCTCCTGCAGCGGCACAAGGGCGAAGGCGCTGTCGGTGATTTTTCGCCCGTGACTTCACGGGGCAGTTCGCGTTTGCCCACCTCCCCCGGCTCCCGTTCTGCAGAGCAGGTTCAGGCAAAAGGAATCATTCTGATGCAGCGACAAAGAAGGTGCGGTGCGAACAGCAGCGTCTGCTGGCAAGGAAAATAGCAAAGGTCAGAGGAGACGCTTCAAAGAAGCCTGGCAAGTCAGAACGCAGAGTGGAAGCCACGTTCAATTTTGACGCTGCCGAACTAGATACGCGGGGGTAACAGGCGCCGGGGCGGGGGTGGCGGCGCAGTCCGGGGACAGCGTTAGAATTCACCCGCCGCCGACGCAAGCGGTACGGTTTGCCCAAACGATTATCTTTGAAACGCCGATCTTCTGCCTCGCCTGAAGCAGCCCGCACGGGTTATGTGTGAAAAAGCGACCCCCGCGCTCCCTGCCCTTCCCCCCTGCCCCGCACCGCCGCCCCGCGGGAGCACCGCGCTGCGGGGAGCAACGTGCGGGGGCTCCGGTGCGAGCCAGTAAAAACCGTACGTGCGGAATGCCAGGGTACGCACAGCCTGGTGCCCTGGCTAAACGCAACACGCAAGCACTTTAAAAATCAACATTATTGCTAAATAAAGCTGATCTCAGCATCAAGAAATATGCGTGTGTAGAAAGATGCCATTGTTTTCCGTTTCCTCTCCAGCCACTGGCTGTGATTTTAATTGTGCCGGAGGATCTTCATTAGTATTAACACATGGGGAGATTTCACAAAGCTGCTTCATTAGGGGGGGAAAAAANTCTTGGCAGACCAGCTCTTTTTGCATGCAATGAGAATGTCAGCCTTACCTCGGTCATTTGTAACATAATAAGTGTGAGCACAATGATTGCGGTGCAAGAACACTGGGGGAAGGGCGAAAATGCTGCCAAACACGGATATGAGGAAAGAAACCTTCTCATTACACAGTAAAATGTATGCTAAAAATTAGCCAAGATGATGTCGCATGAGATTAATACTAAACATATTCATGTGCTGATATGTTTTTAATTATTGGTTTTGTACTAGTTTATTTTGTTCCCAGGATTCACAAGCCAGCAGCAAAGGTTTGCTTGCATTTATTGATTTTTTTTTCGCCACATTCCCGGAATACAGATTTTAATCATTTCACCACACTGCACTCAGTAATTTCATTAAAAACTGGAACCTTCCATCCTCAGAAAGGCATTTAATTCCAGTGATGCACAATTTCTTTTAGCAGCAAACTGTCTCAACAGTAAAAGCTGGCCTAAGGTTCAAATGCATAATTTAGTCCGGAGTTCTCCATGCTCTGAATTCCTTTGAAGCTATAATTTGACTAACTACCTAATAACTGTAATAAGGACAATGATTTCCTTATAATATGTTATTAACCCGTACTTAATTAACTCGGAGGCCAAGCTCTGTACATGTTTGATTGGGTCAGTACCTCTCTAACCTCAAAATTTACTAATAATGGTCTTGAAAGAGGAGTATGGGTTAAGAATGAGCATGGTTACGATAAATAGCTGTTTTGCTCAGAATGTTATGCATCAAAAACTCACGCATTTTCCAATACAACAATATTGTCGCTCAGGAGATAACAGGATTTTGTAAGGGGAAACAAACAATGGATTTAGATAATTCACTATCAAATTTGCTGGCTATTATGTACATATTTAGTATCTCTGCTTATAACATTTAAAATAAATTCTAGTACCTATTATTATGATGATGAAATAACCATTCTAAATATATTTTTTTGCCATTAATAAGCCAAACCCTAGAATCTTGTGAAAAATAAAGAAGTGTGTATGTTTGGACAATGTTATGTAATCATTGTTTTCCATGATGCTCGGCAGGACAGAATTTAATCAACTTGAATACAGAACCACAGGCCTCAACACATATTTTTCTCCTCTTCACAAAGATCAGTCAGCTATGCAAATTTAAACCACTGGGACATATTTGACATCAAAATATCAACAATATCTTTCTCATTACACTGAATATTAATTTGGCTTTCAGTCAACAATTTAAAATAGCTTTAAGTAGCTACATAGTATTTTATAGTCTACACCAAAATGTTTTAAAAAGTACTGTTTTTCCATTGGTCACAAACGAATCGGGTTCACTACTCAGAAACTTACTAAGGTTTTAAAAATGTATTAGCAATTCCTCTGTTTTAATATGCTTATTCAACAGAAGCTGTTGTTAGTGGATGTTACTAATGCATTTAAAGCGATTAACTATTACGTCAGAAGAGTTCCTAGCTTGCAAATTTGGGTGTTCTCCCCCAGGCAATGTTAAAGCTGTAATTCTCAATTTTAAAAAATTCAAATTCAAACTGCGGCATGTATACCATAAAACCAGGATTCTTGTTTCTTTCACTTTCTTTGTCTGATGAAATAATCACAAATATAGTTAGCCTTTGCATTATTTACAGGCTTCCTGTGTAAATGCCATTTAAAAAAAAAAGAAAGTGTCCCATGTCAGAGTATTGTTTTGTAGTTCATTCTGTCTTCTCTACTATGCTCATTGACTCTGTCATCGATATGTCTTTAACTAGTTGCACCTGCCAATGCATTCATAAACTTAATTTCTGAATTGGGACAAAACAGAAATAAAAGCAAATAAGCTCCATATTTGCAGACATGTAACCTCACACATCTAAGTAATTACGCTGATGTCACTAGGACAATTTACATACCATACATAAATGCCCGAAAGGTCAAGCCCAGAATTCCACTGGGACTGTGTAGGTGGAGTTCACAGCAAGGATCTCCCTGAAGGCAAAGCTAGGTGAAGATGTTCTCTTCTTCCCTTCCCTGCTCACAGGTGAACAGTGCAGGTTTACAACCCTCCATCTGCAGCCCTTCGGCTGGTTATGGGATGATGCTCTAAGGTCAATGAGTAAAGTTAAAACCCACGTAAGCTCTTCCAGGCTCTGACCTTGTAACGTGGTCTATTCTAGGCAGACCTAAAAAACCAAAAAGTCTCTGGAAGTGTTTTAAAAGGCTATGCAGTACTCACTCGAGGCTTGAAACCACACTCTATGCTTCTGTTGGCAGCTGTCCTGGAGTGGTGTTTGCAAATCATGTATTTTATTATTATAAAATACATTAGGATGGACTTGATACACGGTGAGGACCAGCAGAAAGTTACCATCAAAGAAAAACTAATAAAGTTTTTGCAAGGTTAGTAGAACTAGTCATTCCTCTGGCAAAGGGTAGAAACAGTTAACATTTGATGCATGCTATTAATAAAAAAATATAAAGGCTGATTTTAATAAAAACAATATCTGAATGTATCATTCCATTTTTATGTGCAATCTGTGTTTTAAATAATTACATTCAAAAGTAATAACAGATTAAAACAGTTAAAAGCATACCCTTTTTGCTGAATTTATTCTGTTTAGGATATTTATTCTCATCACAAATACTTGTTGGCATCACAGGGGTTGTGCTACCACACTCTGACAGCTATTTATACAAGTTAATATGCCTGAACACTGTTGGGCTTTATGCTCTTACACCCTTGGTTTTATTACATCATCCAACAGTGGTCAAACGAGGATCTGCTTCTCCTTGCTATAATGAAAGAGAAGTACAAAAGGCCAAGGAATTTTTAAAAGCACAAGTAAGTTTATATACAATAAAAACCAAATGTAATAGCTTTGCAACTAGATTGATGTGTTCACCGCTAAGTTGCTTCCTGTTAGAAATGCTGTTTACTTGCTGAAAGTAACTAGGTAACTTTCCTAAAGCTTTGCAAAGATGCTGAAGCAAATGAATCCTCAGAAGAACAGCCGTAACTGTTTTGCAGAAAACACAGATTGGAAGTCAGATGATCTGAACAAGGGCCAAAATAAAAATTTCCAAAGGATGGGAAAGAGTTTAGACTGCAACTTTATACATACTGTCAAAGCCTAAAAATCTTCCCTAAGGAATTTCTGTATCAGCCTGTGTCTCAAACAACTTACCAAATAATGCTTGTTAGAAAATGCACTCCTCTTGTCACAGATCTCACTGTGAAAGAGATAAAATTGGCTACAAGTTATTTTATTTCCCTACACACTCAATTGTTAAAGGGTACTTCTGCTCTTAAAATATAGAGAAATCTATGATTTATTCTGCTAATGCCATTTTAGCAGTCTCATGCTCCAACCTTCTGTAGCTCCCCCAGCATCTCTTTCAAGTCTTCTCCTGTCTGAAAGCACAGCGTGAACAAATATAATATTTTTATTAACCATTTTAAACAATAACAATGAGAAATGTCAGTTCTTTCTGAACAATTAAACTATTAACCCTGTTAGACAGACAAAATAATATTCTTAGCTATGTCCCCTCTATCCTGTTATCCTCATTATGTTTTACAGTTAAAATATGTGGCTCTGCCTTATACTCAGAACCAACGTTTGATTCTAAGTATTAGAGTGCTTTCAAATGCAAGTTGGTTGGAGTAGATATCCAGGATGTAATTTTGACGCTTGGAATGAATGAAAACCAACCTCATTTTAATTTCTTTAGTCAGGTAATAAAATACTTCTACATTAGAAAAGACTTAGGTTACCTTTTTTCTATTCGACTGGAAAAGCACTGGCCTTGCCAACAGTAACGTTAACAATTAAGATACCGAAAGCCTTTTATTGCCACAAGAGCTCACGTTGTTCTATCAAAATCTTTGCAAAATGAAGTGACCAAAAGAGGTACCTAAAAACAAAACAAAAAAATCAGGGGGGGTTGTTTGTTGTTTTTTGGTTGTTTTTTCCCCCCCCCCTAAGTCTCTTACGAGAAATAAGACAGGGAAATATGACCTTGCAAATCTACTTAATTTTTATCTTCTTCCAAAAAATCAGTTGCTTTTTTCTATTTAGGTGTATTTAACATTTCCCCTTCCCTGTGTAACTCCATGAAACACCTTATAGAATAGTTGGATTAATTTTATTTATGTCTGTAAAGCTCTCTTTTTTTCTGGATGAAAATTAAAGCCAAGTTTTCTCTGATGAAAGAATGTAGCATGGGGTTTATTTCCCCGTCCTGTGGCCTGTTTAGCCACAAGGATTCAAAAAAGCCCATCTCAAAATTTAGTGTGGATCTATAGCAATTACACCCGCAAGTGAAAAGAAGCTCTTCTGGGGCAAAGTACAACAGCTGTCACACAGCAGACAAGACTACACAATAGTTAAGGACAGGAAGTGATGGCATCGCTTATTAAACTATAGTTAAGCAGGAAATAACCTTATGTAATTAGCCAACTTGGAATTTGGCCAGGTCACGAGGATTAAGAACTCTTGCAAAAGTTCAGCACACACTTAATTGTTAATTGTCCACGGACTTACTTTGAAAGCACAGTGTTTTGTGACTGCGTAAATCGTACAGTATGAATCTAAAGAAGATACGAAAAATTATTTTGTTAGTGTATACATATTCAAGTTGGACTTGGGCTATAAAGATAAGTTACCTTTAGTGTATTTTAAGTAGTTTTATCCTTAAAATACTATTTAGTTGGCTACCTTTAAAGCTACCTTGAATTTTTACGTATTGTCTAGCTGATTTTTGGTACATTAAAACGGTATACTCTTTTCAGTACTCACCAGTACTGTGACACAACAGACATGGGGTTTAGTTGGTTGGTTTTTGGTATTTTGTTTTCCTTTAAAAAAAGAAATATATGCTGGCCAGATTTTATTTGATTAAGATCTCTCATGCCTGCAAAACATTTAATTTTGAGGCACAAACTGTCTTTGCTTAGGCAGTTCAGATTCTTAGGCTTCTACTTCTTCTCTTAATCTATTGCGTTTACAAATAATGTTGCTAAAGACGTTATTAACACAATTTATATTTTCAAAACTTAGTGGTACATCCATAAAACACGGTAGTGGTTTTGGCCCTCAAACCAGGACAAATAAAAAACACGTAAAACAGAATAAGGATAACTGTGAGAAAGCTAACCTGGAGGATAAATTGGATGAATTTACAAACCCGCGTTCATAAAGAAAAAACCAACATCCTAAAATGCGATTCAACCAACATATAAATGTATGTTTGATCAAATTAACCCCTGCCTGGTACCTTTCAGTTACAAAGCCTCTATTAACTATGTCTTCCCAGAAAATTATTTAACTTAATCGGATTCTGTATCATTGCAGATACCTTCATTGATTTGATTAAATATGGTGGGTACAATAACTGGTGAAGTAATTTAAGCCAAAGTACATAATATGTCAAAGTACTCTGATTATCTCTACAGCCATTGAGCGGCTTTTCCAACAATACCATTAAGTGAAAGAAATACAGAGGACATGGGTCTAATGTTCAAAGAATGTTCTTAGCATAACAAAATCAACCAGTTAGTACATTTCATTTTCCCCCCTATATCATAAATGCTATTCTAGATGAGACCTAGATTCAAAGGTAAATTAAACAAAGATCCTTAAAAGTTACATTTACTTGCTCTTTCTTCATTGCTCACAAACAGTAACCCTTAAATTTGAAAACTGCTAATGATTATGTCCTTCTTATAGATAAGGACTGAGGTAGGCAGAACTAAGAGCTGAAATCATAACCTTGTGATTCTAAGTCCTACAAAGTTCCACCTTCCAAACACCAGACAAAAGCTTTTTAGGACGAGTTTTGTACTAAGGTCAGTTGTGATTTGGTTTATAATAATACAGTTTATAGAAGAGTTCAGAATTTTTCTTCCTGAATGCAATACTGACTATTGCCATATTTTATTTATTTATTCATCCTACCTCCACACCTTCAGAAACTCCTGCTAATTCACTATTTCTTAATCACATTTTCTACGCTTTTAGTTTGATTCTCAACTCTTCACACTAACTTAGAAACCCCAGGGCATCACCACCATGCATGGCACAACGTAACCCAAATACACATCAGGCTTCTTTCAGGACTGGAGAGTGCTGAACCACAGATCTAGAAACTTATTACTGCAGCTATCAGAACTTGAATATTTTTCAAAAGTGTTTCTGAAAGGATTGAAGCATGTATTAAGAAAATTTTACACTGTTCCATTCAGCAAATGACTAGCGTTTTTTGTTAAGAAAGCAAGCATAAAAAGTACTTTTTCCTTACAAGTGGAAATTTAAAATACCCTAGACCTATTGTTATCTTTAGCAAACAATTGTAACAAAAAACTACTTACTTTAACTAGAAAAGTTGAAAGTTTAAATATGCATATTGATAACGCAATATTTTCACAGTCTTGGCCTTCCTGCTACCTTCTCCCTTCTTCTCTCCCCACAGATTATTCCTTTGTTGAAAGTTGAAGCTGCATAAATTCATTACTATCCCCTGCAGAGTGCTTTTGGCAAAGCTCTGTCACAAAACCTTACCTAAAGCACTTGCTGGCACAGTGAAGCAACTCATTTGTGGTTCTGTGAAGGCACATAAGAATTCTCTTAAGTGGGAAAAGCGTATAATGTTTGAACTTTTTATGACTGTAATAGATGCTGTTCTCAAATTAAGCATGTCAATCCAAATTTTAGCTTCTAAAATAAATTTCTGATTGCATTTTGATCAAGGAAATTAGTAAAGATTCCACTGATGCTTCTCACGTCATTTTTTTTTTTAACATAAACAAAGAAATACTGAAAAATAAGCCCCAAAACATTCCAAGTGTCTAGTCTTGAAATCAACGTTAAATCATACTCAGCAAATATAAATACAGCTACATGACAGATAATAAAAACGATTACATACATTTATAAAACACAAGAGTTAAAAATAACCTCGATGCTTTCCCCAGCACTTTTAATAAGCTATGTATACTAATTTGAACATCCTTTCCTGCGGTACTTCAGCAGTTTAGCAAAATCTTTAAACAGGTATAAAAAAACCCCAAACACTCAAATAGTGGAATACCTGTAGAGTTAATTGCTAAACCCTACAGCTTTTCTCTGATTTGACCATATTAATGGCCATTTTTCCAGCCCTGTTTTCGATTTCTAGCTGTTGAAGGCAGCACACAAACTAGAGCCAACCTGGATTATCAGAGTCCTACACCAGCACACGTGAAGCACCAAGCTGAGGAGGATCTCAGTACCTTCATTACCCCTGAGGCTCCAAGGATGTCTCCCAGTTGTCCCTCTCTTCCTTATGCTCATGCATATCAGGCAAGGTCCACTGTAACCTCGTATACATATAAGCTCATACACATATATGCTGACATATGCTATGGGACATGGTTCAGTAGTGGACTTGGCAGTGCCAGGTCACCGGTTGGAATCAATGGTCTTACAGGCCTTTTCCAACCTGAACAACTCCATACAGAACAACACGGGTTTCATCTGCTTAGTGACACGAGGAGACAGGGCCCTCCATTTACCTCATGCCATGGCGCAGCTCTTGCACACCTGCAGTGCGGCCTGAACCTCGCACGGCGGCCCTGCCCTCGCCCGGGGGCTACCCCACCGCCCACAGTGCAGAGCCCTGATGGGGGCAGCGGGCAGGGCTGCCTGCACGCTGGTGGGCCACCCAGTAACGCTCACAGTGATGGTTGGCAGTTGGGCAGCCATACTGGCCCAGCTGGCAGCAGAGCAGTGGCGCAGCCTCGCCTCCTGGTGTGGCACGGCTGCTAAGCCGAGCTGAGCTGACAGTCAGCTCTGAGCTCCTCTGGCCTTTGCATTTCCCACTACCAGACCAGCCTCAGTGCCTGAGAAGACTGGAGTCCAGGACCCACCTTGGCTATAAACCATGTCTCTGCTTGAAGTTGGATTTTGCGAGTATAATGTTGACTGGAGGTAACCTCTTTCGCAACTGGAGTGGTTGATTGCACAAGTCGGTTTTCTCACCTACCTCGCACGTTAGCAGCGATTCTTCTAAATACAGTGACATCCAGTTGATGTTCCTTTGTTTAAAATGTGTGCAGATGTCAAATAAGGTGGTGCTTCTGAATGAGTCAATATATATACATAAGAAGCATTAGCCAATACAAGCGAAATGCTTAATGTAAAATATGTGAATGTTTGAGTGGGCAAGATCATATTTGCACACAGGAGTCCATACAGACAGTGGGGGAAAGGGGTAGTTAGCATAAACACGCAGTTTAGATGGAAACCGAAAGACAGTTATTTCATTTTTCAAAGCAGTTATTCATGCATGTGAGTAAGTGAACTTGCTTCTTAAAAGACTGTCTTTTGTGAGAGGGCTATGAAAAAGCTAGATTAGGCATATTTATTAACCCTTTTTTTCACTACTGCACATACCTCTCATGTGGAACTCCAGAGTAAAAGTACTGGACCTAATGGGAGAAGTTCTTCTCAACCTCCTAGTAGCAGTATCTGAACAAGAGGCTGTGGAATAATTTTTTGACATTTTGGGGCAAATATATATAAGCTTCAGCTTGAAAGGATATGTGCATTTGTGTGTAGATGCTGTCTGAACTATGAAGCCAAGAACTCTGCATGTTAATCATGAGTGCAAGTTAAATTTAACAGGAAAAAACCAACAGGTCAGCGTTGGATCTTTTTCTCAGCACATGCAGAAAGAGAGGAATAATTCTTCCCATAAGGTATCGATGTGGAAATTGGATGAAGAATTCCAAAGACAAAGAATTATAAAACAGGTTTAAAGTCTGTTAGACATACTATCTGCTGTCAAAAATCAGTGTTGGTAGTAGAGGCAGTTCAACAAGTTTGTCCAGTGTTGAACATCGTTTGAAGAGTAAGGACAAACTGCCAACAACAGGCAATTTTCCCACTGCAGGCTAGCCTCAGATAGTTTCATTCCATATACTTCATTACACATGGAAGACAGCCAAGAAATCTATATATACTGATGACTGCAAGAGAGAAGATCAAAGTAAGTCACAGACAAACCTAATAGCTAACCTTGATAGTATCATTATAGTACTACTGTTAAGAGATCTAGATGCTGGCAAGGAAACTTACTAGCAAAGAGTTCCACTAGTTATATTTGAAGCCACCTATCATTAAGCAAGTCCTCAATAGTTTATCTTTTCCTTCATGAGGCATTTATTAAGAGAATGTGTTTACTAAGGAAACACTGAATTTCTGAACCCGTTCTTAACGAGCATTAATTTCCCATTCTACAGGATACAAAAGGGTATGCTTCTGCACTAAGACCTTGAGCAATGCATTATTTTTTACTAATATTTTCCCATTCACTCTACTGAAGAGTTCAGATAAAAATAAGGGAGTTTATTTTGCCCGATGTCAAATATATTAGTTCAGTTCTCTGAACCATCCCAACTTGCACCAATTTGCCTGAAGTTAAATGAATTGCAAAAGTAATCTGAGTTTTGATTTCTTTGCTCTACTTTTGCGGCATAATATTAGTTGTATTGATTGATACTATGTCCTTTCATACAAGTCTGAGTTCTTTAGGCACAACAGCAGGCATTTTCTATTAGCTTTTAAGTTATCTCTTAAGGTTGTCTGAGACTTACCTTCATCTTATCTCTTGCAGTCATCGGCGTTTATAGATTCCTTGGCTGTTTTCTGTGCGCACTGAAGTATATGGAATCAAAATAAGTTTGGGGGGAGGTTTCTTGGTCTAGCAAGCCTAAGCTTCATACATAATTTGAGGAAGTTGGGAAATTAGGCTTTTTGCTCTCAAGTTCAGACACTAACTGGATTTCAACGAGGGCTAGGTTGAAAGCACCGCACAACTAGGCCCCTAATAATAACTTTGGTTTTGAAGAACCGGCTTGATGCAGTCAGCCCAGGAAATTATCGCTTCCACACCTGCCCATGTGTTCTTAATTTGAGTGGACTACAAATGGTGTTCACGAGATCCCTTTCAATCTGACCTATTCTACGTGCAGCTACGCTCACTTAGCATTCATTTATAGATTAAGATGTATGCAGAATAACAAGTGCAACTGTCCATCATCTTTTGAGGTTTGGGGGTTTTTTTTGTTTTGCTTTGTTTTGTTTTTTTTTTTAGATCTGAGAGAGTTAAAATTGCAAATACCTCTCTTTCATGGATACTTGAAAACCCACACCAGAGGACACTACTGGGATTGCTCACATGCACAAATCCTTCATCACAAAAGACGACTATATACTGATGTGAATGTCTGTAATAACACTCCTGTGCAACAGAGGTTTGGATGGCCATGGAAAAAGTGTCTGGATTCTGGTTGCAGCTGTAAAAGAAGAAAGAACGAACAAATTTTTGGAGGGGAGCAGGGAGAAGTGACAACTTTGATTCCTATTCCATTGGTTTAAATTTTTTCGGTAAACTCAGATGTAGCTTCCTGTCAGGAACTACAAAATTGACAGCTATTAAACGTCAATCATCTATGAGCTGAGCGGGCCTAACAACCAAAAATTTACATATATTATAGAAATAATCCTGTACCTCTTCATTTGCCTTACATTTTACTGTTATACAAAAAAAATATTGTCAAGATTGCAAATACAAGCTCTCTAAATTAAGAACAAACTGAACTAAAGTTGCATGTGTGACATCAATTTGGCTTCCTTGTGCTCGTGAGCTTATTATTGTAGTGCAGTTTGATGGTGTATCAGGGCTGTACACAAAGGAGGCAGTTGTCTGTTGAATTCCTGATTCATTTGCTGCAGAAGTTGGAGCACAGAATTAATTAAATACTCAGTTGCTGTTCTTTCAGTTGAGGAAAATGAACACCACACAGAAGAGCAGGCTTTCTATCTCCATCTCTGACATTTTTCTTAAACTGAGTTTTCAGAACTGATCCGTAATTAATCCTCATTATTTAAATATGCAGTTTGACCACCCGCTTTCTGAAAGCACAGGGTATTCACAACTGCAGTTTACATAATTGTAGAGCTGTTGTTTGAGCAAAGATCTTTGCAAAACAGAGGTGCTTGATCTGCGTATACAAACTGGTCAAGCAAAGTTAGCAGATATGTATTCTGATATGCCGCATATGAAATATGAGGAAATCTTTTGTGACACGTAAACTGGTATACCAAAGCAGGACTACTTGTTCCAGGGTGAACTCACATAAACAAAGACTCGTGCATAGCCTAATCACCGTATTATAAAGAATCTACTTTAAATTCTTGTATTCTTGTTCCAGATTAATTTTCAGCAGTAAAAAGATCATTGCTTATAGCCTACTACTTGCCTCTGAGTTGATGAATTCCTCATGTGCCTTACTAGTGTATACTTGCTACAGTACAAGAAGTAGAAGCTTGTCCTTCTTCATTTTGTACACACAAGTGATTGCTAACATAACCTGGCTTTGTTGTTTAGCTTCAGTCGCTTTTGAAGACTGCAATTGATTTATGGTCAGTGCAATAACAAACATATGAAGATTTGTTTAAAAATATGTCCTCCTAATCTGATGCGTGTTACCATTGCTAAAATTACACAGCAGCGATTTGCGACCTATGACTGGAGAGGTAGTTTCATTAAAGATTCCTGCTGGCACTTCTGACAGAATGATTTTAGTCATTGCATCTCAAACCAAAGGCAATTTTATTACTGTTGCTTTATAAGCATGGCAAATTAAATAAAAAATATTTTCTCCAAGTCTTCAATTTGTGAAAAATGTGGTGAATCTTGTTACTAATTTCAGGAGTATTTTTGTCTCGACAAATTAAACATTTGGTTTTCCATAAGCTTAATTCTTATGTGAAAATCCAACTTGTTCAAGGGACCTGAATTAAAAAGTAGAGATTTTGATCTAAGAACTATGTAATAGTCCATGCATTGATTCCATGTCCTATCAGCCTTTTGTTAACTACAGAAAAAGTTGTAATACAGCCTTCTTGAAGAGAGAAGAGAAACTAGGCTTTGCTTCTGTTATTAGTTCCACTAGTCATAGAGGGATTTTAATTTGTGGTTTTTGGTGACCTAAAAGCAAAACTGTTCACCTGATTATTTATGTTCACACAAAACACAAGTTTTCAGTGAACAGAATAATCAGAAAAGCATTATTCAATGGATTTTTGTCCTTTGACTCCTCTTTTATGGGAATAGTCCAGCTTATTCCAGGATCTCTTTGATATCCTTTCAGGGCGGGAGACAACACGTTATGCTAATACAAATCCATACAAGTGTTGACTGGCCAGGAAGCTTGTTCCAACCAGAACATATAACGTGTGCATCCCAGAATTCTCTTTTGGCTTTTAAGGTATTAATTCAGGTTACTCTCCTTCATGCCTGCAAAGATCCAGCTGCTGAGACCTCCAGTAAGTTTTCTTGTCGTCTGCTTTCCCAGGATCTTCACTGAGCATCTTTGTCTCAGCAAGCCACTTCTCTTTCTCTCTGTTCAGGCTCATGTTTAGAAATCTCTGCTCCCATGCACCCTGGGTTTAGCACTGAAATGGCCGCTATTATTTTGTCATTCACCTCTGTACAACCACTGATTTTCATTAAACTTGCAGGAACACACTTATCTTTGAGACTTCTGTCCATCTTTCAAGACGGGTTGGAACTGGTCAGGACACTGAACAAAGCGACTGACTGGGCATTTGTATGACCCTCATTTCCTTGGGAAAGCACACTAGATTTATGTCTCCCAGCCATGCTGGTGAGAGTATTGTAACCTATGGAAGCTCCAGTTCCAGGGTGAGCAGAGATACACGCTTATCCTCTTTGAGAACACAACTGCGTTGTAGTATATCTGTCCACGAGACCTCAGCACATCCATTCCTGTGATTTTACAAGCAGTATCTAACAAAACACTGGAATCTATGTGTGCTAAATGTCTACATTAGACAGATAAGCGTGAAAGAAAAAGCAGCTGGTAAATGACTTGCATGGTTATTCCTGTCTTTTTGAAGTCCAAAAAAAGATGATAACCAGAAATGGAAAAGGACCTGAAAGCGGACCTTACTGAAAAGGCAGCAGGAGTCAGCTGTGTGCAAGGAGGAAGGAAGAAGGTAGGCAAAAGCACATGGGTATTTTTGGGAGCTATGGGTTACTGACATCTGCAAAAGATCCTTCTCAGTGTAAACAGAGGCATGTTGAGGGCAAAAATTGAATGATTTAGGGCTAAAGAAGGAAATGTCTATTGAACTTTGTTTCAAATAAAATTTGAAGATTGACTCTGATCTTCACTTGAAGTTAGTCTTCTAGGCAGGAACAGGCACTTGCCAAGATATACTTCAACACAGTACACTCAGACTGGTTTAGTATTTAAAACTAAGCAGGTACGTTGTCTTTATGCAATACTCAGGTGTAAGACTCTTTTGGTGATCTTCTAGACAAAGCAAACAATTGCCACACACACATTGGTTAATAGTTTCAGAGAGGTTTCATTTTAAGTAAGTGAATGGTAAAAAAGGGTCCATTGATTCCTGACATTCAAGTGTTTTCCAGCAGTATGGAATTGGCTGTTTTGCTGGGTCCTTAATGCATGTGGTTGAATTCAGACTCCTCCAAGAATACGCATGTATTGCTATCAGTATTTTTTTTGTCTCAGAGGATTGGAGAAAATGCTGTGGTAGATACAACATTTTAGTACAAAATGGAGGAAGTTTTCTCAAAATAATATTACTTTTTTTTTTTTTTCACATGGTAAAGACACAAGTTTCTCATGTTTTACTTTGTTCTTTTTACTTTGACAATAAGGATGTTTTCTCATGAGTCTTGAGTTGTTGGCTCTAACAGGATGTTCCTTTTTCTCATTATAAAGAGCCAATGGAAAGAAGCATGTATTTGGCAAAAATGGACAATAAAATAAAATAAATAGCTGGTCAAGTACACTGTTAAAAAAGCTGCTCCACTTTGTATTTGGAGAACTCCCAAATCAGTCACTATGTATACACAACACAGAGGAAGCAAAGAACACAGAGAACAATTCTACAAACTTTAGAAAGAGACGTGCAACATAAGTACACTGCCGTTTTATTTGTCTTTTGGTGGAATTATGTTTTTAACGGTTAATTCTTCGTCTTGTCATATGTCACCTTTTCCTCCATCATTCAGAAGCAATCCTGACACACAGTAAGCATTGTAAGTGTCAGCCTGCTACAGGCAGCAGACTTAACTCATGCTGCAAGATCTTTTTCCAAATGCTGTCTCAGCCAAATCTGCCGTGCCTTAGCATTTAGTGACTGGTGAAGGTGAGCACAGAAAGCCCTACTGACGGTTCTAGGGATCATTGTCACTGATATCTCAGACCAGGATAAAAAACACCCATCTGATGAAAAGACACCGCAAAAAGCACCAAGCCTATTAGTAAATGAGAGACCTGCTATATAACCTCTATTTCAGTCCTGGACAGAAAACAGCAATTTGAATTCTTGTAAAGCCCTTAATATTATGCCAGTCAAATAGGCATCCATGAGCCGAAAGCATTGCACATCAGTTTTATCTGGACTTTCAAAAATTCTACGTGAATCTTCAGACAGCTCTAGTCTTTTAAAATTCTAGAACTGTTTCCTAAATGATTTCTGACAAAATTGCTGGGAAGATGCAGTATGCAAACTCAGTGTCCTTATTCAGGTCATCTGGGTTTTGTTTCATTTTTTCATCCTTTTCTTTTTTTTTTTTTTTTTTAAGGCCAACAACTCTTTAGATTCAGAACTATAATCAATGTTAATTGCATACATTTGTATAATCGCTTGGATGACTGTTTATCATAAAGTAAACATTACCCTTAACTAGTTATTCTAGAGCTGACAATGATAAACAGACTGACTATTTTAAAGGAGTGCTGTATTTATTTGCACCTCTCACTTGCAGCTTATAGAGCTTTGTGATGGAATTAAAATCATGTGTTCTTTTTTCCCCTGCATTATCTCTTCGTATGAAACTGTCAGTCATGCTTATTTATTAAGGCAAATAAAAGAACCTATGGTTTTGATATCAAATAAAATATATTGATTTTACTGATTCCACGAATGTGCCTTAAATTATGTGAAATGATGGGTATTTCTTACCATATTTATTCTTTATCTTATTAAGTGGCAACAATGCAGAGCCTAAATGACACCTTCCAAACAAAGCATGTTCTAAATTTAATTGTCAAGTGTAATCACAGGAATCTAAATATATTAGCGTAAAAATATTATAATTCTGCACAGTAAATAGAAGCAGACTAATTTATGGTATAGAAAAATTTAAGATACAAGCTTTCTTTTTGTCAGACCCTTATTTTGCTCTCTGGAGCTAGCTGAAATCCCGGTGTTTTAACTTCAAAGATAAGCAACAATCCGTAATTCAATCCACTCTCCCTCAAATGCAAATATTTTTTCTTACCAGATCTACATTATTTAAATTCCAGACAATATTACTTGTTCAGCAATATGCTAAACTCTCATTATAGCCTGAGCTAAGAAGGCACGTGATCTTGGAGATGAGCAGGAGACAGTTAAAAAATCCATGACAGATTTCAAAGCTGACCAATGCTTAATTGACTGAGACTCAGAAGGAAAAAAGAAAATAACATCAACCTTTATGACTGTAACTGAAGAGAAAATCTCTAATATCTTATGAAAAGAATACTCAGTATTGATAAGGACACATAAATAAATAATATTGGTGATTTTGCACACAGTTAAGTGGATGGATGCAAGCCTTATTTACAAGGGAGGCAAAGAAAAGGAGTAAATTTACTATTACATGCAGAAGATATGCTTAAAAATTAAAGGAGATAACATCCCCAGAATGTACACTCGCCATTTCAGTGACGTAATAAGTGACCTCGTCCTTTTCACACTGTGTTCAAAAAGTACACCTAAAGGACACTACAAAGCACCATAATGTCTTACAACAAGGCAGTTTCTCAAAGGATCGGGGTGGTACAGTTTGTCTTGCTGTGTGGTCTTGTTCCTCTTTGGGTGTCACTGAGATACACTGAGATACATCGATAAGAATTCAGTTATAAAATTGCTTCAGTGTGTAGCTTCCTAGAGCAAAGTCTGCTTATCTGAATTGTTTTCCTCACAAGAGGAAGAAGAAATAGGAAGAGTACATCAAAACCAGTTTTTACTGGAGAACAAGGTTTCTTATTTCACCAGTCAGTGTTATTGTGTCAACTGGGACAGTAAGCTGTTCCCACAAGTGGGGAAAAGACATGCTGCGTCAGTGAGAAAAATGGATACTGAGATACAAAAAGGAAAAAAAAAGTAGAACATGATACTGTGTGAGTACACAACATAGTCATTGAACCTGGAGTATGTTTTAGAAACCTTTTTTTCCCTGCATACAAGATTTAGTATTTTAAGATAAATAAATTATTGTGAAAGCCTTATTTCTGTTTTGTTTGTGTACTATTAGTTGCTTTATTTCCTCGAGATTACCTTTCTGGCAGTGTATAGGTTCAGTGAAATCTGGTAATACCAATACAATATTGTTTACAACCCCACCTAGTGGTCTTCAATTTAAAAATTTTCAATGGATTTATGTAGTTGGCAGCTTGAATGTTTAGAACTTTCTCCTTACTTTTTTTTTTCTTTTTTTTTTTTTTTTCCCTGGCTATATTCTTATTTTTATGCTTTAAAATTCAATTGAAAACTGAAAACATTTTATTTACCCAGACATTGCAGCATCTCTATTATAGCAGTAATTATTTCACAGATATTTAGCAATTTTCATCCTGAAGAGTCAAAATATTTTACACCTCCAACATAAAAAGCCAAAATGCAAACTGTATATGGGGATCCTGCTACTCAGTGCTAAGTGAATCCATTCTTGAAGTGGAACTCAATGTCTATTTGACAATGTATGGCAACATTACATAACATCTAAAACAGGAACAGGAACAGTGTTAGATCTGAAACTGCAAAAAGTAAAACAGAGACTCAAATGTCCCAAATGAAGATATAAGGACTACACCAATATAATTTCTTTAGCTCTTGAAAATAACGACCTTGAAATCATAATTGCAAGCGCTAAACATCTCCGTTTTATGTCCAAACTGAGATGGAAGCAGCCTGTCACCTGTGGATGAACGCTGTCCCCCATTGCGGTACAGGACATTCGTACTTAAGTTATTCAGAGGAAAGGGTGCCATCTGTTGAATTGCCAATGTACATAAGCAAGGTATTTCCCAGGATGACCTCATAAAGAAAATCTTTCACATAGAAATCTTCAAGCACTTGCATCTTAACCATCTTTGTGTTAGTCTCCTGTACGTATGGGTTAGGATTCAGTCTTTAAATACACAATGACATTTTTCTGAGACCGCTGTCCTACCTAGTAAGAAATACGCTCTCATTGTCTAGTGTCTCGTTTCCTGTCATTCTGTTGTGGTTAAGACCATCTTTGTTTTTTCTTCCCGTATTAGCACAGCAGGTATTTCAAAAAGACCCAGTGGGCCCTTACAGTTTATGTGTGCTTCATGTTACAGGCAATATATTAGAAAGTATCACTAAGGCATTGACTCATGGACCGTGTATGAAGTATCAATAAGGCGTGAGAAATATATGCAATACAAAGCTGTAATTCTTAGAAAGGGAGGAAAACATAATAAATCAGCAAAAGAAAATCATGTCTTTGCAAGAAACACTTCTCCTAATTGTATTTTGGATGAGGCCTTCATAAATGCATTTAACCTCACTAATGTTCCCGATAGGCTCTAATTTTTTAAATAATGTTTTGGATGTGGAAATCTATATGTAAAAGTTATCTTTTCATCCAGAAAAAGATGTTGCTGTGAAAACAAACCAATTATGCATATGTGAATATGTCTGATTGCTAGTGGTAGAGGCAATCGTGTTTTAAAAGAGACAGTCTTATTTCCTGGTTTCATGGGTGAAGAACTGGTGTTGACCTTTTTCTGCATAATGGCTTCCAAGGAGGTGACCCACCCTCCTGACTTTCTCATATACAGAACCTAGCCGATAGTCTAGTGTAAGGACATTTCATAAAAAATAAGAGAGTTTCCCCAGGAGACTGACCTTGATTTTTAACTCTGCTAGGCAAAGGGTCAGTTGACCACAAAATGATGCAATTCTTGTATTATTTGCCTAACTCCTCTTACAGATCCAAGTCATAGTTTGTGTTTTTGATGACTTGACATTATTTAAGTATGACCTGACATTTTTCTGTTTAGCCTAAATGGCATATTTCCCAAGTTTCTGACTCTGCGTATTTGCATTTTTCTCCTTACTGTACTTTTTGTGTCTCAGCATGAATGGCATAGATTGTTTTCAGCAGTTTAGCGATATAAATTCAAACACTGCAAAATCACAGAGGAGAATCAGGTCAAAGTAAGGGTAGAATTTGCAAATATCCACTAGTCAGGACCTAAAGAGGAGCAGGAAAGGGGCTGAGCAAGGACAGATAGATGGAAAAGGCACTGAGATTGCCTTTTGATAGTCATGAGCCACTAGATGAGCTCAGCCGCCCATGGAACCAGACAAGTTAACACAGTAAATAGTTAAAAGATTATGGCTGGATCTGGTTCTTGAACCAGAACATCATTAGATTGCACAAGTACTTCGTGCCTTCGGCTTGGCAGGAGGAACAGACCTTGCCCTGCTAGTACAGGTCAGTCTGTAGTTCTGTTGAGCTTTGCCCTAAGGACATCTGGAAGAAGGTGGAAGCTCTAGTTACTGGAATTTCATAGAATCATAGGATGGTTAGAGTTGGAAGGGACCTTAAAGATCATCAAGTTACAATCCCACTGCCCTGGGCAGGGACACCTCCCACCAGACCAGGTTGTTCCAAGCCCCATCCAGCCTGGCCTTGAACCCCTCCAGGGACGGGGCAGCCACAACTTTTCTGGGCAACCTGTTCCAGTGCCTCACCACCCTCACAGTAAAAGCATTACTTTCTAGTATCTCATCTCAATCTCCCCCCTTTCAATTTAAAACCATTACCCCTTGTCCTGTCACTACACTTCTTGACAGAGTCCCTCTCCAGCTCTCCTGCAGCCCCCTTCAGGTACTGGAAGGCTGCTGTAAGGTCTCCCAGGAGCCTTCTCTTCCCCAGGCTGAACAGCCCCAGCTCTCTCAGCCTGTCCTTAGAGGAGAGGTGCTCCAGCCCCCTGATCATCTTCATGGCCCTCCGCTGGACCCATTCCAACAGCTCCATGTCCTTTCTATGTTGAGGACTCCAGGGCTGGACACAGTACTACCGGTGGGGTCTCCTGAGAGCAGAACAGAGAGGTAGAACCACCTCCTGTGACCTGCTGCTCACACTTCTTTTGATGCAGCCCAGGATAC
>VXBW01002178.1:35588-70771 GCA_013400375.1 Thinocorus orbignyianus
GCAGTATTGTAGAAGGCCATCAAGTTTGTCAGGCAGGATTTGCCCTTGGTGAAGCCATGTTGGCTGTCTCCAATCACCTCCTTATTTCCCATGTGCCTTAGCAGAGATTCCAGGAGGATCTGCTCCATGATCTTATCATGCACAGAGGTGAGACTGACTGGCCTATAGTTTCCCGGGTTTTTGAAGATCGGGGTTATGTTCCCCTTTTTCCAATCTGCGGGAATTTCACCAGATTGCCATGATTTCTCAAATATGATGGAAAGCAGCTTCGCAACTTGGTCTGCCAGCTCCTTCAGGACCTGTGGATGGATTTCATAAGGTCCCATGGACTTATGCACCTTCAGGTTGCTCAGGTGGTCTCGAACGTGATCTTCTCCAACTGTGGGCAGTTCTCCATTCTCAGAGCCCCTGGTTTAACCTACCATGACTTGGGCAGTGCAGTTAGAGCCCTTGCCAGTGAAGACTAAGGCAAAAAAGTCATTCAGTACCAAAATGAATTCTTGTGTCCTAACAAGGGAGTACAGTTCAGTTCAGCCTTGACCCTTTGGCTTCACTGCACTCAAAGTCTTTTCTCATGACTACTCACCCAGAGCTAGATCCTCCGTATTTCAGATTGAGTCTATTCACTTCTTAGCAATACTTACTTCAAGTCCATACTTATTTCAAGGACAGATCTCCAAGAACATACCCTCATTGTATAAAATGGAGAGTGAGAAGACATTGCTGGTGGTGTGTGTATATTTGTGTGTGTATATGTATATATACTTATATATGTATGTATCAGAAGTTTTCTATGCATTTCAAGGTGACTTTTAAATTCTTGATTCTAAGTTAGAGTCTTAAAAAAACCCGATTCCAGCTAAGATTGTGGTAATCTATTTTTTTTTTTCCATGGGATTTTGCTGTACTTCTTATTTCAAAAGGGATTATCTATTCTATTTAGGACATTCCAAATGATGTTTGCAACTAGCAGCAGGACTATATTCCCTTTCCTTCAAGAGAGGAGGGAATATGTGTGGAGTCATATTATAGAGCTGACAGCTAACACTTTCTTAACATTAAATCAATAAGAAAATTGTTTGGTAAACTATTTAGTCTTGCACATGCCCTTAAAGACTTGTATTTAGCATATTTCAAATAGTAATGGACTGCATTGTGTCAGCAACCTAAGACTCTGTAGGACTTCTTCTTTCCCATCATTCACACTCATGCCTTTTGCTCTCTCTCAAAAGCGCAGAACATAAATAAACACTGGCATTGGAAACACGACTGCAGTATTTACAAGTGTCTCTCTACTGGAATTCGTGTAGAAATTCCTTGTGCGTGGTCTGCATTGGGGTAATGCTGGAAGAACTACAAGATCAGCAAGCTAATTTTTTGCTTCATAGTGCTTAATTTTTAGGGAGACAGAGACAATAACCACCTCTGCTTCCTTCACATACTTAGGAGATTAAACGAGTGATGAACTATTAAGAACAGTACATCTGGAACACCATTATTAATGTAAAGGAATGGTAATAGATGTAGAGCCAACTCCTACATTTCTGTCCTTGGAACTCCACTTAAATGGAAAGGATCAAAAGCTTGCTAGTGGTGGGACAGAGCTACCTGACGATTCCTGTGTAACACCAGATCCAGAGATAATGCTCCTACAGACTGACAGCTCCTCCTGGTAAGACCACAGCCTTGCCAAGAAGCTAGTGGCCGTGATGGGCTCTGACAGACGGTGGTACCGGGTCCATTGCTACTGTGTGCCCACAGGAACATGTACTGCATGCTGCTTTTGATCAAAACTGTGGGGCTGGTCTCGCAGCATGGTATGCCGAACAGGGCTAGAACACACGTTGCATTTTTATTTAAGTCATACTCATTTTTAGAAACAGACGAAAGTATAGCTCTGCTTACATGCAAAGCAGACTGGGCTTTACCAGTCATGACAAGTAATGTGGAATGCAATTGCCCAGGTATGCTGGCCCTTAGGATTTCCCATTCATTACTCACCATAAGTATTAACACCCATGACTTATTCTTAGATAACTTGTCCAACACACACTCCCACCTGGCTCCCTCCCCCTGACATTTCTTTTCATAGTCATGCAAGAGCCCACGACTTTGGGCTCTGATGAGGGAGTGTGGGATTGCGGGAAGGAACAGCAAAGCTGAGCACTCTGCCAAAGACCAATGAGTGCAGAAAACAGACATTGTATGAAGTATGGATAGTATATTTAGGGTTCTCTAGTGTGAAACCATTTTTTTTCTGCTGCCAAATACAATTAAATGATACTCACCTAAGATAAAGTACTGGCAAAAAGCAGATCTTGAGAGTCAGCCTGTGATGGCAGTGTGTTATGGGCAGCCTGTTCCAATGGGAGACATAAAAATGGATAAGAACATATATATGGAGTTCGGAACAGCTTAGTGTGATTCAGTGCTCTGAGAGCAGGAGAGTGCAGAAGGAAAGGCTAGACCCACTTGCCGGGACCGTACGCAGGAGTCCCTGGCTGGAAACACTGTGTGCCGCCTGAGATTCTGGAGTTCATTCAGACGAGATGAACGCAGAAACCTGCTTCAGGTGACTTGCCTATAGCTCATTCTCTGAAAAAAGACATGGAATGTTAAACCCACTTATGTTCTTGCCTGACCCTTAGTGGCACATGAGAAAGAGAAGATATTTTGTAGCATCAGTCTGTCTGTGAGGCTAAAATCATGGGTCATCATAAAAAAGCAGACCGAGGAGGTGTGCCACCCTCTGTGTCCAACGTACAGCTCTGGACCGCGAGTTCAGCACTTGGTGTCTCCCAAATGCCACGAGTCTCCAGCGTCACCAGAATCTCCAGTCTCCAGTGTGAAACACCAATAGTGCCTGTCATCATACCAGTGACAAAATCAACAAAAGGCAACAAAACGCCACAGTTGTCCGATATCCCGTGGAGTCAAGGAGCATCCTTACTCCCCAATCTGTTTCCAGCATTGCCTATGGGTCCTCATTCTTTTCCATCCTCCCACAGAGGCAAAGGCGAGGATACGTGGTTGCAGCCCCACGTGGCCCTCCTGGATAAAAAACTCCAAGAACACCTTACACCAAAAGTACAAGGTATCTCCTGTCTTTCCCCTTCATAGGTCTGCTGACTGGCGGCTCCCCATCCCTGGTCAAAACAAAATCCTTTTCTTTTCTCCATCAATTTCTTTATCTGAAGCTGGTATAAAATAGAGACAATAGAAAATATGGTTTGGGTTTTTTAGTGCAAATCACTTGTTATCAAGTAAATTCTAACTGGGCCTTTGTTGGTTTTATGTATCCTTTAATTTTAGATCAAGACTTACCTGTTTTTGAAGAACTGCATTACTTTATCTACCACATCTGTACTGTAAAGCAGAAGACAGGCAGCCAGGGAGTAATTTAGCATCTTTTCCATGGGTGAAATAAACTTCTGATACATATAACAGTAGGAGCCTGGACAATGTTCCTAACCCTACACTTGATTTATTAAGTCAAATCTTCTTGGTATTTATTTTCTTATTGGGTTAGGCACGAGAAGAAGAGATTTAGTCCGGTCTCGTGAAGTGTGAAGTGCACAGCAAAACACAATTGTTCATTTTGACTTTTTCTTCGTTGAAACTCAAGAAAGGGATATTGATCTTTTCACCCATACTACAAGAGCAACAGAGAGGTGTAGTTTCACCAAGAGTTGAAAACGTCTTCTGTTTTAATCATAGTCATTTTTCCCTACCCATAAAAATGATGGACATAATATAAATTTAGGAAAATAAACAAACAAATAAATAAATCCAAGTGGTTATTTTGAGAGGGGGGGAGAGAGAGGCAACACTACTGCCTGCGTTTCAATTACAGGAAAAGCATAATGATTGCTTTGTTGTGTGTACATGCAACTAATAATTCCTAATGCTTTGCTTCTCCCACTTCCTTCTCTGCTTTAATACTAATTAGTCACAATAACACAGTAACAATAATTATGTTGTTCCTGGATTCCGGTCCATTCTCATTAACAGAGTAGTAAAACTTATGTGCTCCCCACCCTACTTATATACTGTCTTCAGTAATAGAGCTCAGATAGATTCTGAAAAAATCTTATATTGCTATTATGCTTGTTCAAAAACTTTTTTAAATCCCTTATGTTTCTGTATACACATGCATTGGTTTTGTGCAGTTACTTCATATAGTTTAGGCACATAGAAAGATCTCTTAATGCTGTCCAAGCTTTCTTAAGTTTTCAGTGGAAAATATTTCTTACTAAATGACAATAAGCAAAGACATTTTCATCTTCAAGGGAGTCGTATATGCCGCTCTAACCTGGGTTAAGTAATAGAAGTTAGATGCCATATGGGTTTTTCTGCACCTGCAGAGATCACGTATTCTCAAGTCTGCAAGCACTGCCTCTAACAGAAGACACCATCCTGGATAGGAAGATGGAAGAGAATACTGATGTCTAAATATTCTATTTTCTCTGAAGTGTTTTGTGTTTTGTGACTTTTGACTATTAGCTTTATGTATTAAAAAATGTGAATCAATCCATGTATGTTATTTGAGATGAAGAATTCTTCCTATTTTTTAGGATATTTGTACACAAATACACTTTTTTTTTTTAGCATATAATAAAGGCTAATGGGAAGGGGAAAAGTAGTTATGATTCCTTTTGTCTGCTGAAGAATGTTAATTCTGAATTACTTTTTTTTGTTTAAAGTTTATGTATCTCTGTTTATTTGCCTTGGCTTTAGAAACAAGATTAGTTACTCCACCAAAATGAATGAAAGAGAATATAGGTATTCTGAGAAGACTAACCAACAGGAGCATTTTGATCAATGTTTTTAGTTAATTATTTTAGCTTGCAAAACATATCTGTAGTTTGGAATTAAAGTTTTAAAAGAAGATCGGGGTACCTTTGGTCCCTCTGCCTGAAGTATTATTACCATATGGTTTTGTTGCCTTCTACTTTGCACTCATTAAAGGCAAGAACAGATCTAATTCAGAAGGTACATAGAGCCTTCTCAATTAAAATAAATTGGTAACAGAATTAAGTAAATATTTTCATGCTTAAAAAGAAAAATTAAGTATGAGGAACACTGGACAATGATTTTTTGTCTGGATACAGAAAAGGAAGTCCCGATTCATAAGGTAAAATAACAAGAAGAAAACAATTTTAAAATAGGTGTGCACCACAGTGTTTTATCTCAGAAAACTGGAATTTGTAAAGGTCAAAATTATTTCAGTTTGATTTCAATAAAGTTAAAAAGTGTTTTAATTTCAAAGCTTCCCATATCAAAATTAGATTTATTTAAATTAGTTCTCCATATCAACATGTTTAAGAGCAGTGATTTTGACCTTGCCTTAAAAAATTACTCTTCAAAATGCCTGTATTGTAAAGGCTAGACATGTATTTTGAGAAGTTATTTATTGAAAGTTATTTAATTATGCAATTTTTCTCACTTGCAGTACTACAGTAGTTTCTTTAAGGCTTTATCTGTTCTAAATTCTTTTGTCTCGGCAATATTTTTTTTTTCTTTTTTTCATGTCTTGAGTGGGTACTTTGCAGTTAAAATGAACCTTTCATAGTCACAACACTTAAAGGATTTATTTAAGTTGTGAACCGTGATTTGGATTTGTCCACTGAGTACAACTTTCTAGGTCACTGCCCGCTTTCAGAAAATATCCCTGTGCAATATTTACCATAGACAGTCTCATATGAACTCTGCTTTTCCTCGCATCCCTCTTTTCCCTCCTCTGTAACACATGCTAAACCTACATGGTGCTGCCTTATCATTTAACAAGTCAACCAGAAGCAGCCCCACACCTCCTCCTGGCAGGCTGGAAGCCAGGGAAGCTGTAATGTATTATACTTCATGCTCACAATAGCCTGCCGCTGAAGTCAACACAAAGAAGAAAAGGCAAGGGTTAAATTAATTGAAGGTAGCCCTTAGAATCTGTACAGGGTCAACTGTAGGGACTGCCTCCATAGTACTTATTTTTGTTGATACAATACAAAGAACAAGTCCACATATGACCTAAAGTAGCTCTTCAATGCAGAAACAAACACAGCTAAAAGGATGATTTGAAGTTGCCCTGGTTACTACCCTGGCTTTGTCTGCCTGCAGGTTCTTCAGCCTGTTCCTTTCCTGCAGTCTAAACTGCATGCACAGGGCAGGTGGTGGATTCCAAAAGCTGTGTTTCATAGCATGTGTTGAACGGACTGATGTGTTGAGTCAAGGATGCATTTTACTTTTCCTAGGACACAACGTCTGCTGTCCGTGGAGGTCTTCCTCTTGCCCATGCCCAGCTTTCCAAACATGAATGGTTACACAGAATGGGACCATCTGTGTGACAACATGTCACATCTGAAAACCTTTTCTTGATTTGGGATATTTTTGCTGCCATTTCTCACTAAAAGGAGTGGGTCAAAATTATTAGGATATTGTTTTCATAACAAATTAATATTCAAGATGCAATTTAAAACTGCATTAAACAAAGTATAAAAGCTAGTGCTCTCTACTAAAATTCCTGCAGTCTGGCCAGAAATGTTATTAAAACTCTTTGGAAAGTGTCTATCTCCAGATGGCTATTAGAAGTGAATTTTACTTAAGAATTACTTACTAACATGGTTAGATTAAAACTAGACAACTAGACAACATAGATTTCGTATAATCTAAAAATTTCAGACCACGATCTACTGAATTTAAGGACCTACTCTATGAAAAGTTCAGTCATTTGTGGAAAACCAGCTTTTGTGAGAGGGTGTAAGAATGGGCAGTTTTAATAGAATTAATTAGAATCATAGAACAGTTTGGTTTGGAAAGGATCTTCAGGATCACCTACTACACCTCTTGCCCTGGGCAGGGACACCTCCCACTAGACCAAGTTGCTCAAAGCCCCACTTTGAGCCTGGCTTTGAGTAATCCAAATAATTTTAATAATCTGACTTAAATGTGACTATTTCCATATTCTTGATACAGACAAAGGACATGATGAAGCAGATGTACCTGCTGCTTTGGCATTTACAAGCACATTATTACGCAGGCTTCTGTGACTTCAGCCACCAAACATTTTGAGAATTTTGTTAAGACAAATAGCAAACTGTATTCCAGGCTCCTTAGGTGGTGCCATTTTAGCAACGATTCACAATGTGGAGAAGTCTCTGAGTAATGTGGTGATATTGATCCCTATATCTTAACCATTCCCAGCTTTGGGTATTTGCATTTAAACTAATTTATTTATTCAGTGTTGCAATATTATGGGGTAGATCTTGGATCCATTATGCAGATTAAAAAAAAATAATAAATCAAGCCCAGGAGCTCAGGTGATAGTGTAATTTTTTTTTTTTTTTTTTTAATTTTAGTAAGAGGAACGAAATTGTGTCAAGAGCATGGCCAGCAAATAGCTTATAGATTGATAATAAAAAGGATATTACTTCAACCCTCAGCCCTCAAGTAATCCAAATTGTGCACTGCGTTGGACAGGGCCAATGTAGCGATTGGGATAACATCTTTGAACAACCTGGTCTGGTTGGGGGTGTCCCTGCTCAAGGCAGGGAGGTGGGAACTAAGTGATCTTTAAGGTCCATTCTGACTCAAACCGTTCTCTGATTCTACGATCTCTCTTAGCAGCCCCAGTTAATACTGTTCTGATGATAGTGAGACCGAGTTGAAGAGCTCTGAAGTTTTGCATTGGAAAGAGCTTACCCAACATCCCTTTCAACTTGCTTTTAAAAACAGCAAAATGGAAATGTTTAGTGGTGGCCATGACCTTTTCTGGCAGTAGGAGGGCTGTATGCTCTGTCCTTTACATTCACACAATCATTTTAATTAATCTGTGAATTATAGTTGGTTTGTGCACGACTGAAAGACAGAATACCTCCTTTAAGGATTGAATCTAATGTAGATCTGTTTCTCTAAGTGTTGCTGTTTGCTAACCAGGAAAAAGGGCAGCCACCACCGGTGGAATGACTCATAAAGTCCATTCCCAGCTGTCTGTTTTTCCCTGGAGACAGATATACCAATTAAATGGTATTGCCAGGGACAGCAGCCTGCTTCTGGCTGCTATAGATGAGGCTTTTCTAAGCCAAATAGACATTGCTTTGGGCATGCTGGTGAAAGGCAATGTGCCCATCAGCATAAAATGTACAGTCTTTCTCCTTGTCTCCAGTTCACTTGTGGAGACTCAATTCCTGCAGGAGAACGGACACTTTGTGCATCAGCCCTGAGGCCGACCTTGAGAGATAACCGAAAGTCAGAAAACAAGGAAGATAGTGGTGAAGCAAGCAGAAAATGAGGAAGAAGACCTTGACATGTAAACACAAGAGTATGAGTAATGCGAATAGTAGTAGCCAATTAGAGTATTAGCTTAGGCGTGTGCAAGCTGCATAGACACAGCGAAGCACCCAAATAATGCGTGATTGAGTGTACGGAATTAAAAATTGTACAAAAGTGAGACCTAGTTAATTAACTACAGCTTTCGCTTGATTCACACTGAATCGCGCAGAGTCTATTGTTTCTCTTCCCTCATTCACTAATACTTTGCCGATCATTTCTCTATGGAAGAGAGTCAGTGAACAAATCCTGTCACAATCCGAGCACACGGAAAAGCATGAATGAGTAACAGAATCAAGGATATTGCTAAACGTAGGACTGTCCTGTAATTTAGAGATGCCACCTGGCTAGTCTCTAACCAGCCTGGCTGGTCTCACACGTCCCAGATCCATCAGAGCTATTACGCATGCACACATCACATTTGTGTGTGCTATAGCCCTGTGCCGGGGTGGCTGCTCATGTTTTCTGGGTTTTGAGGTTGGCGTTTGGATTTTTTTTCCCCCTCCCTTAAAAGATGGCCAGACTACTACTATTGTACACCCCTTTATCTGACTCACAACAATGCGATTGGGGACACTTGCTGTCACATTGGGATTCAGGAAAGCCCTGCTGTAGACTGATGGCAGATGGATATGGATCAATAAAACACAGATGTGTGACAGCAGTCATAAGAAGCCCAGACTCCGTAGCAGTAACACAACAGGTCGTCTGGAGAGCCTGGGTCAGAAAACACAGCAGCATGAGGTCCCTGCTATATTCTGTAGTGGGCAGGGACACTACAAACTATCGTTTGTTTAGGACTGATGGAGATTTTGCAAAAGCTTAACATTTTCAGAACTTAGTAAGATTATCTCCTGACTTCCTAAGTGGTGGAAAATCTTTCCCTTGAGTACAAATGCCAGTTAAAGTCTGGCTTTCAAGAGGACAAGTCTGCAGCCCAAGTACAGTTAAAGGGAATGGCATTTCCATCGCTCAGTGGCTGGGGAGGCTTTTCCAGCTCCGCCATGTCCACTGGAACCGAATCCCGGGACCCGCGGCTGTCCGAGAAGCAGCGATCCATCTGCAAGTCAGCTGCGGCAGTGGGGAGTGTGAAGCACGGCAAGAAAGCTCAGATCCTCTGCCTGCAGTTTCAAGGCTGAACACTGAAAGTCAGTTCAAAGCGTGGCCTTCAGGACGTTTCTCCACAAAAAGAAAAGCAATCCTGCCTTTAATGTGCGGGTTTTTCAGACCGTGTGCACTTTGCAGAGTGCCATAATTCTGACCTCTGCACACCGGAGGGAGCCGTGCCCCGCCGCCCCGGCTCTCCCGGCACCACCACAGCGGCGGAGGGGCAGACCACCGGCGGGGCGCAGGTACCTCCAGGTCTGGACCACCTGCAGGCCTGGCGAGCTGCGCGGCTGGTCACCTGGCCGCCGCAGCTCTCGCGAGAGCTGCCCATGGGCGGGGCGGGGGCGGTGATTGACAGCCTTGCGGGCTCGGCGCGGTCGCCATTGTGTTCGGGGAGCGGCAGCGCCCGGCCTCGGTTCCTACGCGGTTCTCCGCGGTGGCAGCTCCGTTTCCGAATGCCGGTGTTGTGAGGGTGAGTACAGAGCGCTCGCGGTGTCGAGGAGGGGACGGTGTCCCCGCACGGCCCAGTCCGCCCGTCCTGCCCAGCCCGAGGCTGGGGGGGAACCATTTTGTCTTGGGCCGGCGCCCGGCCCCTCCGCCTTTCCCTCTGCTGGGCGCCTCTGAGGGCCCCCGCGGGCGGCGGAGCTGTGTGACACCCGCTGCCCCTGTCCCTTTCCTCCCTCTGAGGAGGCGCTGCCCTTCGGCCTGGCGAGAGCCCCATTTCGGCCCTGGCTCGAAGCGCGGCGCGGCCCTCGGCGTCGGGCCGGGCCGGAGAGCAGGGTCCGACGCTCTTCTCAGCGGCCCTGCCGAGCGCCCGCCGCCTGCAGCCCTTGGCTCCGGTCCGGGGCACGGTCTGTGGCCGCCGCGCCGGTTGCCGCGGCGTGGGCAGGCGAGCGGCATTTGTAAACGTTTCCCTTGTTCGTGGGACTCCTGGAAGGCTGTTGAGGTTTTTTGTCAGTCCTCGATTGAAGGTTGGCCGAGCGCAGGATCGCGCAGACTGAGAGAATTGCCCCCGAGCTCCATCTTGTTTGTCACAAAAACGCGATTGTGAGTAAACACGGAGGAGGACACGTGATCACAGGGAGAGCTTTGGGACAGCTGCGAACAGCTGCGCATCGCACCATGCCAAAACCTGGGGGTGTGAAAGCTTGAGTCTCAGGTAGAAGTGTCATTTGCATAGTTCCAAGGTACAGAACTGGAATTTTGGAGCTGAGAGTGAGGCATGTGCTTCGCTGTGATTGAGGGTAGACAAATGATTTAGTAGAGAGCATGGAAACTGTCAAAGGCTTCCCTTGCTGCGAATTGCTCCTCCTTTCTCAGTTGAGGGGGGTCAGGGCAGAAGAGAGGAGGAGTGAGAGGTTTTAATTTGAAATATTTGCTGTTATTTTTACTTTTTGAGGTTACATTGCTTTCCTGCAAAGGCCTCTTGGATCTTCTGTAATGTAGTTGGAGGGATAACAAATCAACAAGGGTAGGACATCTGAGCTGAATACTCAAAATAGGCTGTTCAGCTCCACCTCCTGTTACGAGTTGACCATCTGTTTCCCAGGTACAACTTTCAGAACTTGTTTTCTTACCAACTTCTGAGAGGCATCACGTGTATCCCTTATTCTAGGAGACAAGAGTTGTTTCCAGATTTTTCCGTGAGGTTTTGATTGCTAAGTTGCATAACATGGCATGAGGTGATGAAATATGTTGCTTTGGTGAGAAGAGTCTTCTCACTCTGCTGTTTCCTTTCTCATCTCTCTGCTGTTGGATTCAACAGCAAGTGTGAGTAGCGTCAAAAAGATGGAGAAACCAGAAGTCTGTTTTGCCAGGATCACGTGTTGAGGTTGCTCAATGAAGGATACTGCAGGTGTCATATTTGAGTAAGGTTTTCCTTTCCTTTTTGGCAACAACAGGCTTTTAAACCAGGTCGGTGAGTGTGTGTGTTTTTTTTTTTTTCCCTCCTAATTTGTTCCTCGGTGAAGTCACTGAAGTATTTTTTGGCCTCACTACCTTCAGTGTAAATTGAGGTGACTACTTCATCATTATAGAACTCATTACGGTCTTGGGATTTGTTGAATGCCTATGTGGGTAAACAAAATGTTTGAGGAAACTTAACAAGTTCGTGGTTGCAGGTTCCTCATCCACAGTTAAGCAAATGAGAATTTCAGATTCCCGAACTGATCTTGTTTACTGGTGTTGACCCTGGCAATAGCAAGTGGGTGGCTAATATGTAAAGCATGGTTGAGGAGCTGGTGTGCTTCTCCATAATACTACCCAGTAGCTCTTCTGTACACAAAAATAAACATTCACTTAAATTTAGTATGTTATAATTTTTTCTCCAAATTAAAAAAAAAATATAATATTCCTGCTTGCAAGATTAAGCATTTAGGCTATTTTACGTTGTGGCCTGTGTTGTAAAGCTAGCGACTAACACACACCAGAACAGTGATTAAAAAACCTTCCGTTAAGGAAGTTAACTTTAGCTGCCCAGCTGTTAGGTCATTGGAGTTGTGTACAAACTAGCTTTTACCAGGTAGAAGATGTAACGCAGCATGACTTTCAGGTAAGATTAAAAGTCCTGAGTGAGCGAACTCAGTTTGAAACTGCAGCCAGACATGACATACCTCAGAATTGATGGAGCAGCTTTTCACAGACTGTGTTACTGATGAGTGGGGAAAAAAATGTGCTGTACTGATTGATAAATTTTTGTTGTTGTTGTTTTTTGTTTATGATACAGCTTATTCCCATTCTCGGAAGGTTAGGCTGAATTAAAAACGGTTAAAGAAAACAAACACATAGTGCTGCTTTTGCAAATCACCTTGTACCAATGGAGTTCTCAGACATGAGATTTAGAGTTATCACATTGCTAGTTATCACGCTGCTCTTCCTGTACCATACCACTGTGTATACTGCTGTTCTCTTATATTTAAGAGATGTAGTTTGTGGTCTGTCTGTACCATTCTGAAGAGGAAGAATCTGGGCGTGTTAGCAGAACAGTCAGCATGGAGTTTCTGTGCAATGTTGAGTCAAGATACGCTCTCGAGGACAGGAATGGCTACAGGATTGCTTCTTAAGCAGACAAGGCACCAGCATTTCTTTTGAAATGCCTAGAAATACGGAAAGAGCAAATAAACACTCAGCAACTCAACAGTAAATTTATATATACTTGTGAGACAGCATGTGCTCTCTTGTATGCATTATTTTTCATGGGACTTGTCTTTGGAAAAGTTAATGTTTCTTTGAGGCAGGTAGACTGCAAAGGTGGGGTTTTTTATGAGAGGGTAAAGTTTCATTGTTTTGACCCCTAAGAATCAGTCTGAGTGTAATTTCTGGAAGTGTTGAGCTGCAACTCACTAACTAATAAGTAATGCACGAATTTAAGAAATATGAGGTGTGTTTCCTTGACTCATCTGGTGTTAATACTAGTGCTGCTACTGAATCATACTTGGAATATAACAATAGTATTTTATAATATAACAATAACAATAGCAAAAGCGACTATGTTTTGAATTCTCCAGTGTGGAGGAGGAGATATAAAAAGAGTTTACAAAACTAGGGTAAGAGCTTAGTTTCCTGTCTTACTGATGCACAGTTGGACCAAAGAGCTATGTAAATTTTGTGTATATGAGTCATATGTATAATGCACTCAGAATGACTTGTGCACGTTTTGCATGTAGGTTCCTGCTTCTAAAAGAAAAAATAATGTGTCCTTATACAGGATAGAAAGGATGGAGTCAAAACCCTCAAGAATTCCTCGAAGGCTATCTGTTCAGGCCTCCAGCTCTTCACTAGGATCTAGAACATTGACTGGAAGCAGTTTAGCTGGTGCATATAGTGTGAGAGAACCTTCCCGGAGATTAGAATCTGGATACCAGGTAACATATTTTGTTTCTTTAAATAAAATATAAATTAGTTTAATATTTGTTTTTCACCAAGAAAACCCTAAAACCCAAAGAAAAGGGAAATACAAGGAAAAATCACACCCTGGGCCTTGGCTTTGTAAGCAAACCCCAAGATTTATTCTAAAATGTGAGGATTTTATAACCAGGCCAATGACAGTATTCTGCAGTACCAACTGGTAGTTCTAGATTTGCTGTCTTTACCTGCTTTGTTTGTGGCTGCACCTTTAAAGATCAGCTGTTGGATGAATGAAGGGCATCTGGATCTGTTTTGGCACTAGACGCTGCAGTCTTAAACCTGGGTAAGTGGGGTTTTCTGTTGAGGGAAGGTGAGGATTTTGTTTGAATTGTGGTGTGTGCAGGGGGTTACGCTTTATGTGTGGATGATGCAGAAAGTACAGGAATACGTTGCAGGTCTAAGAGTTGTTGTGCAGCGCCTACTTTCTTTGTATTTTGTGAAGGAAGCGGACCTTTAGGCTTACATCATACTGCACAACCACACCTCGGGGTAAAGGCATTTGCTGTCTCACATGCAACATGTTACACTTACCATATTGCTTTGTTGAGGGAACCGTGATCAAGAATAAGAAGTCAGGCTCTGCAGGTACTTAGAGTATTATGAGAAGTAAAGATTTAACTACTTCAGAAATTATTTAGGGCGTTCGGGAACAGTGTGTGGCTGTTTGGCTAAATTATTTTGTCACTTTGTTTCTGCTCCTGTCAGCAGTTCTCAATTTTGGGCCCAGAAATTTAGGCCCGTCTTGGTCTTTGAAACTGCAGAAACTTAATCCTGTGATTAAATGTTTATAAAAACATATGAAATGGCTATGAGTTTAGTCCCTGCTGACAAGCTATCTGGGACATTGTATTATATAATGCCTTTTCTAGAAACAGTTTCACGAGTAATGCAGTATTAATTATTTTTAGGACAATTACATGTATATGTATTATATTTTGCCGTATCAATACATGCGTGTCTTCATTAGTATATAGGCTATAGAGCATGTCTAAGGGTAGTCTTCAGTCATCTTGCTGATTTTTGGATTCCTATACATTTTCCTCTGGCTAGCTGTCCAGCAAAAGCAAATCAGATAGTCTTACTCATTTGTAGGGATTTATGGACCCACGCAGTCTATGTAGATCATGCTGAAATCTGTTGATCAGAAGGTGAGTTTTGAGCTGAACCGATGTTGTGGAGTTACATGCGATACTGCTGGTATAACTTTCTTGTGTTATAACTTAATGTATTTTATTTATTACATAAACTGATGCGTGCTTGCTGCACTGCATATTATCTTTTTATATTTGCTGCTGAGGAAAGTGCTTCTAATCTGAGGAATGATCTTTATAGTATTTTCCAGTAAAAACGGGGCGGGGAGGGGGAGGAGGCGTACTTGTGTAGAAGATAATGTTGCATCCCTTCTTTCCACTCCAGTTCATAGAAAGTAGCCTGAGCCCTTCTTAAACAAGACCAGTGCTTAGTGATAAAAGTATAGAGAAGCTTGCTCTCTTAACTAACTTTTGGCACTTACAGAGCTGGGAGGAGCAAATTAGATTATTGCTTGAAGGTGAAGACTAAAATTGGCTGGGACAAGAAGCAGCAAATAGTCTAAATAAGATGAAGTCCAGTCACGTAGGAATGGAATGGGCAAGGCTTTTTGCTTCGTTAATCCATTTGGAAGCGTACCTTAAAATACTAAGAGCTGCTTCAGGTCGAAATAAGTTAAAGGAAAGAGGACTTGGAGACTTGCCTTTTTACTATCAAGTCACTTCTGCAGCTAAAAAGCATACTTGATCATAGCTTAATTCAAATATTTTTAGAGACAGAGCAGTCAAACTTTGAGAATTCAGTTTCGACTAGGGCTAAATAAATAAATAAATAAAAGCTTCTGTCGGGTAGGCTTGTTCTGTTCCTTTCCCTTTTTCTTTCCACGTAGATATGAATTCTTGTATGTCATACATTTTTGGGATCAGTATGGGTAGTAGCTTCTGCTTATCGGAAGAGGCGTAAAAAGCAGGTTAATTGCAAACTAATCTGATGTGTGTGACATAGAGCTGTTTCTAGGTGAATTACAAATCAAAAACGAAATTAGTCTAACGGATGAGGAAAAATAAGTCCTATGCTTTATGATGCAACATTTAATTGAGTTTTCCTGACACCATGCCTACCATCTACTTTCTTTTAAAGCCACTTTTTTGATACCTGGTGTATTGCTTTTTTTTTCTTTTCTTCCTGTTTTGGCCTTGGGACATCTTTCAAAGACATGAGTACAGTGCAGAGATGCCACAGCTCCCAGAAGCTGTACTGGCATTAGATCGGTAGATGGTGCAGTTCCATGATCTGGCTTTCAGTGCTGTGCTAGTATGAGTGTGTTGTTCTTGGATTAAGGTTTTTACTGTGGTGATCCAGACACTTAAAATAAGAATACATTTTCAAGTTTTGAGAATCTAACAGCTGGAGAAAAAGGAAAGGCAAGTATTTCAAGATCAGTTAGGTCTTCAGGTATGGCTCGTATTAAGAACATTTTAAGAGAGCTTTACTTCTGTCTCAAAATTGTGTAGTCTTGTGCCTGTGGGCAGATTATCCCTATGTGAAATAATGTAGAAACTCGATGAATCTTGTTGAGACTTTGAAGTATGAGAACTTACTGACTGATACTTCATTTTCGAGTTTAATTTTGCCTGTGAGAATGCTGAGCGTGAATATTTCTAAATCCTAATGTTTTAACTCTTAAGAAATAGTGACAAAAACTATTGTAGTTGAAGTATTAATAGTTCATAGAAAGAGGGTGGACAAATACTTAGAAACTCTGCTTAGCTATAATAAATGATTGGATTTCTGTTATTTCTATTAATTTTGCGAACTGCAATGATTTTTCTGTGGAGCAAATGAAGTTGCAATGTCTTTCCTTAATTACCATATAGTCAATGATATTCAGTGAAACTAGTAGTGTAGGACCTCATCCTTTTGGTTCTCTTAAAGGTAGACAGATTTCTATGTTAAATGGTTCCCAGTTTACATATTAGAAACTTGCCTGTGTAGCTGAGGTGAAGATTTGAGCTCCTGAGTATTTGAAAGAGAAAATACAAGAGAACAGTTAGACTAATTGCTCTGCAGACTTCAGAGGTCACGTAATTTGAGCACTCTGTTCTGAGGTAACACAGCAGGCGGTGTTTATTTGCAAGACTGTTTTGTCAAACAGCAGTAGTTCACTATGCATAACAAACTGTGGATTCAATGTCTTTGCACTGTGTCTGTCATCGGCTACTAAAATGACTTACCTTGTTTCTCCAGCCCAAAGTGGTTTTGTGCCCAGTGCTGTTTCATGTTTTGTGGTGGTCTTCAATGTTACTGATTTGTAAGAAACTTAGACACACAAAAGTTTCCATTTTGTAGTGAAAAATGGAAATGCATTTTTGCTATTTGCATGAAATGTAATTGGAATTAATAATGATTAATTTTCAAGCCTTCCCTACCAGTAGTACAATGATGGATTATTAGAGTACACTGCAGAGAAATAAAAAATGTAGGCAGCGGTAAAAGGGAAGTGTTTGTCACTCGGAGAAGATACTGTGTAATTTGCAATAGTGTGGTATGTGGTTGTCTTTTTGTCCAAAGAAGAATAACCTGATGACACAGTTTTCGTTTGTTTCACAAAAAACTGCTCTTGCTGTGGCACTTCTGCTTTCATGGAGACTGTTTTTCTATGTGTGTGATTTTTTTTTTTTTTTTTTTGTGGTTTGTTTTTTGTTTTTACTTAACACTTGAAAATGAGGTGCCTAATTCTGCCCTGTTGCTGGAATATCTAGGTTGGGGTGATGCCTCAAAAACCTTGCCTTTCAACTATTTGTTGTCCATGGTCAAATGAGAAGACAGATAAAGGAGCTGATAATTGCCAGAAAGTAATTTTTAAAAAAAGCTTTCCTTTTGCCAGCACTTCTCTCTTAAGCTTGTTTAATTTCTTCTTGGTTTCTCCCTTGAGGTTTCTCAGTAAAGGTTGCCAGTTTTGCTTGTACCTCCACTTTCCTGCATTTTCAATATTCACATCAAATGTTGAGTTCATTTTGAGTTACAAGATGCATATGATAAGCATATTGTTCTTCAGGAATCCAGTGTATTGAATAGCTCCAGTAGAGACTGGGGAATTGGAGAAAGAGACGCCCATGAAACTCCTTGGAAGCTTACAACGTCCTCTCCAACTCGCTACTCAGGGACACTTGATCATCCACATTCTGGAAGATTTTTGGGAAGCAGAAACAGATTGGTGAGAATCGTTAATGTGTAACACTTAAAAAATTGGGGTTTTACTTTAGCCTTCCCAATCTGAAAACCTGCTAGCAGGGGTTCACTGTAATGTTTCTAAATAAGTACATCTTACTAAGTCAAGATGGAGGGAAAGCAAGAAAATGGTGATGGTAAGAAATTATTCAGAGGATGAAAAGAATAATGTATTATTTATACTAACAGTTAAGAAATAAATTTGAAGTGAGAGCAGCTCTGCAACTATCCATTTAAAATGAAAAAAGGAGGAGATTAGAATCTCATACATGCTGTGGTCCTACAGATGGCAAAATTAATATTGCTTATACTCAACCGGTTCTATCAGATATTTCTAGGGAGTGTGGTTTTTTTGGATGGTGCCAGCTTGGGAGTTAGCACAATGTTTCTGGTTTTGGAGACCTGCTTTAGAAAACGTAGTTGTGAAGGAGCAGTTCATATCCTGAGGCTGAACTGATACCTGACTGAGGTCCAAGACTCAGACCTCAATAGCTTATCTGAACTGGGCTCCAGAATGTGCCTTCATAACTCCAAAAACAAAGTACTTTGCTTCTTTGACATGTTTATCCACTGTAGAGTGACAATAAAACACTTTCAAATGCAGTAGAAATATTAAGATGGGAAAAACACAAGACTGAAAGTGTTGGCAAGAAGGTAGCAAACAAGTGAAAATTCTGCTCACTTTGAATGAAAGATGATTGGATATTTGGGAGTGCTTGCACCTTAAATAGGTATTTGTTTTCTTACTGTGGCGCTTGGATACGTCAAGGGGAGGGAGGAACTAGTGTGGAGATGCGGTCCTTCGGGAAAGTCTTAGGAAGAGTTGAAATGCAAAAGGACTCTGTCCTTATAAGTGGCCTACATCTCTACTTAAGATGGTGCTGTAGAGTTTTCAAAATTATATGTTTTTTTCCCATGAGGATTAATTTTTATCTCAAATTAAGTTCTAATGCAAGTGAATGTTGCAGCAGACAGCCTGAAACTTCCACTTATCAAATAACAAATTATTAAAAGATAAGCTATATATTAAACAGGTAACAGGTGATTCATGTGGGAAAATAACTTGGCTTTGTACAATAGAAACAGGCTTTTGTTGGTAGGACTGTCTTGAGTAAACCTTTTTTTTTTTTTTTTAATTAAAAAGTCTTTACATCTTGAAGTTGTTCTTTACTATTTTTGTGAGTCTTACATTACATACACTTTTGTTCACTGTAAGTAGACCTGAAATACTGTATCCGTAACTTTCTTTTTTCTTTTTTAATGTTATTTCAGTCTACATCATCTTCCTCTCATTTTACATCTGGGTGTTACGGTGAGTCTGAGAGAACTCAGGGAGCATACTCAAGACTGCATAGCCAGCAGCGAGACAGTGATTCCAAGAGACCTAAGCTATCTTGTACATCTACCTCTTCTGTGAGAAGTAATGGTTTGGCTGCCTTTTCAGGTGAGAGTTTGATTACTAAAGCTGTTATGTGAAAATAGCCTGAATAATAACACCAAGTTTTATCGAGGTTTCAAAGACTTGCTTAGAAATATTAGGCTTTTATTTTTTTTAAATATTAAAAAGCTATGCCGAACAACAGAAGAATATGTTCACACTGATAGCTGTATCCAAAGTACTCGGAAAGCTGTTAACATGGTGTTTTGAAAACCCAATTGTACTCTGTCATTAAAAAAAATATTGCTATTCCATTTGCAGTAAAGCTAAACTTCATGACTCAAGTATGTCTTAATCGATTAAGATTTCAAGGAAAGAATGAGTGCAGCTGCTATTATTTCACAAATCAAGTTGTGTTAGTGAACCTACATATGCCAAGGACAGCAGAAAGGAAATTTTGCCTTACCTAGCTCTGTGTTCCAAGATACACCGTGTCGTGGGTACTTGGAGCGCTGTTGTTGAGGGTCAGGGAAGATAGAGTTCCTTTTTAGCAGGACCTGAATTCATTTTATAGGTTGTGCAAAATGAAACATTCCACACTAGGAGCACTTTCAGTAAAAACCTGAGATTTTCATTAAAGCTGTAAATGGAAGTCTAAAGGCCAGGAAATAATGATCAAAAATTTGTATTGAAGTTATTCCTAGAATGTTTTGAAATAGACTATTAGATCTACTCAGGTTGCCCTTGTGAGCATAGATCAATGTTCTTTTTATATCCTCTTATGCAACCACATGGCCACCCAGACGAAAGTTGATAAATTCTTTGTCAAAACCCAGTATTGCTGACACTTTCTTACTCTGTTAATAAAATGATCACCATTATGTTTCTCATTATGGTGTAGGACTATCTTGTCTTTCCATTTCTAGATTAGTTGGTCGTCACACTGCCAACCAATGAATGCTTAAGTTTTTATTTATAAGTTAGTAGTAAAGGGAAATCAAGGTAGATTTTTCAGAGACATTGAAGAACGCTTTTTAGAACAAGAGTTTTGTTCACAGATGAAACGTGCAGTTCCCTATTTAGTTGTTGAAACTGTTAGCAAACAACAAGATCCCTTTTTAAACGGAAGTGTTTACTCTGGAATGTGATCAAGAACAGTATTGGTTGTTCTTAAAGTTGTGTCTAAGCGGTATTTGAACTTCAGCCGTCTTCCTGGGAAATGAGTTTTAGGAGCATGTAAGAAGTATCATTGGAGTGACAGCATTTGCTAAGTTTCAAGCTTCTGTTTTTCCCTATTATGAAGGCTATTTACTAACTATCTACCATTAGAAAGCAAGATGCTATTTCTCTTCCTCCTGTCCTGTGAGAGTCTTAATGGGTCTGACTCTTCACACAAGTATTACTACGATTTTTTTTTCTTCTGGTTTAGCTTTCAGAACTCATGCCAAGATTAATTGCCAGCATCAGCAGAGTCCTGCTTAGTGGTATTGTTAAACTCTCCCTTGATATGGTATAACCAGAATGCCTGCATAAGTACTAGCTTTAATGGATTTTTAAATGATAACAAAACAGGAGATTTATTTACTTTTCCTTTATAGAGTCCTCTTGGAGGTACAGTAGGATTCCTAGATCTTCATCAGTGATGCTTGGCTCTCTTGGAACTGAGCTAGTGAGAGAGCGAAGAGAGTTAGAAAGAAGAACAGATCTGTCTGTTAATAACCTAGTGGATCACAGCTACAGAAACAGTGACTTTTCATCTTCAGCATGTATGTATGGTTCAACTGAAAGCTTGTAAACCCGTAGGTGGCTTGCCTGTTAAGTTTCTTCACATGTTCTTTTAATATTTTCTTCAAAACACAAAGCCGAAAGATCTGTTTAATTTTAAGGTATCCTTTTAAGTAAAGTTGGTCGGCCACTTTCCATGTGTTGGCAAAACCATCAAAGGCTATATAAATGGTCTAGCTTGTAGGTGTAGTCAGTCATAAGAAAATGGTATGAGTGTTGGCCGCTGTAACTGTGAATAGTCAGTCAGTGTCTTTTCTTGGTCATCTTAAGATCTCTTTGTATTTAGGTATAAGAGGAGAAATAATGTTAATTTGACTCGGTTTTCATGGAGGTGTCCGTATCATGTTATCTCTTTCCATGTGGGTTCTTGAGTGGTTATTAGGTAAAATCGCTGGAGATCACTTAAAGTAAAGATGAATAAACACATGCTTTATGTGAGGTGAGAGATTTGTTCCCTGGTAACTGCTAGGACTAGTATGGACTTCCGTGCTGTTGTTTTCATTTCTTATTCAGTGTTGTGGCCTTTTAGAGCTGTCTTGGGGGAAGCTGGTCATCAGTCTTGATTTGCCACTTTTGGCAGATGCATTAATGCTGTTTTCTAATGCAGAAGTTTAAAAAAAAAAACCCACCCATTTTTACATATTATGCCAGGCACCAGTATAGGTTGGGGGCGGACCTGCTGGGAAGCCGTCCTGAGGAGAAGGATCTTGGGGTCCTGGTAGATAATAAACTATCTGTGAGCCAGCAATGTGCCCTTGTCACCAAGAGGACCAATGGAATCCTGGGCTGCATAGGGAAGAGTGTAGCCAGTAGGTTAAGGGAGGTCATTCTTCCCCTGTACTGTGCACTGGTGAGGCCGCAACTGGAATGCAGCATCCAGTTCTGGGCTCCCCAGTTCAAGAGGGAGAATGGAACTACTGGAGAGAGTCCAGCGTAGGGCAGCAAAGATGATAGAGGTATTGGAGCATCTCCCTGATGAGGAAAAGCTGAGATAGCTGGGACTCTTTAGCCTGGAGAAGAAAAGGCTGAGGGGAGACTTTATTTAATGCTTACAAGTATCTGAAGGGCAGGTTGAAGGAGGGTGGAGCCGGACTCTTCGATGATTCCCAGTGACAGGATGAGGGGCAAAAGGTGCAAGCTAGAACACGGGAAGTTCCATTCAAATATGGGAAGAAACTTCTTTCTGGTGAGAGTGCCAGAGCCCTCGAACAGGCTGCCCAGGGAGGGTGTGGAGTCCCCTTCTCTGGAGACCTTCAAGCCCCTCCTGGATGCAGTCCTGAGTGGTGTGCTCTGGGCAATCCTGCTTTAGCAGGGGAGTTGTACTAGATGGTCTCTAGAGGTCCCTTCCAACTCTGACAATTCTGTGATTCTGTGAAGTATGGAAGAAAAGCAGAAAAGATGAATGCTTGTTCCAGATTTCATCCTGTAGTCATGCCTTACCAGAAGAGTGTATTTTAATGTCATTGTACTCTACATTTCTTCAACAAGTGGATGGTTGGAGTTTACCCAATAGAGCCTAGTGGGAGAAATGGATGGGTGGACAGCATTTGTTTGTACTATCCATGGTGCCTTTCTAGTGGTAGTGCCACTGTTTAGTGTAACAAAAGTAATTCCCAAACTGTGTTCCCTGCTGTGTAATCAAAACCGTATGGCAGATGCTTGGCGTCTGTGCAGATGTTTCTTTAGTTAGAATCTGTCAGTTGCATAAAACTAAGCTTCAAAAATAAATGGTATTTGCAATACAGAAATTTGCAATTTCTGTATTAAAAAAAAAAAAGCCACCAAATTTACAAACGTGAAAGGTTTCAATCCCGAAATGCATAAAGCCTCTACCTTCTATCTTAATCCACCTATGCTTGTTAAGTAGTTAAAATATTGAAGAAGTTTCCCTTCTTATGAATTTAGCAGACTTCAGCTGCTTCCTTCTTCCACCTGTCCTCTCTGCCCTCCCAAATCCAGCTGTTTAAGGAAGGCGACTAGTTGATGTTAGCCTCCCCGGCTGCTTCATGTAATTTTAACTACACTTCAGCTACAGTAGAGTTCTTCTTAGTGTATTGAGGTACTTATACATCATTTACAGAGAATGTGCTTACAAGAATCACAGGATATTTTAGGTTGGAAGGGACCTTTAAATGCCATCTGGTTCAATCCCGCTGCCAGGAGCTGGGACATCTTCAATCAGGTTGCTCGGAGCCCTCTTTGCATGGTTCCAGAGATGGAGCACCTACCATAGGGCAGCCTGTTCTAGTGTTTTACCACCCTCAATGTAAAAAAAATTTCTTCTTTATATCTAGTCTGAATCTACCCTCTTCTAGTTTAAACTGTTACCCCTTGTCCTATTACTACAGGCCCTGTCTGAAAGGCTGCGATGGGATCCCTCTGGAGCCTTATCTTCTCCAGCCTGAGCAACCCCAACTCTCTCAGACTGTCCTCACAGCAGAGGGGCTCCAGCCCTCTGATCGTGGTTGTGGCCTCCTCTGGCCCCGCTCCACCTGGTCCGTGTCCTGATGTCGGTGGCTGCAGAGCCGGAGGAGGCATTGCAGGGGGATCTCCTCAGAGCAGGGAGGTAGAATTGCTTCTCTCACCCCGATGGCCTCTGCGAAGCACTGGGTGATCAAACATAGCCTTAAAAAGCAGGGGAAGACACAACAATGCAGTGATAGTTATGTAATTGACTGTAGGTCATCAAGGTAATTGAGAAAACAGATGAGATTACTAATCCAGAATGGTTAAATCTGATTGTGCTTAAGCCAGTTGCGTAGCTGAATATGTGAGCTAATTTAGCTGTTGCATTTCTTTGATTACCCTTTTGGGCTGGAGCGGTGGAATTGCAGTATCTCTAGGTCATTCTTTTTGTCTTTAGGTTCTTGGTTTAACACATTATTGTACTAAGGTACATATCTAATTGAGATGCTACTCAATTTCTGCTATCCAAACCCAATAATTTTATGCTACCTTTAAGTAGTTTTTGTAACAGCAGCCTTTGACGTTCTTACAAGAAGTTAAGGGTAGCTTCGTGTAATAGGTGGAGAATATGCTTGGCTTATCCTTGCGTTTGTTTCTGGTGCTCTGGTGTCTGCTACATAGCTGGAATTTTAATTAACCCATCTTAGTCTATGGGCAGAATGGACCTTTAATTTTAAAATGAACCTTATTGCATATAGTTTGCTGGTTTTAGTTCAGATGCTGTTCTTGCGTAACTTCTGACAGATGGTCAGAATTTTCATATTGCCTATACGAAAGTGAATCGTACCTTGATAATCTGAAGAATTTGGGGATGTTAGATTCCAAATGGACTACCAGACTGAAGCCAGTCCAGGTTTTAGTTTAACTTTGGAATTCTAATAAGTAAATTTAAACTTAATATTGCTCTGGGATCTACCTGCCAAATTTGAAACAGTTTTGACTAAGGATCATAAAATCACACACTTCTGTATTGACACATAGAGTTATCCATCTGGAATGTAACAATTAGAGAACATCTTGTCATAGTATTTTCTTCTGCTTTTCTGCAACAGATCTGGAAGACAGGCCTGCGTCTTCATATGCAGAGGGAGCCAGACCAAAAGAGAACTCGTTAAGCACTTTGAGGCTGAATGCATCCATGAACCACCAGTTGCCTTCTGATCATCAGCCGTCTTTTTTCAACAGAGACTCTAATATGAGCTCTTCAAGATCCAACTATTCTTCAAGACAAAGGAGAAATGAATTGGAGTCTCCCCAGAGGAGCATGCAGCCAGCATTTTCTCTTACGGCCATTAGGGATGAAACTCCTTCCTCGAGTGGTTCTGAAAGGGTTTTATCTTCTCAAAGGTCATTGAATGAGCCTGCAGCTGACAGTGAAGGGAGGCGCACAACCAGACAGCTACTGTCTCGTTTAGCATCTAGTATGTCATCTACATTTTTCTCTCGAAGGTCTAGCCACGATTCATTGCATACAAGATCATTAGGCTCTGAAGAGTCAACGGTGGTCCCAAGAGTTCAGGCTTCTACTCTGTCGAGCGCTAATGGAGCTGCAACTCCAGAAGTTCCAGGACTTCAGGCATCTGAAGCTTCTCAGGGATTTAGTTTTCTTAGACGAAGATGGGGTTTATCAGGAGTTTCACAAAATCATAACTCTGATTCAGATGGGGAAGGTTACAGACCAGACTCTGAAAGTAGAAGCACGGGATCCTGGTTATCATCATCTTTGAGGAACAGGTGTACACCTCTCTTTTCCAGAAGAAGAAGAGAAGGAAGAGATGAATCTGCAAGGATCTCTACCTCTGATACAACTTCTAGATCACAACATGTCTTCAGAAGAAGAGAGTCAGGTGAGGAGACATCTCTTGAAGCATCAGATAGCCCTCCTCGGGCTTCTGTTAGCAGACCACCAACACCTGCAGTATCTGGTATTCCTACAGCTACTGCCTCCCCACCAGATTCAGTCCACAGCAGGAGAAGTTCTGGAATTCTGCCTGGTTCTCTCTTTCGCTTTGCAGTGCCTCCAACATTAGGAAGCAGTCTATCTGACAATCTTATGATAACTGTAGATATTATTCCATCTGGCTGGAGTCACTCTGATGGACAAGAAAGCAGCAAGTCTAAAATACCACCTTCAAGAGATCCAGAAAGACTCCAGAAGATAAAAGAGAGGTAAATTAGTGTGTTCTTTTGATACAAGAAAATGTACCTGACTTAGTGTGAGAGGGTCTTTTGTAACCATGATGTGGAAAGGAAACTTTCCTTCAGAGAAGGGGGCAGCTCAGTCCTCTGTCACCCGCGTTCTCACTTTGTCTTTAGAGAAGCTTGTTTTAATCCTTGTGGATTTGAGAACATATTGATGAATGGAATTGTCATTATAAAAAGTCTTACGTGAAATGTGTCACAGCATTTGTTAATATTCCTTCCTGTTCAGCCTGCTTTTAGAAGATTCTGAAGATGAAGAGGGTGACTTATGCAGAATCTGTCAGATGTCCTCTGCAAGCTCTGACAACCTTTTAATAGAGCCGTGCAAATGCACTGGAAGTTTGCAGTATGTTCACCAGGAGTGCATGAAAAAATGGCTACAGTCCAAGATTAATTCAGGTAAAGCAGACTCTAGACCAAGGTGGACTTCCAGTTACATTAGGAGGCTTATCAGGAGGATTACTTTTAATCTGAAAAGGTATTTATTTGAAAAGCAAGCATCTGTGGTCAAACGGTGTTGTGGTCCTTCCAGCCTTACTGTGTGTCTGTGCAGCTTCTCGTATAAGTAGTTCCAAGAACTGTATTTGTCATTCAGAGAATTACTTTTTGGGAATTATCTACTAAGGCATTAGACAAACTATATTATTGCAGAAGTGTAGCTTTAGAGCTACTCTAACGCTTTGGGTGAGTTTGTTTCCCATCCCTCCTTCCTCATACAGGTGATTCTAGTTTTTAAGACTTTTTTAGAGCCAGGCTGACTGTAGCAGTGAGAGGAATTTTAAAATCCAAAACTGTTTTCCTTTCGTAAGTAAGTATATTTAATTTTTAAGATGCAGTTCAAGGCAGTTAAAACTGCTAGTTCAAAAAAGTACTTAATTTCATTCAGAGTGGTGGTGGTTTTTTTTTTTTAGGAAATACTTCAGAAAGTGGGCACTGTACAAATGTTTTTGTAATAAATTGATTAAACCGTTTATAGCAAATTTATCTGTAGTATTTTTTAGACTTAAAAATAGGTGGCTGGGTGGAAGACATGAAGATCGTGGAATAATTTTTATCGAAGGAAGATGCTAGCATCTGTTTACCTTTTTACCCAGTATCAGAGGACCCACATCACAGTAGGGATGTATTAGAAGCCTCAGCCTGTAGGAGAAATTATTTAAAGTATTTAACTATAGAAGATGTAAATGTGCCATAAACTTGCTTTGTTCATCTTGTTGCTTATGGAGCAGCTTGTTTTAAACCTGATACTTAAAGACAGAATGCTACTCTGGCAGTAACTTTAAGCTATTGCAGTATATTTATTATTCCTTTTGTGTATGTTTGGATTATGCTGTACAATTCAAACAGCCCAAGTAGCAATTATGTGCTAGACTTTCAGTAAGAGGCATATAGTGTCCAGAGCAAACCGGAGGCAAAATACGTAGAGCTGGGTAGACCATAAGCTTTCTATAGCATTTAGATTCTAACATAAGCAGGTAGCCACTACATTCAAATTGGAGGCTTTCTTTTCTTCTGATCTTGCTCTGCAAAATAAAGCCAAGAATTAGTTATTTTGCAGTGCTTGTTTTAAGTGTATAATCTATGTTACAGACTTGCAGTTTGACACTGACTTTCCCCTGCCTCTGCCCACTAGGTTCTTCTTTGGAAGCAGTAATGACTTGTGAACTGTGCAAGGAGAAGTTGCACCTGAACCTGGAAGACTTTGACATTCATGAACTGTATAGGGCACATGCGAATGAACAAGTTAGTATATTTTGCCTAATTTGGTAAGTGTTGGTTTAGTGCTGGGAGGGCGCTTTTCTTTAGAGGAGGGAAAACGCGTCTCCTTTTCAGAGGGACTGTTACGCACATAAAGTAACGTCAACATGGAACAAATATTTCTCCTTGTTATTTAGACAAATTCTGTCCTCCTGCTGTGTTTCCTATAGCTGAGGTTTCAGTAAGTGTAATGTATCTGTTATCCTTTTGTTAGTTGCAGATCTTTCATCTAGCTTTGCAGTCTAGTATCTCTGCCACATGGATGCAGTACTAGTATGATTAAGTTGAATTTCACATTGTCATTAATTGTATTTGCCTTTAAATATTTTTAATATATGTAAAGTTATTTTAAATGTACCATTAAAAATTTCCTTTGATTCATTAGGGTGGTAGAAACTTAACCTCTCTTTTAACAGCTTCCTGCCACTCCTTCAAATCCTTTCCTACATTAAAATATCATTAAAGGTCCATTAGCATAATAGAGTTGTCTAGGTTGGAGGGGACCTTTAAGATCATTGGGTCCAACCATTAACCTGACACTGCCAAAACCACCACTAAACCATGTCCCTCAGCACCACATCCGCCTGCCTTTGGAATCCCTCCGGAGATGGTCATTCAGCCACTCCAGTTCCTGTCACTTGGGCCAGATTCTGAACAGTCTTTCTGTAGAGTGCCATCGTCTTCTGTTTTAGCACTACTGATCATTGGTTTCCATCACTGCGCTCTGATAGAAATAAGACCTTTGAAACTTTTCCCTTGAGTTGACTCTGAGTGATTTGTCAAAATATTTATGACACCGTAAAGTTCTTATAATATTTCCCTTTATTTTGCCTTTCTGTAAAGTGTTGGAACCACTGAGGAGAAACCAGCAATGTCTGTTGGTTTTATTTTCCCCAGTGGTTTGTTGGCTTTATTTTCCCCAGAATACTCTGTGTCTGAGACTGCTCCTTGTGAACTAATCATACTGACTGAAATATTTTTTTGTAGAACTCTTTATCTTCAAGATTAACATGTTAGATCAGGGATGGCCAGGAAGAACCAGAAGTATAAATAGCTTTTTGAGTAATTAAAATATTTTAGGATTGCATTTCCCTAATTCTCTCGAAGAACTAGATCTCAAATATATGATGTTTCCAGTAAAATTTAATTCTTGTTCTACTTCCTGAGTTGTATACGCAGACACATTGCTGACGTTCTGAATGTGTCTTCTGTTCTCTTTTAAGGCAGACTATGAATTTATCAGCTCTGGTCTCTACCTTGTAGTGTTGTTACACTTATGTGAGCAGCGCTTTTCTGACATGCTGGGAACTGCAAGCGAGGCCAGCACACGTGTCAGAGTAAGTATGCAGTGATTTTGTGGCAGGAATTGCTTGTGCAGAGAACTTGGAACTAGATTTGTTGCCTTGAGTGACCTAGGAGCTAGATACTCAAGGAACATGCTTATTTAACAAATTCAGGTCTGAAATGGTCTGAGTTTGTCAGTGCAGTAACACCATGTTTGATTTGAAACTGAAGGAACTACTTTACCGCAGTCACTGCGTTGCAAAATAATTTTTTTCAAGGTTGTTGGTAATTTGTTGCTTTGCATGTAGGTTGTCATGATTATTGTGAATTTATGCAAAAATGGAAGGTTAACCTCCTCCTGTACAAAACACGCAGTTGAGAATGTTAGACTACCTTATTTGATGATTTTTTTGTTCTTTTTGTGTGTTATGCCAATCTGAATTGCAGAGGTCTAGACCTTGCAATGCTTGCCAGCTGGATTGCCCCCAAACATGTTCTTGAGTATTACATTCTGAAACTGACTAGATCTACTATGATCTTCTTGCATTACTCAAAGCTCTTATTAGTTGTATTTGACTGGATTCTTGTCACTTGAATGGCTTGGCTTAGAAAAGCGGTAAGCACACATTTTAACAGTAAGAGATCATCATGAAAAGTTATTTCTACATAGGGGCTCATTCAGAAATCCAGTATTCTAGTATATTTGATATGAGATAATGAATCAGTTCTCTTAGTCAGATGAGTTCCTGAAAAGCCGATTTGTTGACTTATTTATAATGACATACAAAGAATTAACGATATTAAGCTTGTCCAACACTTTCTGGAATAGTTGTTAGCAGGTACTAGCCCTATGGGGTAGAGACAGGACTGTGCTTTAACATCTTACTGCATTAAACAGTGATCCTCTTTCCTGTGCACATCTGACATAAGAGCTTGTGTTCCGTGATCCACTTAATGAATTGTCCATTTTTCTTTGCTACAAGCGTAGAGACGTAAAAAACTTAGCATCTAATAGTACCCAGCATCCAGTATAGGTTATTAGCTTGAGTGTATTGCAGAGGTAAGATGGTTTTACTCTTTTTATCAAAGGCAGCACTACGCAATTGTGTGACGCTGCAATCGAGGCCTCCGATGTGTGTTTGATACCGAGCATACAACTGAGGTGTGGAAACTGTAGCGTTATAGTCTTGTTTGATTTTATTTGCTGTATCTCAGTATCTGAACTCTCTCTGAAACAGTGATGTAGGTTGTTACTGACAAAACCAGACTTGATTGAGACTTCCAGAGTTGCCCAAGGAATTGGTATTCCTATGGATTTTGGCCTTGGGTTTTGATACCATGTATTTCTAACGTTAAACTACCACCATTGCCTAATAGTAATCGTACTCTTGCGCTTCTCATTTACAGTTAAAATCTCGAGTGTGTTTTTCATTAACCTTAGTCAGAGTGCTCTGTTTTGCTATGTCGATGGTGAAGTGAATAAAACAGATCCAGCTAGTGCAGTCCTTACAGATGATGTTTTTCTGCATTTCAGTTTCTAGGAACGGTTTTCACAAAACTAGTGCTAGTTTGTGTGTGCTGCTTTCAAAATGGATATGTTTTACAGACTAGAATGTGAAGATGATGCCACTAATATCTACCAGGAACATTTGACATAGGGCAGAAACTGAAAGAACTGTGCAATGGCAATTTGAAGTCTAATTGTGGGGATTTATATTAAATTTTGTATTGATTTTGTAAATTGGGCAAATGCGTTAGGATAATCGACATCTGGGATGAAGCTTTGGGTTGTAAAAAGTAAAGAAAACGTTGCTAACTTGTTGCAAATTTCTGCAGATAACTTTGCAACTTTTAAACTACTTTCTCTCTGCCTTGTTTCTAGTTTATTAACCTTGCAAGAACTCTTCAGGCACATATGGAAGATATTGAAAGTAGGTGCTTCCCCTCTTTCCCTCCCCTCCCGTTAGATCAACTCAAAGTTAAATGACTACAATCCTCCTTGCCAAGATTCATATTACTGGACTTAATTACTGAAACTTTGACTTTACCCAACAGTGCTTTTTCCATTACCAGTAGAACTATTTTTAGAGGGAACTGGTTTTAATTCTCCATGATTAATTTCCCAACAGCATAGAGATGTTGAGATTACAGAAGTATTTTCTGCAAGTGATAAAAAAGATTCCTTACTAGTTACAGTTTGGTGGTTGTAATTCTAGTAGTACATAATTATGGAATTGCTGGTGACATTCAGGTTGTAGCCTTTTACATGAGTCCTAGTAGAAAAGAAACGTTTAAAGTTTAATTTCACTGTGCTTAAATTACTATGCTTCTCTTGCCATTTTATCTTTTCCCCTTTCTTTTTCCGCCCTCTTCACCCTCTTCTTTTTTTCTATCCACACACACTTCTCAGTTGTGTGTGTTCCTTGATCAGACCTATTTACTACAGGAATTAAATTTAACGGTTGCCAGTTTTGGCAAAGGACTAGCCTCCTTTTCACCTAATGGCTTATTTAGCGTGCTTAAATTCAAAACTTTATGCTGGCTTGTCATAAATGTATCCTGAATCTAAGTATTATTTGTGGGCACAGTGGATAGGCAGTACATGTGAAGGTCTGTCTACAGAATGTATGAATTGTATGTATGAATTTTCAGTGCAAAGGACGTATTTGGAGCATACTAAGGAGTGGTGTGTGGGGGGAAGTTTTTCAGTTCAAGAAGCAGGTGATTATTTCTTCATTCAGAATGGACGAAGGTGGACTTCAGTTGAGAATTGATTCCGAAGTTATGGGCATCCTTATTAGAGTAAAAATTAATGAGAGCTGTTTTACACAGTACTTAAATCTATATTTGATTAAGACTTTATCTAACTAGCAGACGAGGAATACTGGCTTTCAGATTTATTGCTGCTGCTTCAGTTACATTTCTCTTCAAAGAACTGGAGAAGTGAGGAGAACATGCATCTTTCTGTGTTGAGAGATGGAACGAGTTACTCGAATGTAAATACTTCCTTGACTTCAGAGTTTGCTTAAGAGGACAGGTTAAATTCCTGTTAAGGACAAGCTAACACTTCACAAACCTATTGTAGATGTGCGTACTGACTTTTTTTCTCATAGTTGATGAGTGTGTATTTGTCTCTTAATTCACCTTGTAACAACAAGATCCTGTGCGTGTGTGGGGTTTATGTTGGTTTTGCATACGCTGAAAGAATGAGAGTGGAGAGAGGATCTGCTTCCAAGTAGGCATGACCGAGTTGCATTAAGCGACATACGTATATTTAAAAAAAAAAAAAGAGTCTTTCTGTTTAAGACTGCTAAACATTTCTAGACCTTTTAGTAACAAATTTGTTAACTTTTTGAGTAATTTCTTTCACTTGTGTTGGGTGCTGCTGTCATGGACTGAATTTATTTTCCTCTGACTGCTGTTGGAATTAGCCACTGTAAACACTACCTAAAAGTTGAATCTCTGGCGTAATTAAATTTTCTTCCTTCTATTTTGAGGAAGAACAGCAGGAGGACACTGCATTTCGTAATGTTGAGTTTTGATTTGAAAATGCTGTATTTTTCAGAAATAAGATACATCTGAAAATTAAGCCGTGTAATTGTACGGGGTTTGGTCAGCTGTTACAATCTGCTGTTTAATCTTATAAAATTACATTTTCCTCTATTTTTTGTGAAGTGCTCTAATTTCACGGGCCTCTGTCAAGGCTTTTGATTATACTCTTGTTCCAACAGCTTCTGAGGATGACTCTGAAGACTGATGCTGGTAGAACTTCCGTACTGCAAGAGAAATGGAATTGCTGCAGAAATGCTGAACTGGCAAGAACGTCATCAACATGCATTTTTTTTTCCCTCTCCTTAGTAAAAAGCGCATTGAATAGTACTGTAGTTTTTGAAGTATTGTTGAATTTAAAATCAGCTGCTGCACAGTGGAACTCAGCGAACTTGAGAACTACTCAGCATGTGTGAGGATTAGATACATATAAAGTAATTTCTCTTTTTAAATAACGAGGATGATGTGCTTTGTTTTGGAAGACATCAGATGTTGAATATTTAAGGAAGCTATATATATCCCTTTGTTTCCTTCTTACTGTAGTCAGATTTCTGGTTTTGTCTATCGAGTTTTGCTCCTCTACTGGCACTAAGTGGTTATAGTGGATATCAGGGTGAGGGTGGGCAGGGAGGGTGGGGATGTCCATGTAATTAAATATATATTTTTTTTTTTTAAATGCCTCTGTGCCACATCATATAATAACTTGATTGCTTCCAGTGTTAATGAATGAGCAGGAGGATGAGCAAGATACTGTGGAGATGGTTTGGGTTTCGGTTTATTTGAAGATTATTATTTAACTCAAAAAGCAATAAGAACTTGCAGTGGTCTTCTAATACTTAGCGTTAGTGGTAGCTTTTTTATGTACCGATTTGGAAATTGGAGATTATATTTGATATTATGTGGCTGTTGCATTACGGAATATTGCAGGTGTAAACTCTTGCATTTCAGCATTCCTGGCAGATATGCAACTTGATAAAGACCTAAGGTTGTTTAGTTTAAGCAGACTTTTTTTAGATCCCACCGTCACTGTTCAAAGCACTGGTTATCCATGTGTTTTTTAGTGTTGTCACTTCTTTATAAATAAAGACAATAGAGGTATGCATCTCTACTGGTATTGTCCATTTTATTTAAACATGGATATCTACCAGAACTTACATTCGTGAACTTCGAAAACTATAGCATGTGGTATATCTTTACTGACGTTTGTAAATTCTTATGCAGATATTTAAGATTGTTTCTGACCATTTTGGATTTAAATGCTTTATATGAATAGTGGTACAATAAATTGACATACATGTCTTGGAATTGAATTTGCTATAAATATTTGTTAGCTTTTTGGAATACTGTAACAGTAAACCAGACTCAAGGAATTTCAATGTACTGCACCCTTTGTGGATACATGGTTACTGCAGTATGTAAAACTAAGGTAAGTAGGAGAAAGGATGTGACTTAAACAGATGAAATGAATTAATGTTTTCTTAAGGGCTAAGTTTGCAAGCATTATATAAGGTGGCGTGTCATCTCCTAACACTTAAAAGAAAACGGAATGCTAAGGAAATTGCACATTTCTATGCTCATTCTGCCATCGAGTATTCAGTGCCAGCACTCAAAAGTATCATTCCAGTAATTCAAATTCATTTCTCCTTCAGACACTCATTTGAACAATGAAGGTCCAGGCATATGTGAAAATATTTCTAAATCAGTTCTAAAGAAAGTGATTCAGGTTTATAAGAAAAGTTAAATGTTTAATCCTTTCTGAGTGAGTTGATGTAGCTTAATAAAACATACAGTGAGGCACAAAGTATTTTGTATGCGCTCAGTCCATTTAGAGTTACAAGCATGAGCTCTGATTGCGTAATAAATTGATGACTTGAAGGATATTTTATTTTTCTTCCTGTCCTTGTAACAAATAGCATTCTGTGGTGGTGAGAAATTAAAGTAGCTGTGGTTCCGTGTACAGTCAGTTCAAGCGAATTGTCGCTCTGTTGTCCTCCAGTTTCGTTAAGCTCCAGTGCAAATGAAGGCGTGGTGAGGAGTCACGGTGGAGCTGGGGAAGAGGAGAGGGTCTAAATGCCGCAGTTTGGAAGAAGGCTGCTGCCAAGCCCCAAGCTGCCTGCCCTGAGGAGAGCTCTCTAGAAGCTGGAGCAGCCACTGTTTGTTGTTTTCCAGTGAGATCTCTGTGGGAACATCTCTCTGGGCAAGGTCTTGTGCCTCCGTGCAGGTGCATTTGCGTTGTCACACAGCACAGAAGTGTGCATGCAGGTGTCTGCAAGCATGCGTTTGTTTTGCCTGATGATGCTGTCTCACACCTGCACTGTATTCCATTGGTGCGGAGAGATAGGAATGGCCACAGTGTGTTGGTTCTAGCTGTTCACGGGTGCACATGGTCCTCGGGGGTGGACCTAGATCTCCCCGAAGAGGCCAGTGCTACTGATCCAGGTGCGGATGGCATGCAGTGGATGGGAACTGAGGGCAGAGTTGAGTGCCTCGTCCCATCCTGGGGCCAGTTAAGTGCTGTGGGTTTGATGGTGCGCAAAGGTGCACCTTTCCAGAGGAGGCCGAGCCCTCCCGCACAGCGCCGAAGCCGTGCCAAAGAGCCGGAGATGCGCGGGCAAGTCTCCGGCCGGCCCCTCCGAGAGCTCCGGTGGGCTCTCAGCCCTCCCGAAGGAGTTCCGTGGTGCCCAGCCCCGGGGGCGCCCCGTAGCGGTGCGGGACAGGCTGGCACAGCGTTCCGGGGCACCCCCGAGTTCCCCCTCGGTCCCACGGGGCCGAGCACCTCCGGGGAGCGGCGCTTCCCCCTCGGTCTGGCGGCGTGAGTCTCTATGATGCGGAGGTCCTAGAGGGGCCTCGGGTTGCCTCTCTGTCCCGCGGCGTCCGTCTCGATGGTGCCGAGGTCCTCCACGACGCTGCAACTTCCCAACCCCTCCCGTATCCCGGAGGGCGGTTACCGAGCGCGGCCCCCGGCGCAATGACATTTCTGTTGTGGAAAAGCCCCGAAAAAACCCCCAAGCTGAATAACGTTTTCCCGAGCCGCGGTGCCGGCTCCTGCTCGTACGGGCTGCGAGCGCAGACCCGCGCCCTGCCCTGGGACCGCGCTGCTGGCCGCCTGCAGTACCGAGTGTCGTCCCCCAGGCGGCAGCACTGAGCAAAGATGTTAAAGAATCAAGAA
>VXBW01002221.1:9236-68217 GCA_013400375.1 Thinocorus orbignyianus
AACGGAACGGAGCAGCGGGTCCAGCCCCGCCACAGGCAGCGGAGGTCGGACGGGAGCCCCGCTCCCGGGTCTTGTCTGCCTCCTCCGTGCCGGGATGCCACCGGGGCTCGGGAGCCCAGCCCGGCCGCTCGCTGCAGCACCCTCAGAACTGCCGGTCCCGCATCACCTGAAGCGCGTCCCGGCCGCTGCCAGCGCCCAAAGGACGGAACAGCCCCGGAGGGATCGCTTTGGCCTCGCAACCTGCCCCGACCCCCCCGGGCGGTGGGCGCCGGGGGCTGCCCGGGGCTCTGCGGCCTCTCCCCGGTGACGGGGTTTCGGAAACAAAGTCCAGATTCTGCCTAAAAACGAGTGGAGGAACACACCAGCCTCAGAGAGCTCCGCACGCTTCGGGCACCCGGTGAGACGTGCGAGTTTTAACTGAAAATGTCCATGTGCCCTCCCTCAGTCAAAAAAAAATATAATTGGTATTTATCCCAGGATAAACCGCAGGTCTTAGAAGAGAAAAGTCTTTCTTCATGGAAAAAACGATGTACTTAAAGGTCCGTGTGGTATTTTGTGATCTCACAGCCTGCGGTGTTTTGCAACTTTACTGTACAAATATTTGCTGCATGTTTTTAAGGCTTTGCTACATCTGTTCCTTCCTCATTTTCCTCCTTCTGGCCGATAACTTTTTTTTTTTTTTTTTTGTTTCTCACTGGAAGAGAAATACCGAATAACACATGCTGACTTACTTGATTCAATGCCAATATTTATTTCAAATTGATAGACTGCAGTGAAAAGTCACTGCAATATTAGCAGCTGTAATGGCATGAAGAAATTAATCACTGAGAAAACAGACTAGCAGAAGATTCAAACCAAGAAATAAATCAACAAGCTAGTACTGCTCATCCTGACTCAGAAAGTCTGTGTGTATATATTCTGAAATATTTGGTCTTGCAATTTTTTTACAGTAATTTAAACTCTGGTTTTAGTAAGGCTGAAATTGTTATAGTCAGTATTATTTGTCTTTACACAATTTGTTTTCTTGACGTGCAGGGTGGTACCATCTGTAAAATCACATGCCAAATATTTTTAGCTTATGCTTCTGGGCTTTACCTTACTATCCCCTCGTTTTTCCCCCCTTACACAGGGCACAACAGTGAAGACTGAGAAGGAGAGTCTGTCTTAAAGAGAATTAAGTGCAATTTACACACTTGGAACTATAAACCAAACTGGTTTTCTTAACTCATTTTTTCTTGGGGAAGGAGACAAGTTTGCTTTGTGCTGAAGATTTTTGTGCTTTCCTCCACCACCACTTCACATGCACTAACATTATAGCCCTCGTCTTCCAAGAAAAGGTCTTTTCTGCCAAGCCCACCTTATTATTAAATTCCCCCAAACAATCCTGCCTTATCCTAGACGTCCCACATTGCTACTCCTGTTCCATGGAACTGATGTGTTGTATTTGCAAATACATAATTTCCTGAGTAGATAATTTATAGCTAAGGTTAGACTAGATGACCCTAATGATCCTTTTCTCGTTGGCCTTTAAGTTTTCCATCATTTTTGTTTATTTTTGCAGATACCAGCATGAAAACTGATGTTAGTCAGAGAAATCTAGGCTCCTGGTTATGTTGTTTATCTAGCTATTTTCGTATTTTCTGTTTTTAGATGATCACATGTGAAAAGACAGGCACGTAAGTTCTGCAAAACTATAAAATAAGCACTATGGCAGACTATGTGATGGACTTAAGCAGCCTTTTAAAGTATTAAAAGTTACTTTAAGAGTATGTACATTTGATAAAAGCTGGTAAGAAAAGCTGAAGAAGCAAACTTTAGTCTTTTTTTCTGGCTTTCTTTTAAATTCTTTTTCTTTAATGCTGTTACAGTTCCTGGGTACTCGTTGCAGTTGGATTGCTGGTTCTGGTTTTTATTGCTCTGTTGGCTCGTGTTCTTGTCAAAAGAAAACCACCAAAAGATCCACTCTTTTATGGTATGTCTTGGTAACAATGAAGCTAAGTTCAGAAAGTGTTCATTTATATAAATGATAATGTATGATGGTTATTTCAGATTGACCATTTAAGGCATGGCTTCATGCCCCAGTCTGGTAAGGTACTAAGAAGCTAAGAAAGAAAGAAAGACTGAGGGAAAAGGAAGAGAAAGAATGCTTCTTTTGAACCTTTTTATTCTTTTCAGGTAGGAGATCCAGCTTAGGGACAAGCCAGACCTTGAAAAGAATAACACTTGAGTTGGGCTGTGAACACGTTTGAAATATTACCATACCTGTTCTGTTAAGATCCTCCTTGTAGCAGGAGTTAGGTACCACAGGAGGCCTCCTATACATATCTGTATCATCCTGAGAGGACTGATTTTGATCTTTTGGATCAATAGCCTCCATGTCTTGGTGTTTCCTGTGACTGAATCCTTTAATTCTCCTATTTTTATTAGCTTCTGTGTTAACTCACCTTTGTGATATCTAAGAAGGTTAAAAGCACCCCAACTCCTGTCTGCAGGTTTGGGTAAACATTTCTATATTGATACTTTGCCATAAAAGAATAGAAATATTGGTTACCTTTTAAAGGGAAACCTTAGATCTAGAACACCTTATAGCAAAAATCAGAAAGAAAAGAAAACCACTGCTGTTTTTTGAAATTTTACAAGATGGGCCCATAGGCAAAGCAGTGTACAAACCACCTGTATTTGCCCTCTGGCTTCCTCCTCGTTAAAACTCGTAGGTGTCTGTCCCCAGTGTTCTACATGAGGCTGAGAACTCCCAGTTCATGCTGAAGTCAGAGGAAATAAATAACCTAAACCTACCGCAAATAAATTTCCTGTCTCCAAGGAGTGACTCGCGAACTTGCCAGATGGGTCTCCTATGGACTGCTGTGGCTAATGCCGTTTGCCTTGCTCACCTCCAAAAATGGCACGTCACAGTCCTTTCTCCTTTCCAAGGGATGGCTGCAGTCAAGGTTGCCTGCTCTGCGTGACCAAGAATTTTGAAAGGCTTTGTAAAGTGTCTTTCTGCAGACAGTGACTTTCCATGGAGGTTGTGCCTACAGCTCTACAGAATTTCCCATTCATAAGAAAATCTTCCTAAGAACTTTGTTGACTAACTACTAATTAAAAAATACTAATCCATGTGGGGAACTCGTATGTTAAATATCAGTGACCTCAAAGTAGATGCATCTAGTTCAATAGTTCTCTGACTAAGTTTATTGGACTGTGAAGCAACTGTGCGATTCAAAATCTTTATTAATTTTTTCCCCTTTATCTTATTACAGTTTATGCTGTATTTGCCTTTACCAGTGTAGTGAATCTAATAATTGGGCTGGAACAGGATGGAATTATTGATGGATTCATGACTCATTACTTGAGAGAGGTAAACAATTCTTTGGCTTACAAATGTGAATCTTTACATTTTTAAACAATATATATATATATATGGGGTTTTTATTATTTATTTACAAAGAAAATCTTTACTGCAAATAACTTCTTGTAGTATTTGTCACAGGAAAATAGCCACTTACACATTCAGAAGGGTCTTCTTGAGTTTGGTCATTGTCCTGTTTCATTATTGTTATGGGCAAGACCTTCACTGACTTGAAGTCACTGTCTCGGGAAAAAATAGCATACTGTTGAAGCTGCAACACTATTTCACTTAGTTTAGGTAATATTGTTCTGCGTTAACTTCTGTGGGATTGAACAGGCTATGGACATTTGCAGAAAACCATAGACTGTGTGCAGGAGTGGATGAGTACTGCAGTACCTGAATGTGTTACCAAGAAGGAAACAAAACTGCTCCTTTATTTTTGCCTAATTACTTTACTAAAAGGAATTAAAGTGGAGTTTAAAAATGATGATGCCAGATACCTAGTCAGCAGAATCTCTTGGCTGCTGAATACCAACATCCACCAAAAATAGCTCAGTAAGAGCTTCATATGAAAGTCACTGAAGTCATCGAAAAGATTCCACGAACTTCAGTGTGAAATGATTTGGATCTTTCAAGGTTATGTGTTGTCATCAATATATTCAATACTGTGCTAGATCTCTAGGTTGCTAAATATATTGTTATTTGTTCTATGTTAGATGTATCTTTATTTGTAGTTTTTATCACTAAAAAGTAAAAAATAGTATTTCCATAATGTGGCAGGACAATGCTGATAGTCATACACAGGAGTTTCCCCTCCGACCTTGCACTCTATTTTGCAACTATAGAACTGATTCGATTATACCTGATCTTACCTAAATCAGGTTTGTGCTTGGAAACGTGCACTGTCAGTCAAAAGCTGTACCTCTGCATTGAAAGAACATTGGTTACTATTCTGAAATTTTTTCCTGATGGTTTTTATTAATTACGTTATTCTTCCTCTAATGGCTGTATCTTTTTTAAAATAAATGTTCCCTAGGGCGAACCATATCTGAACACTGCGTACGGCCACGTGATCTGCTACTGGGATGGCTCCGTGCATTATCTGATGTATCTGGTGATGGTGGCAGCTATTGCATGGGAGTAAGTCAGTTTGATTTGTGCACTGTTTGCTTTGCTTGGGTTCTCATATAATCTACAAAGGGCTTTCTTTTCTATGCAGTATTTAGATTTTTCTTTCAGGGCTGTTTCATGTCTTAGGCCAAAGCAACGCTATGTAAATTTCACTGTTTTCGGGAACTGTACCCTCACCAGGTTACTCTTTCTCTCAGTTGAACAAGCCCAGCAAATACTTCGAGTTGTAGTCTGTCACCTTCACTCCACAGCAGAGAATGCAGCCCTTTTGAATGTTTTGTGTTAGTTACAAGGAAATCTTACAGATGAAGCATGTTAAAACCATGTATGGAAAAACCTTTTTTTACCAAATAACATATTTATGCTAGGAATAGCGTATTGCTAGGCATGATGATGATCTCTCATCTACATTAAAGAGTATCATGCCATTGAAGAGAAAATGGTTATTTCTAGAGACTGTTAAGTTTCTTGCTGTTGAACAAAGAGCTTGAGAAAAAAAGTACTTAAGAATAAAATTAATTATTCATTAATTATTAATTCTTTATAGTCTTATGCAACCTGTGATGTCCAAAAACTTGCAATCAGCCTTCAGATGAGTGAAACATAACAGCAAATGACTGAGGATGCACAAGTCCTGTACTGTTCTCACACATGCATGTAGGATTTCTCCATATCCCCCTCTCAGGGGCAAGAATTCACTCTTGACTTGTGGTAGAGATTTTAAAACTTTTACCTACTAAGCTACAGTCATGGTAATTAGTATAATATTTTAGGGTGATTTGGAGTAGTGAATTTCTAGAGATGGTGCAATAATTACATCTTTTCTGCTTTTTTAAACAGACAAAGCTATAGAACCATTGGCCTCTACTGGCTAGGTTCCATTATCATGAGCATCATTGTCTTTATGCCTGGAAACATTGTGGGTAAGGATGTAATTTATATGATTTTTCCCTATGAAACATTTTCTAAATTCCACATTAAGCTAATTACTATGCTATTACTATTACCCGCTTTTTATGGCAGAGGAGAAATATACATGGCCTAGGGCCAATCCAGTTCTCTCCTTTGTAGATACAGACACACCACAGAGAAGACAGTCAGCGGATTTAATGCGACAATCTCTCTTCCTCTTTCCTCTAGGGACGGCCAAGAAACCTGTTCTCAAGAGCATGCTTTCTGCATTCCTTTCTGACAGAGATAGTTGCCAGTGTAAAAGACAGTTTTTATTGATTTACCTGGGCTGAGGATAGCTGTCTGATTTTTTTTTCCTCAAATACTAGTACAAGCCTGTAGGAGACATTGGAACTTTGGAAAATAAATGCAATACCGGATCTTAAAAAATGGATACATTCCTTTTCTCCACTTTTTAAAGAATGATGTCTCTGAAGCAGGTTCCATTAAGAGATTTCAAAGTGGTCCCATCCCATTGGATTACCTAGTGCAGAGTGACAGAGGTGTTTTCCTGTTCCCTCAAAAACACCCTGATTTCCGAAATGGCTTGATGTCGGATACACTCTCTGTCACCTGTGACCCTATCATTACTGAGCACATGATTATCAACAAGATGTGAGTGCTGCTTTAACAGTGATTGCTAATGTTATATATTTACATGACCATAGCTTCTTCAGGTTTGATACTACATAGGATATGTTTTAAGTCTTCCACAACACAGCTTACAAATTCTTATACAACTTACAATTATTTTTTAACAGGCAAATACGGAACAAGAGTGTGTCCTGCTTTTTTCTTAAGTGTACCATATATTTGCCTTCCCATATGGGCTGGGTTCCGAATTTATAACCAACCTTCGGTGACTTATGACACTCCAGTCAAGGTAATATTATTGTATTTCAGTGTTGGCTGCTGTTAGGAAAACTGAAACATGCTTGCTGTTTCTGCTGAGTTTTATAGGTCCCTCGGTGAGCACGGAATGTGCTGTAACTGTTCACTGTTATGACAATTGCTGCTGGGCTGTGTAGACACTGTAAAAATATCTATACTGCAGGACCATTTCATTATGGTTGGATAAAGAAGAAGCAAAAGAATCTGATGTTTAGAGTAAATAACCCATTTCTAGGTGTAATTGTGTTACCACGCTCTATCTATTCAGTTTCTGACTGTTTCAGTTTCTTAGCTGGTGAAAATATTGACATATACAAGCTTCATAAAGTACCACAAAATCTTTCTAGAAGCTCTGCAGGAACATATTCTTCTGCAGATGACTTGCAGATTTCATGTAGTTTAACCATTTTCGTATGTGCATTCTGCAATATTGGGTTTTACATGTAAGACATTGTAATCATTGTTATGATATGATTTACACACTTCTTATTTAAAAAAAATCTGTAAAAATAATGTTTACTTATAAGTCCTTAGACCTTTGCCTTTGAATTTAATAGCTGAGCTGTAATAAGATTAACTGAGCAATCTAATATTGTAGTAATAGTTTATGTACTGTTTTATTAAAAAAAAAGAAAAAAAAATCCCTGCAGAACCAAGCACAGAACAGATCTGTAACGCTTTGTTGCTATAAACAAGCCAGTTTATTACCACAGCACACTGTGTCAGTTGTAAGTAACACAATTGATTAGTATTTTTGCATCACAAGAGCTCCTGTGCTCAGCCGGGTTCATTCTGTAACTGAAAGCACAGACACGGAGGGAGGAGTTAGTTCGTACCCCGTCACTGACAGACAGGCGGTGTGCACATGGTGTAGCCTGTGGCACAGAGTAACAGCAGATGATGCACTGACATATTTTCCCTAGAAACGTATGAAAGGTAAAATTCAGCCATCCATCTATGATTCTTCATTAAGAAGGAGGGGTACAGACAGATGTTGTATCTCCTGAAGTCTGAAGAACTGCTATGGAATCACCACTTCTAGGCAAATCCCTATGAAAGGCAAACTGGGGGAGACTTCAGGTTCCAAACCTTCTTCTGACCTCCTGTATAGGCCTATAGGAAACCACATGTCCCATCCCAAAACATCTTGAACTGATTTAGGCATCACTGGTTCTGGCTAGAAACACATTCTTTAGAGTCATCCAAAAGTAGCAATGGTGATTTTTTGCCCTGCGTTTTAATGAGAATGTCCTTTGCATGGAGGATGGATGAAGGTTTTAGTTTGTTTTCTTAGCACTGATTATGCCACAGAAGTTGTTACTATAGAAAATATGTGATGGACTGCTTATTTGCTGAAATATAGCCGTGTTTCCTATGCTTATCAGGAGTTAAGTGATGACCGAGGTTTGAGGTTTTACTTCGATATATATTGCAGGGAAACATAGTTTTTAAATTCTGTTTGAAAAAGTGAGTGCATGATAAGCTGGTGGTCTGAAAATTTAACATTGCACTTCTTAATGAATCCTTTTTTGTAAACCTAAACTTCTTTGCTCAGCAAGTCATAGAAAAAGCTTTGATTACTTTCACTGGAGCCTCCTACTCTTCCCAAGTAGCTTATTTTTCTAGAAATCATATTTTATCTTCACATCTAATTTATGCTCCATATCAGAGCATAAATACCTGGGTTCAATAACTGTGTACCTTAAAATGCCTTTAAATCTTAACATGACTACTCATGAATTTTTCTTAATTCTTTATACAACTCAGTCCTAAATTAAGTATAGTTTCAGGGAAATAATTGTGCATAATGCCACTGTTCAGTTAGCTAATCGTTGTAAGTCCTGAAGGTATGTAGTTCTCTTTCAATAGCTCATTTGCTATTAGCTATAAAATTGAACTTTTTTTAGTTACTGTTCAGAGTTGATATTAAAATATTTGGGAAGAAAATGTGATAACGTGGTGGTGCAAGTATGTAGAAAAATGATTACATGAAAGCAACACAAGCAAGGTATATAGTTTTGGCCAGGGTATTCATTGCTATATTATTATAAATGAGTTAAAAATAGGAAAAAAAAATCAGTGTGTGGACAGAGAAGAGGTTCTAACAGAGATGGGTGCATGGGAGAGGAATGGTATTATGCCCTCATTTAGACTCAACACAAGCTGTGCTGCAGTGTTTACAAAGCCCAGCACATTTTCCTACAAGTGTATCAGCTCAGATCCTTCTAACTTGATTTTTAATTCATTAACAGAATACATGAATTCAGATTTGCACATGAATTCTGAAGGGACTGACTTCTACGGACAGCACACAAGATTATTTTGATTCCTTAAAACGAATTATGTAAGGAGCCACTCAGATATTATGGAAAAATAGCTTTTCCCTGGAAGCGAGATAAATTGCAAAGAGTGCCTACACACTTCCTTGCTACACAAAAGAAGGAACAGTGTTGGTGAGAGCTGCGCAGAGTTCAGTGTTGTTTGCAATAAATGGAAAACCTTTGGCAGGTCATCTCCACTCGGCCAGCCTGCTTAACACACCATTCATTAGCCTGTAGGGATGTGACTTTGCTGTTTAAAAGAAGGGTGAGGAAAAATGACTGCGTAGCTGAGGTCTGTCAGCAAAGTACATACTGTCTTTCAAGTTCTTGTTTCTGTTTTTTTTTTTTTTTTTTTTTAAGCTTTGCATTTTCATTTTGTTTGCAGAAATGTGTGCCTAGAGAAAAAAGGTGCGAGTTTTCTGTATTTTTGGCAATTTCACAAACTTGTACTGTGCTAAAGGTTGTTTCCACTAATACTGGCTTTGCCTCCGAAACCTCCAAGTACAAAATTCTATGGTAGCTTTGTAATCACAGTAAATACACACATGGATTTAATGTACCTTTTGAAAGGAGAAGAAATACATACATAAGCTTCATATTTTGGCAAAAGTGGAAAGAAAATGTATCAGCCCTCAAACTTTCCATTACCCTTAGCCAGTCAGCATCTGCAAATGACTTGCAACGCAAGAACCACGGGAGGCCTTTGTCTTTCACAGAAATAAGTATTGGAACATAGACATTCTTTGCAGGCAATATTATAAACATTCCTACACTAGTACTTGAAATGCTGTGAAGTAACACCATACTGCTGGGACAGACCTGTTATTTGTGTTTGATAAACAAAGGTATCACCTTTTTTTTTTCCCCTGAAAAAGATCCTTTAAGAGAAAAAAAATAAATAGTTTTATGAAAAGGATGGCCTCTGCATTTAATAGCCTTATTTTTGTCAAGCTACAATTCAGATCTTGCAGTTCTTACTCAGGAATTGTGCTTGCAAGATCAGTTCTCTTGTTTCAATAGCTTCATTGTGAGTATCTCAATCCTGAGTGCTTTTAACTGTGCCTCTACATCCTAATTATTGTTTTGTGCTTCGGAGACAATTCCACAAATGTATAACAGGAAGGAAATCAGGTTTTTCTTTTGCTGCCTGCATGCCAACACATGGCTAATAAAAAGGAAGAGGAAATGAGTAATACATATAAATGGGGAAGTTTTCCCTCTGAACTACAGAAAGATACTCTGATGTGCTTATAATTTTGCCTGTGACTACATAATGCTGAAAGTGTACCCCAGATTATTTCCATGTGCCTTCTACGTGTTATCACATAGGCAAAGAGATGACTTTAGTTCCTCCAGGCCATCTTCCATATTAGATATCTACATGGCCTTTGCTACTGTGGGCTGTGAACCCCTCACATCTGCTCACGTGCTGCCACGGGGGATTCCTGTCCTGAAGCTGAGGAAAGGGGGTACCAAACAGATGAGACAGGGATGCTGAGAAGTGCTGCAGGGCCTGTCAGAGAAATCCAGAGCGCACAGCAGTAAGGGAATGAAGGGAGGATTTGCCACATGCTCCATATGCACACATACACATTACATTCTCTATATCTGCACTACATACTAAGATATATTGTTTACTCACTGAACTCAGCAGAGAACTCAACTGACACAGAAAAGCTTTTGTTTTATGCCAGAGATATTCCATTAATTTCAATAGTGTCACAGGCTGCTGAAAACCAGTGTTCACTGTCTGTGATGAGATGGACCTTCATTTTGCTGTCCCTCTAAATAGTCCTTTTACAAAGTGGATTAGATTCAACTTCAAATGTTTGAAACAAACCTACGTTTCCAAAGCTTTTCTACATGGAGACATTCAGGAAAATTAATTAATTCCAATTAAGAAAGAGGTGCAACTTTGAATAAGTTAGTTACACTGCTGTAAAGCCTTACATGATTACAGAGTTAGTCCTCATTTGATTTAGGTTGCTTTGAAAGTAAACTAACATGTATTGAAATGGCTTTAGTTGTATCCACCTATTTCTGAAGTTTATTCGGATCACTTTTCTTCACTGCAGCGTATAGTCTGAAGTCACCTTTATAGATGTGTAAGTCTGTCTCTGAAATCAGTGGATAAATAGACTAACGTGACCAAGAACTAACTGCAACTATTGAAATGTTTCACTGCCTCACTGTTCTTGTAGTGACTGCTCTGGAGTTAAATACCCGTCACACGGAGCTGGGATGTACGCACTAACCACTGTCTGTGTTGCAGGTGGTTCAGGAAGTCCAGAAGAAAGGACTCTTAAGACGACCAATAGATTTATTGTTAGCTGCATACCTCATCCTAGCAACGGGGTTTTGCATATTTAGGGGCATGGTAAGTTGAAGGTATTTTACTATTCTGGCCTCCAGTTTTCAGTCAAACTTTTAAATTTGAAATTGTCTTGTCTGTGTGAAAAAGCGTGTACATTTTGATCAAGGGAAGTGCTGTGACTCTCAGGGCTGACATCAGCCTTAGATATAAAAGTGACAAGTTGATTATTCATTATGATTAGTGGTGCTCTGCTTCTCCATTTTGCCCCAGGTAAAGTATGTTTTTCAAAAGGAGGTGCACAAGCACAAGAATAATAGATCAACATGACAAAAAATTGGATTCATTGGTCTGGTGTTACATTTATGGCCAACAACTAAATCAAATCTGTATTCATGTTTTTTTAACCGGAGAGGCATGGTTAAAACTATATAAGGAAGCCAAGTTAATTTATGCTGCATGAGATAGAGGAAAACATTTCCACCTGAAAAAAAAATAATTAGCCACATTCGTTGAACAACACACATTGTTTCTACTTCCCAAGAGCTGATTTCTTTTTTAATGTTTGCTTTTTAAGCATAGTTGAATGAAATAAAATTTGAGGGAATTAATCAGTACTGAAAATACTTCAAGTAGATTAATCCAGTAATAGATAAATCTAGTCCTTTGTCAGCTCTAACACATTTTCTCTTGTAAGCAGAAGGGAAGTTGTATATTATTCAGTGAACAGAGCTCAAATGTTTAGGCGCCTTAGACAACCATCTGCTGGCTTGATTTGTGAGTCTGATCTCTAGAATAATTCAAGTAAAAGGTATGATTGGTACCCAACCAACATTTTATTTACCTAGCGCAGATTGTCCCTTTGTAGTTCTGCTGCTCACATTACTGTCATCATCTGCTCTTTCTCTGAAAATTTGCCTCAAATAGTTTTTTTTTTTTCCTTCTAACTTGTCACAGACTGCTTTATTTCTTATAAATCAAGCTACTTCAGAGCACTACCTTAACAGCAGGTCAATCAGCTGTTTTACCTGTAATCTCGCTGCTTCTTTTCTCAGAGGAGGTTTGTTTTTTTTTTGTTGATTTTGAGAGTGTGGTCATTTCCTTATATATTACCTTTACCAAACAGGAACTGCTTACTAGTCTTACTTGTACAGAGATGAAGTGAACATCTGTGTAAGATGCAGTAACCACGATTCTATGAAAAAGCTAGTAAACCAATCCATTCTAGTCCACTCAGATCTGCTTCTCGGATACTCATGTTGGAAAAAACAGGGAGGAATATCCACTATTTGCAAACCTTTGCATTTCCCCCGAGTCACACAACAAATACAGATAAAATTAAGTTGTGCAAAACTTACTGTTCAATCCTGTAACTTAGGCATTAATAATGCCTTGCTATAAAACACTTGCAGTGACAGCTGTTGACACAGATTGCTGACTTATTTTAGAATGCTATTTTTTGGTAGTAGTTTGAAAGGCTACTATAGAAAAAAAATTACTTTTACAACTGAGTCTCTCCGTGTTTATTGGGAGCTTTGTTCTTTCTATAGGAATGTAAAATCCAATAATCTCTCCTTTGTTATTCTCTTTTAAAAATTATTCTCATTTTAAGTAACACCTGTGTCTCTGCATTTCTCTCTACTGCTACCTTACCTCAATGTAACTCTTTCCTTGGACTACATTCATAGCTTGCTATCCTTAAAATTGGGTGCTTAACCTCAAGTTTCCACTGTTTGAGCAATTTTCCATTGGAAAGTTCATTTGCTGGGATCAAAGTCTGTCTATCAGAGCAAATCAATAGCAATTATACTTTTACTACAGCGTAGCCAGCCCACTGAATTCTCTTCCCATCAAACCCCCTGAAGCAGGAGCTGAAAGAAGGCTGCCTTTCAGCCTTTTAATTGGTGGCCCAATGGATCATCCTCTTCAGCAGAGTTTGAACGAACCTCTGGGGAGGCAGTGCAGCAGGATGCTGGTGGATGCTTAGGGCTGCTAATAGGTATCAGGTTAGCTCATTTTAGAACAAATTCTTTGTTCACGTTAAGTTTTAAAAATTCTCTGTAGATTGCTCTGGATTGCCCTGCTGAACTCTGCCGGCTATACATTCAACTTCACGAGCCTTATATAAAAGATCCTGCTGCCTACCCTAAGCTTCAGGTAAAGCACTGACCATGGAACATAAAATATTAAGAAGTGATTCATTAACTGGTGCAAAGAGGAAGCCATGGGTTTCACAGATGACAAGCAATAAGGGAAGCATTTGTTCACGGCAAGTTAAACAGTATTTTGTATTTTCTACTACAGCCATTACAGAGCATCAGCTCTTCACTGTGATAAACTTAACTTAGATTTAAACCAGTTACCTAGAGGTATGCATCCTAATTACTCAGGCTTCTTTTAATACAGTCCATGAAACAGATCCGCATGCTTTTGATGGTTGTTTCTCTTCCTTAGAAGGGCAAAGTAGACTTTCAGCCTGGAATGGAGCAAAAAGGGGTGTAGTAGGACTGGATTCCTTTAGCTCATGTTACACTTCTGTCACCAGTGACACATGACACTGTGAAAAGTGACACTTTTTACTAACCGTATTTACACAAGTATTGCAGAGGAGGGAATATTGTGCTTTCATTTTGCTGTATTTACAAGATGGCCATTCTTTGGCAACCTTGGCTGCTGGATGGAGGCAGGGCCTGAAGCAGTAAGAGCACTCAGGAGCGAGGAAACGAGCAGAAACCAAGCATCTCTGCTGGACCAGTTCTTCTTGGAAAACGGGTGTCTGGGATGTATTTCATACCTCCTAACTGCAAGTGCAGTGGACACCCATGTTGGGTTGGACACTGAGTTATGTCAAGCCGTACTTATTGGCATGAAGATGGCAAGGGCTAGGAAAATGTGTCCTGGGATGAAGTGGATTTGGGTGGGGCAGAGACAACAGCCACCAACATTAGTGGAGACTTTAGGGTAGCTGGATCCACTCAAGAGCATCCAGGTATGAAGCTCTTTTCTCAGAGAAGTTAAGAAGTTACAGCTGCAAAAAGGCCTGGGAATTGTTGCTGCCAGGAGCGTAGGTTTGAGTCTCAACTCCACAGTCAGCAGCTGGCTAGTTTTTAAATGCATCTCCTTCATACTGCAAAGCAACTAATATTTCTGTTTAAAATGCAGATGCTGGCATACATGTTCTACTCTGTGCCATACCACGTGATTGCTCTGTATGGCCTCCTGGTGCCTGGTTGTTCCTGGATGCCCGATTTAACCCTTATATATGCTGGAGGACTAGCTCAGGTATTTATTTGTGAAATGTTCACTCTTGAATTACAAGTAGAGACCTATGGAATAAATAAGGGGCCCAGGGTTTGATCTTCCCATGCAGGTGTTATGCCACTGTAACTCACATCATCTTTTCTATCTGTAAAAAACTAACTTAAGGGAGCGGAGAATCAAACTTACTGCATGTTTCTAGAGGACTGCAGTTTTGCTTTAGTAGACTTCTCCCCTTCTGCGGAACCTTTTTATTGGGCTCATTTAAACCCTGTCAAGCACCATACACTCTATAGCTGAGACCATGAAGGAAGCCCACCTTAAAGCTGTGACAGTCAACCATGTAAAAAAAAAAACAAAACACCCAAACACAGCAAAACAGTACAATACTTGTTTCCATAATGCGTTGGCCAACTAGGTAGTTTAAAAAACAGAAATGGAAAAAGTATCTACTGGTCACACAAAATGGACAATATTGGTAGATGATGCTCATACAACACAGGGAACCTCCTAAGCCACCAGGCACAGTGACAGTAGGACATGCTTGTGTTGCCAAAGGCAGATCAATGATCATACTTAAGCTCATTATGCTCTGATTCTCTTAAATAAACCACTACAGTTAATTACTAGATGGTCCTGATGCTTTTGAGAAGACTGATGTAGACAAAAAAAAATTCAACCAGAACTTGTAAATGACCTCTCATGACATAGAGATGACCATTACACACTTGTGACAGTGACAATTGGTTTGTACTGCACCTAGAAAGTGAAATGCTCTCTGAGCATCCAGACAATGCAGGAAACACACACGTAATCCTGCAATGATAATGAGAACACAGGGATGTAGCAGCAGGTGTAATTCAAGTACCACTATTAGACAACAACAGACCAGGACTTTGTTCCTCAGGCTTGAAGTGACAATCATAGATACAAACTGCAGCCCAGCGAAACTGCCCAGTACAGACAGGGGAACCAACAGTTTATTTTCTGTTTGTAAGAAATTATCACAGAGACATTTTTTCAAAGTGGTTTATAGAGAACCCTCAATTACCAAAACAGAATCTGGTATGCATATTAATGAGGAGGTTTAAATGTTTAAAAGGTATCACAAATATTATACATCTGTTTTTTGGCCCAAATCTAATTTAAAAAAAGCACAAGGTAACTAAAGTAGGCAAGGCAGCGACAGGAACCTCTCTCTACTGACAGATTACTCTGGTTTCATGAATTCCCTGGACAGTCAGGAAAGAAACTGCTCCTTCAAAGATTATGTAGCACAAGGGAGAGGAAACTAGAAGTCAGAGTGTGCTATCACAATCTTGAAAACTCACCAAAAAGCTCAGCCTTCCAGACTGAAGGTGATTGTTTGTTTGGTTTGATTTTGGTTTGTTGGGGTTTGTTTTGTTCCTCCCCTTAAATGTTTCCCATCACAAACACTGTCTTTTCTTCTTTTTTTTTAAATGGCACTTCATACTGTTTAGCTGTATGATTAACACATGCAGCATTTTGTTGCTGAAGTGTAAAGCCCCTCTGTTGCCCCTTGTGGCTTGGCTTCAGGATAATGCTGATCTACACATTAGACAGGGAGGAAAAAAAAAGTGTCACCGGTAACCCAGAGCGAAAACTCAGAATTTCCCATTTTATTCTTTAAAGCTTGTACTAGGCACAAGCAAAAGCCATGGGCTGCCAAGCACTAACCAAGCTGTACGTTGCTGCACACTCCCTGCATCTTACCCTGATTCAGAAGCCCTTTAAATTTGGGAGGTTGTGGTTTGGTTTTTTTCCAGTTTTGACTTTAATGCACTGCAGAATGAACTTCAGTCATCACACAACTGAATGTTATTTAATTGATTTGATGAACTGTGAGCAACTGGGGATGAAAAATGTGATAATGAATTGAGGGCTGCTTCTATATTATTTTTGGTTCTGGTCATTTTGAGGCACAAAACATTTCCAAGTTTGTCCACTGTTTTCTCAAGTTAAAACATTAATTGATAATTAAAACATATATAGTTACTGAAACACATTTTGCTTTATATTATGCAGAAGGGTCAAATAAAGATAAATATCTCATGATGGAAACAGTGGGCATTGCTCCTTGGGAAGGAGCACTACTCCTACAAATGGTGAATGTGAAGACTTATTTTTATTTCTATCATGGTGAAGTATGTACTTTTTACAAAAGCAAGCCTCAAAATATCATGTGATGCATCTAAACAAAGATTAAGTGCCTAGCCCTTCACACACAAAAAGAAATATTTACTGTTTTTCAGAACTACGTAGAGCTCTCAGCTTGAATTATTCCATTACTAACATTTAGATGCCAAACCCAGGTTGTGACACTTGCTAAGCTTTCTGAAGCTTCAGAAAGAGTTCTTTAAATGTCACACAACTGAAGTACTAGGAACTTCATACAGAAGAGTTGGAATCATCCCTGAACTTGATTAAATTATTATTTCCCTATGCAAGTGAGCCAAACGAGAAGGGGTGAAGAGCCATAGCCCTGCAATCCAAAAGCATTCTGCCTCACCACCTCTCCACAGCCCGGTTCGCTCTTCCCTGATGTAGAAAGGTTTCCCTGCTCCTTTTCTAGCTGAGTGTTTTCCTGAATACTGCAATTTTCAGTGGCTAGCTTCTGCAGTGCCTTTTGTCTAAAAGACAACCTAAAACCATGGAACATATTTTATGGGCTACTCTCTCGACTTTATTTGATTGCTTTTCTTCGACTCAAGAGACCTGGTCCAAACCCCTCCAAAATAAGTTACAGCCCACACCCAATTTTAATCGCTTGTAGAGAAAAGGCACAGAGTGAAGGACTCCCAACCTTTTACCAGGCCCTTCCCTGTCCCCAGGTGGAGGGCTTTCTTGATCACTGGGTAAGAAACTTTTGAAGCATAATTGGGCTACGGGCAAAAAATACTGTAAAAAATAATATTCAACCCCAGACAGTTTCACACAGGCAGAAAGCTTAATGAGTAGCAGGCACATAAAAATTGCCATTTGTCAAGTTGAGCAGTGCCACATCCAGCACCAGCAGCTTCCAATTGCTGATGACCTGACCAGCAGACTGGCCAAGGCTTTGAGGCTACAGAAGGCTGTATGTTGAACAGATAAGGCTACTTCAGAATTCTACTTGCAGCATCTCATTTGGCTGATTTCTCAGCTGAAGTTTAACAGTTTGATCCTCAAAATTCTCCACTTAGAGAGGGTTCAGCAACAGAAAGCACTGAGGAATGGCTTATTCACCAAGAGGACCTGATCCTGGTGAGGTGACAACAGGCTTGTGGTTGCTCTCACTGCAGTGCCAGACTATTGCACAACAGGCACACAGAGCTGCAGTAATTAACAGCTCTTGCCCTTACTGCTTAAAATTGTGGGTTTGGTGTAAGTCTGCCTAGTACTTGAAAGAAGAGCAGGACTGGGCTACTGGTGAGGGAGAGATCTACTTCTAAGATGTACACCCTGCCCCAAAGGGAAAAACAATAAAAAAAAGGCAGAAAAAAAGCAGAAGTAGAGTACAGTCACAGAAGGGAAGCACATAAGATTAAAGACATAACACAATTTCCACAGATGCAAATCAAATTTGAAAAAAAAAGAAAGTTACTCTAACAAACCTAAATACCCTCTCTGGTAATGAAAGAAGAAAGCAATGCGTTATACTCAAAACCAAATCTAATAAACAGTAACTTCATTACATGGTGCATCATTAGCTAGTAAAAATCTTTATGGGCTACAAAGAGAACAAAATGCTTCCACTTTTTATAATGCTCAGAGCTCAGTAACGTGCCGTAACTCTTCTAAGAGGCAAGACCACACCATAAGGCTTAGGTCTTCAAAGGCATCTAGGAGGGTGTGGGAGCTCAGGGTCCCTCAGAAGCAGCCCTTCACAGCTCTTTCTGACAAGGCTTGCTGTCAAGTTATTAAGATTTTACTGTCAACTTGCTATGGTGCACAGCTGGCCGCTCTTGGAGAAGTACCTTTAGCACCTTGTTCACCCCAGAAGATACTCCAAAACACTACCAGGAGACTGTTGGTGTCCAGGTAAACATCACAGAGACCACAAACCTCCTACCTGAAGCCTGAGGTGGCTGGCTCCCTGGTTAGGACCTGACCGTGCTGCCTCATGCAGCTCGAGGTCTTTGCTGCTGAGCCCTGGTGCTCCGGCTGCCCGAGGTGGCTCCTGAGGCAAGGAGAGGCAGCAGGGCTCTAAGCGAGGCCACCAGGTGCTAAAGGCAGTTCCTGCCCGAGACAGGTGAGAAAAAACAGGCTGTAAGAGACAAATGCACTTAGGAGGCCGATATAAAAAGGCTGCTGATAGCGTGCCCCTGAACATCTGTTTTCTGTGCCTCAGCTATTGCAGAAAGGTGCTAGGTGGCACTCTGCCCAAGTGTGTTTGTGTTTGATTTCTTTGATTGCTCCATTTCCTGACTCAGGTTTGCTCAATCCTATTCATGGAGGTGGTTAGAATCACCTGGAAACCGTTTTCTGTTGTGATGTGTGGTCTCCACCTAACCCTTTGCTGAAGGGTGTGTATTGAGACACCTGCACTGTATTTCACTTTCTGCTTTGCTAACTGTGATCAGAACTTCCTGAGTCCAAAATAACTCCTGCTGAAGCCAGAACAGAGGACAAGATTTGGCCATAGTGTACTCCTCTTTGTTACTAGAATCCTGGTGTCCCTTTCTCCTGCTCTGCTTAAGATCAAACTGATTTTTATCTTCTCAGATCTGCTCCAGCAAACTAACTAACTAATAATAAATAAAAAAATCGGACACACAATAGTTAACATGAATGAGCTGTGTCTTGAAATAGCAGGTAACAGATGGAGACAAAAGACAGCAACGATCCTGACGCTTCTATCTTTAAATGTTTGTTTATCCTAAAAATATGTTTCAGGCCAGCAAGCTTGTCTTTGCATATAACCTTCACTGTAAACTTAACCTATGCTTCAGAACCAACCCCAGCCCAAGAGCCAAACAGTGCAGACATTTTCTGAAATCATGAGAAGTTCTAGGATCAGGATCTGGAACACTGGGTTTAAGATTTAAAAAAAAAAAAAGAAAAAAAGAAAAAAGGGAAAAAGGAAAAAAAAAAAAAAAAAGAAAGGGAAAGACCATAGCTTCCAAGATTTTATTGTCTGACTTTATTCAGAGAAAGTGAGTGTCTGGCTGCTTCCCCTTGATGCCAAACACGATGTTCCTGGGTAGGTGGGTGCCAGTCCTCCCCCCGCTGCTGGGAGGCTGCACAGAGCAGGGCCCTGCCGTGATGCCACAGTGGCCACTGGCCAGGGGGAGGACCATGGACCCCGCTGCATCAGTGCTCACCTCTACACCAAGGATGGAACCCTGGACCTGATCAGTGCCCCCATGCGCATAAAGTAAACCTCCTACTGTGGTATGAGAGGACCTCTTACGCCTCTTACACCAAGATATTAATGACCTTAGTTTAGACTGTATTTTTATACCACCCTGCAAAAGTATGATGGAATAATAAGTCATTCTGGAATAAAACGGTTGGCTTGGCAAATATCACTGGCGATGCACACTTGCATGCAGATTATGCTGTCTTTCCAAAATATACATCAACTTTACACCTTTTTTTAATATATATGTTATATACACACCACAGGCTCAGTTTTCCCATATTGGAGCTTCTCTTCATGCTCGAACTCCTTACATCTACAGAGTCCCTGAAGAAGCAAAACAGTTTTTTCTGATATTGAACATAATGTATGGGATCCTCCCCCAGCTGCTGGCGTACAGGTGTGTCAACAAGCCAGAGTTTTTTATGAAAACAAAACAAGAAGAAAAACCGGAATAGCACAACTGTTCTCAGCTCCTCTTTTTGGCTCTGTATATAATTGGGTTGGGATGTAATTGAACTGCTCAAATGGAACCCAGGTGAAGTGTGTAAGACGTGTAAAATTGCCCAACTGTGTAAAGTTGCACATTCTGTTTTGTTTATCCTACTCAAAAAGGGAAAATAAAGACGACTGCCTTTAGTACCACTTCTCAACATCGTGCCTGTGCGCTGCAGTGGAGTTGCTGGTTCACATAGTTATTTTTAAGTAAGCTGCTTCGACAGTTTTAGAAATACTGCATGAAGTTAAATAATAATAATGATGTCAGTGTTTAGCCTCCACACAGCGAGGAGTATCAGTGCTAGCAATCCCCGTACAGAGCTACTGCGGAACGTGAAGGTCAATATTCTGAAGTGGGAAAAATTAACATACATAACTCTGTCACATGCACATGTTTTATTTGTCAAAAAGTATGTCTTACGGGTCAGCCTTGTTAAAAAGCCCAAGAAATCTTTTAAGAAGCAATCAACTCTTACGGTAAGACTTCAGATACGATAAGCAAATCATATAATTTTGGTAATTCTTTTAAGGATTTCCTTCTGCAAGGACTGCTCATCGCTTGTGGCTTTAAGCCTGTGCTCACTGCCACACCTGAGCTGGGCACGGGGGCTCGTCCAACCCAACAGCCCAGCCTTACCCCGCAGCTGCGTTTTCAGACAGGAGGGGGTTTGGCCTTATTTTTCTCTGCAGCTACTTTTGCTAACGCTGGCGAGTCATAAACGAGTAGCAGCAAATACAACGACGGTGGTTTGTGTAGTTTATGTTTCCATTTGCAATTACAACTACTTCTATGACTTCCATGTGTCTTTATCCTACAAGCAGTACATTTGGTGCCTTTCTCACAAATGAAATTAGCTGTCGTGTTTTAACTGGAAACACTTTGTTTTGGGATGTTGACTTTCGGCTGTTTTGATTTAGAGAATTTTAATTTTCTCTTTAAACCTAATGGGTAACAAGAAAGCATCAACTCGTGTGCATGCGTGTGGCGCCCCACACAAGGGGACTCTCAGAGCAGCAAGACATGGATGCTGTGACACTCCCCTGGGTGCGGCCGGCAGTAGCGCTCACGAGAGAGGACCCAGGGTTTTACCCCTGCAGCCAAAGGGGCAGGCCCAAAACAAGCCCAGCACATCTCGGGTCAATTCCTCTTGGCAAAAAGGAGCTTAGCGATGGTTTCCCCCAGCACCCAGCCTCCCTGCAGCCAGCTCCCTCCACGTACGCTAGAACTAGGGACCGCTCCATCCCATGCATCCTCCCAGGAAACCAAACCCAGAGCTGTTGGGCTGTCGTAGGACACGCTGGGGTCACAAACAGGTATTTGAGCCTCCCATGTTACTGCTAATGTTTTTAAAGAAACTTTGAATACATTCAAGGTGAATTTAATAACCTCCTGTTATCCAGAAAAGGCAAAGTACAGAAAAAATAAAAGATCTCACCTGCACTTGTATCTATTATGGTCAACTCATGTTAACAGAATGTTTTGCTTTAATACTTGACTTACATTAATACCTCACATTATTACACGTATGAAGCCAAATATGACGCTAACTTAGTTGCTTACAACCTCAAACCTTACTCCCAATACACATTCCAATAAATTTATTCTGTAAAAACAATACATTTTTTTGTTTTCTTTTTGTTTTGTTTTTTGTTTTTTTGTTGTGGTTTTTTTTTTAGTTTTTTACAGTAAACTCGTCAACTACAAACCTTGAATACGCAAAAGATGTTCCAAGGACAAGCATAACAAGGATTGATAAAACCAGACTAAATATGTTTTCACAATAAAAGCTGGCATAAAAATAAATAAAAATCTCTATTATCACAATAGCAACAATAATGTACACAGAATAATGGATTTGGAATGCTTACTTACTAGTCTAGTTCTATTTCCAAAAGGAAAAAAAAGCCAGAATGACAGCATCCTTTTTTAAGCCTTTCATTATTTAAAATTGATGTTTTCTTTTGGTTTCCCATAGGGTTCTATATCACAGTAAGCTTAAAAATGGAAAGCATCCAAATGAATGATTTCAAATTGTGTTGGCATTTGAAAAAATCCTTGTATTAATCTAAAGAAACACAAAAAGACTTTCACTAACTCCACATATAGGAACTAAGTCAGATAGTGTACATTACATCATGATTTTGAGAAGTATTAAGAGTATAACTAGCTAGGTACTTCTAATAAGGAAAGGTATTTTATTACATTATTGAACTTGGCGGTGATCTCAACTGAAGAATTTTTCTCTTATGTTGTAAACTGATCAAAAATCAAGCAAGTATGGATACGGGGAAATTTAAAATTATGTTTGTACGTGGAAGATATTGTAGTATTGTATGGAGGGGACTAATTTCTAAGATTTACTTGTTTTTAAAAAAATGCTGATTTAGGATTATATCATTTGGAGTTACGCCTTTTCTATTTAGAAAAGGAATCTAAAACACGTTCAAGTATGCGGTATCTTCATTAACCTCAGCCACTGGTAAAGGGCAACTTCATGCAACCAAATAATATGAAAATCAAAAAGTAACCCTTAGAAAAAAGGGTAAAATGTCATTTCTGCAAACACAACAGGTAGGAATGTGAATAATGTGCATACAAACTGGGATGCTGTTGATGATACTAATGAACAGATGTGGTGACTCATATCAAATCCAAGAATATTAGACAACCAAACATGTAACCTTCTTGTGTTTTCCCTTAATATTCAGCAGTCATTATGTTGGTTAAGTCTGAAAGAGAGAGAGAAAAAAAAATCACAGTTAATGTAAGAAAAAGCATGTTGCATTATACTTGATATAATTAATGCCTTGTTCCCACACTTCAAAGTCACAGGTACAAGTAACCACCTGATCTGTTCAAACGTTTTGTTTTTTTTTTTCTAGAGAAAATTGCTTACATCAAGCAAGCATAACACTGCAAAATACTAAAGAACACAGTTTAAAGGTAAACATTTAGGGCTTTATTCAAATAGGCAGCTCCAGTCATGTATGTGGGTTGGTTTTCTTTTCCCCCAGTTATGAATCTTGTCATATACTTCACACACAACCAAACTTTGCATTTTTCCACTACAAATCAGCGATATGCCTCCTGCAAGGGCCGTGGCACTGCTGTATTCCTGTACGCCTTGCGATGAGAGCACTCTTTTGTGCAAATCAACGAACACTTAGCAAGGGTGAAGAAAGATAAACTGCTTTCATGGCTAATGCATATAAGTGTTGCTTCTGAAAAGGAAACTGTGGCTTGGAGTCCACTGTAAGGCGATGACAGAGAAGGAAGAAACTCCCACTTCACGGCTGAGTCAAGATCAGCTCTTGCTTCCACTGACATTAGTGGGAGCGGGATCAGACTGTCCTCACGGGATCACAGCAAGTGTCTCCAAGTCTCGGTTTCTTCATATTAAACAGAGATAGCAAAACTCATTTACAGGCACAGGGACACACTACTTTTGTCCAGCAACGTGATGGCATGCAGTGCTACACGACTACCTAACCTGAGCAAGGCACCTCTTCCCCTTTTTAGAGAATTCAGTGTGAATGCCTGTCCACCCACACCCTGATGGACAGAAAGAAACACAATGCACGAGCAGTACAAAGGAATTAGTACTGTATTTGGTGAGATCATTTATGAAAAAAAATCAACATCAAGGAATAAGTCAGGAGTGTGTATGTGCACAAGTTAAGCCCACTGGGGAGGACAGAACGCTCATTTTACGCAAGATCCAGAGGAAAATATGAAAAGAAGACATTTTAACATCCCTGCACTAGCAGTTTGCTGCCTAAGCGCTCACCCTCTCTGGCCCATCGTACACTCTGTGTGTGATGCCATAGCTATGGTGGACTATGCTGCCCTGTCCAAGTGGATAAGACGAGTGCCCGCTGAGCATTCAGGGATCCCAGCCTGGTTGCTCCTCTGTGTTTGCTCAGCGTGGTTCTTCTCTCCTACAACAAGGGGTCTGCAAACAGTAAGTAATGGAAACCTGCACTTTCCATGTGGGAGGTCCTGGTACATCCTGACAAATGACACAGGATAAGGGGGTTCCTGCATGTCACGCTGGCTGACAGGAACTGCCAGGGCCCTGCCTCCCCCCAAAAGGTGTTAACATCAACAGCAAAGCACTTCCATGGACCTCGCTCCTCTTCAGGCATCAATGAGATTATATTTAGAGATGCTTTGGAGATATGGCTTGGAGGGGTTTGCTGCTGTTTCTTTCCCTTCAAAGGGTCATGCAATGAAACAATTAGAAATGATTAGTTAATCAAACCATGTCCTCTGCTAAAGTTCTTAATGACAGCTGGTACCCTGCACTGGTAGGCAGGACGGGTGGTGAAACAGTCGGTCCCTATGGCATCACTCTCAAATCCATCAAGGAAAGCTGTCCTTTTGGAGCATGAAACCTTTGCATTATCCCTCTGGACAAAGGCCAGAAGATGGGGTAGGTCCCATTCTCTCATGGGTACTAGGAATGTTAATACTTCCCACTCCCTACTGTCTCACAGACAGGTCCATTCGGCCACAATGGCACACAGGAAGTGACAACAAAGAGCTAGGTATGCAAATCATCCCCCGGGACTTTGAGTTTCAGTGCAACCTTCCAGCATGACACACACTGTGCCTCCCAGGCGCCACAGAATTCAGCAGGTCTCTTCTCCCCAGACGCTGGCAGCCCCCGATGTGCGGGGACCTGGGCTCCCTCCCCTTCCCAAGCAGCTCTGGCGCTGCCGGGCTCCTGTGCAGCTGAACCAGGATGCGGCACAGATGAGCAGTCTCCATGGTTTCACAGCTCTTCAGAAACAGATCAACTCGCATCATCTTTGTTTGAACAAATCTCTCAGCTTTACTGTAAGATACGGTACGTGTGCCGCACTGACCAACGCTACTGCACACAAATGAAACGGCACAGAATCTGACTGATTCAGGGGAAAAATTTCAGGCATCAATAAAATTGAAGGACAGAGAACACAGGGAGAAGGGAATAAAACTAAACCCACAAATCGCTTTGTTTTTTCTGGCACTGAAAATTCCTCCCTCAATGGTGTCTGGCAACTGTCTCAGCCATCCGGTAATTTAAAAGCTCTTGCTGGATGGGCAGAAGGAGAATTATTTACTTGCTCTGTATCATCATTGGCGTTCCGTACTGGTTTTAGGTCAAAATGGTTACAGGATTCAATGTACACAGAGATGCAAAGAGTGTATTTCATCTATAGAGCCTGCTTTAATCTCAGCTTGCATCCAAACATTTATGTTTCTCCTGAGCTACATCCCATTGCTTTACTTAGCAGCGCTGTTATCCTGAGCTATGGGGAGGCAGCAGACAGCACACCTCTTTATACCAGAGAGGGTGCCAATATTTGATTTTTACATAGAAATTTTTACTATGCAAGGGTTAAACACATTTTCATAAATATTACCTTCTTCTTGGAGGGGCAGATTTTAACCTACCTGAAATTGCGGAAAAAAATTCAGACAGAAATACATAGTCTGTTTTCATTTTCTGGAAAAATGCCCACATAAATACTTTTACATTGAATAGAGCCCTAAATGCTATGCTCTTAAGGTCGATAAAACCCCAAACCTATTATGCAGAACAGCCAATGTTATTCTTGAGAAGTAAAAAAGGAAGAGCAAAGGAACCAAACATCTCAAAACCACATCAGAAGGACACAATGAACCTGTGTTTCTCTGGCCACTTTGGCTGTAACACTTGCCTTTCCCAGCAGTAACTGGAATTGTTGCTACCCCACAGGAACATTACAACAAAAAATATATCCTGGACACAGGCTGTTTAAAATATGTTCTCTCAATTGCAATAGTATCAGATGACAGTAATTTTGGACCAGATTTTAATCCCCTTATTCATGCTGGCAAGGAGTCACCTCCACAAATAGATCCACTGACTCCGATGTTAGTAACTGATTGTCAGTGTAAGTAAAAAGATCACAGTCCTTTACCCTACTTTAATATTCGGGCTGTACCAGGAGAAAAAAAAAAAAAAGCTATTTAATTTCCACCAAATCTATTATTCTTCAAAGACTCAGTAAAATTATTCACCTCCTGAAAGGCAACCACATGCATCCCTACACAAAGAGAATGCCTCATTTACCAACACAAAGTCTGGACTGTAACTCAAATAATGAATACCAAAAGAAAGGCTTGCCACATACCCTGAGTGCTGACCTTAACATTCAAATAGTCTCTAATAGGGCAGGGACTAAGCCAGCTTTAAAACGTCATTATGTGGGTATCCAGAGAGTAAAAGTAAAAAGCAACTTAGGTGTTCAGTTATAAAGATCCAGAGTTACGCCAGCCATGAATCAAACACACAAGCCACTGGAGATTTAAATGTGGAATGTAAATCTGCTGCCATGAATTCACTGATTTATGAGCTAATTTTGTACCACAGAAAGTAAACAACACAGAACCATGAATACCTCTCCCCTGGAATACTCTGTTTATGTGGCATTTTGAGAAAGCCAAAACAATTCAGTATTTAACAGCAGAGGACCGTCATGGAGGGATTCCATGACTCTTGACTTGAGCAAACTGGGATGGGCTGTCTTAGCTAATATATTATTAGTAAATGAATACTAGATAATAAACCCCCGAGGTTCAGGCTTTGCATCTTTCTGGGGAAGGAATCAGCCAAAGAACAGCAGTGACGGAAAGAACCTGAGAAACAGGTAGCAGCAGGACACAATTAGAAACTGTGCTGAGTCCAAGGAAGCTGGTGTCTCTTCTGTTGAGAGTGCCCGTAGTCCTCGTGAATAGCTGAGAAACTAAGGGATGGAGATAAGAAAAGAAACCAGCTTTCTCAACCCCAGGGATAAAAAAAAATCACAAGTTGAGCCCTTGAAAAGTATGAAATTGTCTGAAAAAATATCATAGCTTTGGAAGTACTTTTATTTGCTCTGGGTTTTGAGTCTTTAGGAAGCCATTGCTTCACATTTTCAAGCTTTCCTCTACCACCTGGAGGTTAGAAATTTCATTAAAAAATATAGGTGAAGATGCTCCTGCTATCATTTGATTTCAGCTCTTAACCCTTCAAGACGATCCCCATCATGCTGAGGGTAAGAGTGTGATTAAAAGGCAAGATTCCCTCTGAACTGAAGAGGGGAGATGTGTCTTCAGCCTTCAGTCTGGGCATTATAAAACATAATCACTACCTCATTAGTAGCAGTAGTATTATGAGAAATGTTGCTTATGTCCTTCAGGCAACTTCTCTGACTCTTGTCAGAGACCCAGGAAGTGCAGAGCACAGGAGCCAAAGCTCTGCAGGACGCAGCCGGTGGGGAGCACTACAAGTAGGGTGGCTTTGCCCACTGTCTTCTGCCCACCTGCCTTCCACAGCCCTTCCAGATCTCCACCACCAGGTATCCTGTAAGCAGCCGGTCATGGTGTCAAAAACCAGGGGAGTGAAACATGCCTATCCTCGAGATCAGGGTTCTGAACTCGTTTTTCTAGTCTCTGCCTTCTTGGTACCTTTCTACAAGTTCTTTTGAAACAAATGATCTTCTGGTGTGAGTCTCATGCAGCCCCTTGCCCCCAGGGTTCAGGGGAGGGTGCAGGTTCGCCCCCAGTGCTCTTTTTGGTAGGCTCTTGGCGCCATCTCATGGCCACACAACCCAGAGGAACCATCCTGAGCCGGGCTGGCCTCGCAGGAGAGCAAAGCGGTGGGGACACAGCTCCTGTGCTGCACACTGGGGAGGGGGAAGCTCATCTTCCTCAGAATTCGTGTTCTTTGTCCAAAGCTCTTCTCACAAGCTAAATGATTTTAACGGGACCATAATGTCATCTATGATGGTTTTTGCAGACCTAAACATTCTTCTGAATTCATGTATGTGAACAAGAGGACCAGATCCCAACTCTGCAGGCAGGTGCTGGTCTTTTTCAACCTTCCTTTCCATAGAAGTCCAGGTGTGTGGGCTAGGCAAGCTCAACACCCCGTGACAGAGTCCCAGTCTGGATGCCCAGCAGAACATGGCCACAAGACAGCCAGCCCTGTACCGCAGGAGGTTATCTAGATACACACTGCTGGTTAACACCAACTGAAAAACTGAATCTGATTACTCTTTCCTGAGTGCCTTGTGCCTGATGAAAGCATACCTTGTAAAAAGACACCTGGTCTGGCTTTGAGGACACCTGGAGATGGTGTCCCCTCCTGGTCCTAAAAGAGAACTGCGCTACTGACAAAATCTCTGAACGCTGAAAAGGATTTACACGTGAAATGCTGATTCTGTGGCAGAAATGCCCAAGGTGAAATACCTGGATCAGATGTCAATTTCTCCAAACTTATCAGTGCTTTTATTTCAAGCTGCCCTTAAGACCATCTCTCCTCCTCTCTTTAGTACATGCAACTAAAATTCCACCTTTCCAATAATGTTAAAAGCATCTAAGATCCAGTTAAAGACTGGTCGTTCAAGTGTGAGGTCAAGCCAGAGCACTGGGGTTGCAGAAATCAGGGCAGAGCCAACTCCTCACGTGGGTATGACAGTGTTCAGTGAGTATTCCCATGGAGTTGGTGCTGTCAGGAAGGACACAGACTGTTGATAATATTTCAGCACAGAGGCTAAAATATCTGCAATCCTGAAAGTGTACCGTGCTGTTCTGGCAAGCTGGATTTGACCTCCCAGTGGTTACAAGCATGTCACATACAGAAGAAAGCCATGTCACCAGTCACAATGTCAACGTCCTATGTGACTTTTTAGCCACTTAGTCTGCGACCGACTTAACTCAGTAAGCTTTTGGCGCTTAAACGGAGAACATGCCTGAAGTTCACAGGGATATCCTGTCACTGCTACAAACATGGGAAACAAAGCAGACACTCCTGACAGGAACCTCTTGCTATCTCAGGTAGACCTTATGGCCAGTTTTCTTACTCAAGTACCTATTTGAAGGCATGAAAGCATCACGGGGTTCACTAGCCAGAACATGGGCGACACGCACACCACACCCTCGCTACACTCATCAGCCCCAGACTCTCCAGTCCTGTGGGTGAGGTGCTGGGAAGGCACAGCCAGGCACAGTGTCTCCTTCCATCCATCTCTGGCTCCAGCCAGTTCAGAGTAAGAGAGGCTCAGGGCACATTGTCTTCCTGTCCTCAGGAGCCACATATCAAAGTCTTTATAAGGTGATGAGCCACAGAACACAGAGACTCTACTGCAGAGGGACAAGGGGAAAGGAAGCTCCGGCAGGAGTCTTTAAGCAGTGTCAGACGAGAGCCCGTGCTGGCCCAGTCCCTCTCACACCTGGGGATTTGTGTCACTCAGCAGGTCCTGTGACAGCCAGGCCTGGCTGCTGGCCACGAGGCAGAGCCTTGGCACGGGAGCTGCACAAGAACTGGTTCTGAGCCGGAGCTGGAAGTGCTGGAGAAGGGACACTTGTGCTGCTCCAAAGGCACAGAAACAGCATTGCTCGTTAAAGGTAGCTGATGATTAACCAGTTCCCATGCCAACTGCCCGGCTCTGTAGCCTTCCTTTCTGTTGTGCTCACAACAAACTAATATTGATACGAACACACAACTGACACAAACATACAAGGAGATTGCATGAATCTGCTCTGGAGCAGATTGTATATCCCCTTCCTGGGAAGTCATATCCCAAGCAGGATCTGCCCTAAACCCTGCACCACGCAAAGGCTGAACCCTCACGAACTCCAAAGAAGTCAGTGGGACTGCACAAATTTTGAACAACTGTGAAAGGATAAGCAGGCTCCCGCTGTTTAGTGAGCCAAAATGCATTACGCAGTGTGATTCTGCTCTCACATCAATTTTGCATCATTCCAGCTCATGGTTTTCAGTAGCTCCTCTCAGCTGACATTCATGCAAGTGTTGAAATAAAAATAATGCTTACAGTACCTTTTCCCATTCAGCCATTTCTCTAGAACAAAATTTGTACCAGTGCAGGAACCAGTCACATGTTTCTGTTCTAAACACATTCTGAGCACTGAAATGCAACGTAAAAAGATTGCCCGTGGTGCGCACAGGTCACTGCAATGCAACGCCTTTCCCCCATCCCTCCAAAGCCCCCCAGTGGGAAACGGCATGGGAAGTGAATTATATTAACAAACATTACCCCTTCACTGGTTTTCTGCAAATCTGAAGAAGTGTTTCTTGTGTCATTGCCTGCGTCCCCAGCATCAGAGCTGCTCTTATTTTCTTCCTCTTTGCAGTCCTTATCATCTTCATCTCCAGGAGATTTCCGTGACTGCTTGGAAGATTTCTAAAATGATCAACAACAAAATTAAAAAGTTAAAGCTGAGCTTCAGTCATAGAAAGACACTTTTGAAATGTATGTGGAAAGACTGTCTGATCATGCGGGTCCCTGTTCAGGGTGAATACTGGGGAAGAGACGTGGGGTGAAAAGTGTTTTTGAGATGAAGTAGCTGGAGTCACTGCCATCAGGGAAGCAAAAGGAGATATTCTGTGAGGAACACAGGTTGGCAGCACAATTGACTGTAAGACAGGCACAGTAATAGGAGATGGGTATTAGTGTTGGGTCACCTGTAGGTTTTTGGTGGTTAATGAAACAGATGGTGCCAGCTTGACAAAAGTTTTGATTAAACACAGAGATGTAAAATGAGAATAACATTAGCAGAGCTGCTTTCCATACTTTTTTAGTGCTGTCAGCTTTAATATATTAACATTAAAGCCATGTGGAACCAATACATCTTTTCTGCTCCCTTTATGTTATGCAATTCTACAGTACAAAAGGATAAATTGTGGCATTAAGCCACCATTTTCCTAATCCTCTGTTTGCCCAGAGTCTTCTGGAAAGAAGATGGTAGACCAGACCTGAATTTGTAATGCAAAACACACAACGGGGGTGAAATTGCTTAATACCGTTTGTTCAGTGGATGAACCATAAAAACTCCTGCCCTCCCCTAAATTGAGCCTGGATCAGTTTGTTTGCTTGCTTCTTTTCATTTCATCTAGCCTTCACTTTCAGAAAAGAATAACATGAATGGGGATGGACAGGACTCTGTCACCCTTTCCACAATTTTTTAAGCAAAGTCCAGACCTGGAGGCACACACAGAACCAGAGGAATTGACTATAATGTTTCTGCCTTTCACTCAGGTGATAAGAGAGAAAGGTATCTGAACCCAAAGTTGTCACCACACAGGTGATTATCTTCACTAGCCGTTATGAGGCAGTCTGACACATTACTCTTAGCTTCCTCTCCTACGCTGTTACTTAGGTATCAACAGGCCAGGTAGTTACTACAGCACAGGTCTTTTATCTACAAATTGAGTGCCCTACTCCCCGCTTAATGAACCGGTTCTTCCTTCCTCCCACTCTGTATCCTGCACTGAAGTATTTTACGCTCAGTACAATAGGAGCACTTGAGCACATCTGACCCTACCATATCTTTTAGTCTGGCATCTGGGGCACTCACACTAGAGATGGGACAGGGAGCTTGAACTCTCCCGGACAGGAACCAAACCTGAACTCATGTCTCCTAGGAGGCATACTTCTAATGCTGTTTTTTTCAGTATTTATGGGGAAATACGTATCTAAGATGATCGAACCTATCAATCCATCTCTGCCTTGATTTTCTTTCCAGCTTTTCTGAACTCCTTCCCATACTTTAACTTCCTTCTCAAAGTGTGGCTGCTATAACAGGGCAGACTGTTTCAACTGCTGTCTCACCAATGCTGTCTACAAAAGCAAGAGAAATTCCCTTTGCCTGCTAGAACACCACCATTATGGTCTGGAATCAAAATGCTGAAGAAGGAAGAATAGATTGCCATGAGTTGGACAGTATTCTAGTTGTAAGCACATATGGGTAATAATGGAAAAACTCAGAAGAAAACCTTTGAAGTGTAGGATTTTTTCCGTTTTGAGCCTGCTTTTTCATTCTTTCTTTTTCCTTTTCCATCCTCTTCTACCCGATCACCTTCCTCCTCACTGCTGGCATCTGCTGTATTTCCTCCTTCTCCTTCAGTTTCTGATGAGCTCTGTTGCTGAATGGCCTTTAAAATATCAATAAGAATAACAATGATAACACAAACAACAAAAATATCACTAAAATCTATTACTCAAATTTTGTTCTGTATTGACGCCAAATACTGGTAACAGACAGCTTACTCTTCAATCGTTACAGTCAGGAAGAGCTCAGGTTATTCTTGCAATTATCATGAAAAAGGGCTGCAGAGGCAATTTTCCAGTCACTACTTGAAAACAGTTATCAGATGCAGATTCTGGGATAGCATGTTCTGAAGGGTTTACACAGAAACAGAAGATCCAATAGCAAAAATGTGTTTGCTGGAGAACTAAGGGTTGCTTGGTGGAGAGATCTGGCATTTTCTGCTTTGGGCAAGCTATGGGAACTGTTAGACTTTGGCTGCAATAGGAGAGACCTATTCAGGAGAGAAGATGGCTGTTACAACCCCCGCAAAGGGCAGGATCTCTGTGTTCAGAAAGAGCAAACACTGACCAGAAGGCTGAGAGCGCTTTGACAGTCCATCTCCCACAGACTATTCACTAGATTTTTTTTAAATCCCTGAGTGTATGCAAAACATCTGTAGGGCTGAAAATATGAAACAGGAACTGAGAGGGGCAGCAGCTTGTCTGCAGGTGGTCTGCATCTCTGGTTTGTAAAGTTTTGTGCTAATAATGTAATAGGTGTCCGCCGCCTTTTGGAGGTGATTTCTGCCATCAAAGGACCACATTTTTTTAACGAGAAAAGTTCCTTGGCTTTATACAGCCCACCAACTACTCTTCTCCCCATCCAGCTTCACTGACTTTTTGCTCCAGACATCCAACAGGGAGAGCTGTTGTACAGCAGCTACTATCTCCCAACAACAGCTTAAACTTCCACCTTCTCACCCCTCACAACTTGGACAGTGGTGGCTGACGTGTTATATATTACCAATGAAAAAATCAAAAGTGCAGTGACCTTAAGGTATGTGTAAACTACACTGAACCTGATATAAAAATAAGCAACAGAATGAAGAAGTCAGAAATTATTCATGTTTATATTAGAGTAAATAAAACCTTCCATTTTTAATTCAACTAAACCTGCTGCAGAATTTTCCACTTCGCCACCCCAGATTGTCACAGAAAGCAAAGGGCTCTGCAGTATGATTAAAGTTCAATCTGTCACAGAGTGCAGGACCCCAGTTGTCTCTACATCACACAATTATAAAAGCCCAAACCAGGACCTTCCACAACACTCATACAATGTTTACATGGACAAGAAGTCTTCAAAGAAGAAAACAAGGAAGATAAGTAGGAATAGAAGCGAAAGTAATTTACCTGATACCCGGTAAACTTTACTCCAGGGTTGTTTTCTATTTCCCACAGGCCTTCATTAAACCCTTTTCGCTTGTTCGACTTCCCAAACTTATCTTTATATTCTTTATATGGGAAAAGGTCTTTGGGCCCCAGGAACGCACTGCATTTTAACAAAGGTAACATTCAAAAAATTACTTCAGTTCCTCCTCTTCACGAAAAAACAACATTAACAGTGCAAATGCATTCCCTATTCTTCTGCTCACTCCATCATTTCTTTTTCAGTTTTATTTATTTGTTTGTTTATTTATTTAACACACTGGCTTTCTGTAACTGCTGTGAGTCTGAATTAATGGATTGGCTCACCACCCCGATGTTTGATGTTGCAAAATCATGCTGAGTCTCTCTAGAAACAACTAAAAACAAGTCTCATTTATTCTATTAACTGCTGCTGGGAAGTGGCACTTGAACAGTTTATGAAAGGGATTGTATGACGTAATTGCCTGTTATAGCACGGGGCCAAACTTCCAATTCTATGTGTTACAAATCCAGAAAGGCCTAAAAATACCCTCTGAAAAGCTAAAGCATGTCAGGAGTGCTTAGAATCCATCAGCCAAAACTTCCCCCTTGTACTCCTGGACAGAAAAAGCAGTGGCATTTATTGTAATCTATACTGCCAGTAATCCTGGGAGCTTCTTTCTTGGAATAAGCCCCCCACGTGCTAGATTCTGTGCAAACACAATAACAACATTCTTTTCCCCAAAAATCTTATAATTTCATATAAGACAAGAGACAATGGGTGAATATAGGCAGATGAGTAATACAAGGAAACAATGAGACACACAGGGTGCTTGTGGCCAAATTGGTTTTTAGACAGCACAGAAAAGGAGGGATTTTGTGCCCTCCTGCAGAAGCCAGCTATGTGCTGGGCCAACTAATTTCAGGCACAGGCAGCACAATAATAAAAGAAGACTGGTGAATTATCCCGCTTTTTCTACATACTTTACAGTAAAATTCTAACTTCTTATGTGAAACTGAAGAAAGTATGATTTCCTTTTCATTGGTAGCTATATCTAGTATGTTTACTGTGCTCTGTATCATGGTACTGGGATGGCCAATCATAAGTTAAATTAAGAACAGTAAAGGCAAAATAATACTTCATTCCCACATGAAAGATTCTGTGTCACCAATGACCGGAGCTGAGCAAGTCACAATGTCCTTCAGTATAATCACTGTCCTACTTTCCTGATGATCTTTGCAATTAACGTTAACTCTATGGTATCCATTACCACGGGATCTTGGAGCTCCACCATTTAGAACACATTTATTCTCGTGACATCACCGCAAGGTTGGGAAGTTGCCCTTCTTTGCATTTGGACTTCTACGGTACAGAGATTTGCCCAAGGTCAAACTCAAACTGAGAGCAGAGTACAGAGGAAAGCCCAACTCTTCAGTCTCAGTCTAATACCTTAATCACAGGAGCATACTTCTTCCTTGCTGTAAACATTATTTCAGATTAATGCCTGATTTATGCCCTGATTCTTCCCAGCATTTGTGAATGTGCAGTTTCATTCACTTAAATCACCCCACTGGCCAAAAAGTTTGCCAGTACAGAGTCAACTGGCTAAAGGCATCAGATGACAAGTCCCTGGGGAAAGAGCTTCCTTTCAGCTACACAGGAGACAGAACAGCATCCAGTTAGTTGTCTCATTGAGAAATATCTCAATTATATAATTACAAAGCCAAGAATACATTTCTACTTGAAAACCAAACAGTGATTTCCAAACTAACAGATGTCTCGTTAATATTAAAGGCTACAACAGAGTAAGGGATGTGAATAAATTATTTTATCTATACTCTTGCTAATACTAAGGGATGTCTCCTTGTTGCCAAAAATACATACAAACAGTTCTAACACAAACAACAAAGGTAAACTGTATGAAACTTACCATGAGCTACCTTAATTTAGCTCAACAGTAATGTATGGAAATGTTTCTACAGCCTTTTATGTACAGCAAACACTGAAAAATTGTCTATGTCTTTGTTTGAAATACATTAATTGCCACTGGGACAGTATAACAGTTTACACTGCTCTGCTGTAAAACTAAGGAGCTGCAATCTAAGTTCATTTAACAGTTGTGCTTTTTAAATTATTAAGGTAGTAACTGCAAACTGCTTTCCTGTTTCAGACATTAAAGTCAGATCATGGGCTAACAAAACCTCCAAAACAAAAGAAATTAGCAGTTTGAGATTCATTCAGTTTAGAATAAAAGTGGTCAGAGTTTTTTTTTCTCCTAATGTTTCTCAAGAAAAATGTTTCCATTAAAAAAAATAAATTACATTTCGGTTTTTGATTTTAAAGCATCATAAGTTTATTTGAACTTTATTCTTTTTAGGTTGTTTTGTGGCAACAGCAGTAGATCACAATATATCAAAATATCAGGTTGTTTCATTACAGCAATATTGTAACTAAAGAGGGGCTATTTTGATCTTTATTAAGCAGAAACTGCCTTTAAGTATTTTTAAAATAAAATGTGACGTATGAGCTATGGGACTTTCTATGTTCTGCAATAATGTTAAAATTCAAAAATAAACAATATATTTTTAATAAAGCTTCAAACCTCTACAATTGAATTTCAAATGTCATCAGAATTTCATTTTTCCATTTTTCCATTCTTTAAGGAATTCTAGAAAACATATTCCCTGCAGGTGGGGAAGGAAAAGTTTTAAAATGTAAGCATTTCATGCAAAATTGAAAGTTCTTTTAAACTACTTCAGACATAGTTTAAAACAGAGACATGTACATGATAATTTTGTACTTTGTAGCAATTACTAGGGGACCTAACTTCCCCTCTCTGCTCTGATTCCTTTCTTATCCTATTAGCTCAGCCCCCTCAGTTCTTCTGTATCTTCTGAGAGCTCTGTCCTGCAGTATCCCCAGCACAAATCTCACAGGAATGCACATATTTTAAAGCTATGTGAGGGCTGTGTGAAACTCTGGGGTTTGCTTCCTTTCATTTTACAAACTACCAGGCAAATTCTCACACAGGACATGAACCCAAATGTGTCCGAAGACAGCAGCCTGACCTCTGCCATCATATACATCCAAGTAAAAAATTTTTGCCCCTGCATCTGAGTTCAGATGACCCTTAAACAAATTTATGCCAACACTTTTCTTTATGGGAAACGCAGGCACGGGTTATTATCTACACTTAAACCATGATATGCAGCGGTGTTCCTCCCTACCTTCAGCTTTCATTTCCATGTATTAATATAAATGAGTTGGGTTTGTAGGACCTAACTGTAGGCTCCCAATGGCTTCAGTCTGGATTTGTTCCAATAAAATCAGAAGACTATACTAGCTGCAGTGGAAGAAGACATTTTCAAAGGAAAAGATCATTTTCATTCACTTACGTTTCATGAGTCCCAAAAAAGAAGATGGGGTATTTATTTGCTGGAGGCTTCACGGCTCCTTCAGGGAGTTCATCAATCTGTGACAAGAAAAGGAAAAAGGGTTATTCCCAAATGTGGTGTCCCTCATCCAAGAATCCCTACCAAGCCATGGAAGTGCTAGCACAGGTATCCCACAGCCCTGGGAGGTCCCACTGTGTGCTGGGTGAGGAAGGGAAGGCGGCTGCTGATTTCTCAGGCAGGTCATACAAAGTCAGCATATGACAGAAACACTACAGGGAGACGACAAAAGACCAAGGAGCAGACAAAAAGTTTTAATGATTTCATGGGCATTATAATACACAAAGGCAATAAACTCAAGTCTGCTTAATTTAAGTGTTAACTTCAGATGCCGCCTCATCAAAGGCACTGAAGCCCAGAGGGTAATCCCGTCTGTCTCATACAGCCACCTAAATAACTTCTGCAACAAATGGGGAACAGATGGTATCTCTGAGACTTAGCAGCTGGAAAACTGGACAATCTCCCATCGGTGCTTCCTGGTGGTGATGGTGGCACCCAGTGCAAAACATGTAACACACACCAGGGAGGAGGAACTGGGACTTTGCTTCCCCTGCAGCACCCTAATAACTGGTTTTGGTCACTGGTCCCCTCTGTACTCCACCTCTTCTTTCACATTTTATCCCTGGCCTCACATTTCTCAAGAGAGAGCTGCAGAGCAGCTGAGGGAGGGATGGTGAGGGTGCTTCTCCTGAGATACAGCTGGGACTGGGACAAACCCCTCAGGCTAAGCAATGCCTAGACCACATCTTCCAATGTCTGAGTGAGGGTGCTGGTCACAGGGCAGGAGTTTAGACCCATGACTTAGTTTTGTCCAGATCTAATTTTTCAATGCTCTGCAACAGAAATCAGAGTCCAGGTGCCTACTCACATAAACCAGAAACACAGCTTTAAATAAGATCTAAATGCTTGCCTTCCCAGAAATGGCACTTCTAAGCATACGTGGGTGTCTAAAATTAACGGTCCAGAGAACACTTGGGCTAAGAGGGAGCCTAATACATCCAGATATCTCTAGGGCAACACCAGAGAGTAGGTGAATGGGTCTCAGGCAACTCAATCTCAACATAAGCATATTGAATCCTGCCAAATGTCATTGGAACTGAGAGCAAAGTGCTGACATACCAACACTATATGAAATCTGCTCCTTAGCAGAGCATGGGGATGGAACCTGCATGTTTTCACTCAGGAGACCAGGCCCACATGTGCTTTCCTTCTCTTTTCCTGCCGAAGAACCCCAAACACTGAATTCTTGTTGATTAATAAACACCAGATTGTTTTCAAAGGATGTTCTCTTTCACTATAAGGCATCTGCTGGCTACGTAGCTCTCAAAGGAGTACGAGCTTTTATAAGAATTCAAGTCCTTTTTGGTCTTTCTGCAGGGACACCCATTAGGGACAAAGAAATCAGAGCCACATGTAGAGCTCTAACATCACAAGACTTCTTTCTGCGAAATGCCTATCTTTTAGGTCTAAGTGGAGCATTCTCTGAAACTATGCCAAAATCAGGGGATATGAGAGCACTTCCAAACCATTCCCTGTCTCTTTTCTGTGGCACAACCCAGGGGTGTGGATGGTGGGGCTCTGACACGCTGGGCTATTTGTCACCGTGCACCCACTGCCCAGCACAGTCTGCAGAAGACCGCCCACGATGGTCAGAGGTGTCACATGCCTTGTGGGTGTAGCAATTATTCAACTTCTATTACTCAACAAAGCTAATGAAATGACAAATAAAAGGATAATCTATTATTTAAATGCACACGGAAGGAAGATACAGGCTGGTGGAAAATGGAAGCGTGCATTCACTTTTAGCTCAGCTGTGCATAAGGAACTAAAACGACCTGACAGGTTGCTCACTGTCCTCTTCATCACCAGGAATACACCGAGGAAAGACTGCCAAAGACATCTTTTCAGAACTTATAATTTTCTGACATTAACTATTTGCTTTTAAGTAAGTGCCCATAATGTGGTTATTTGTTCAGTAAATCATGATTTAAATACAGGTATTAGACTGTAAGAGTGATAAAAAGTCTGTGGGGGAAAAACACCACAACTCGATTTACAAGCTGATAGCAAGTCAGGGAGACAGTATATCCCACTCTGCAACACATTTTATGCCTCCTTAAAGATGGAAGTATCTACGCGTCAGACCAAAAAAGGTTGTGCTGGCAGTTTACCAAGCACAGGGGCAATATGCCTCGACTGTCTGGATGCCATAGTCATCTTCCTCTTTGTTACAACAAGGAAGATGTCCAGAGAGATACTATACCCCAGAAAAATGGGCTCCTGCGACAGAGATGAACAATGTCTGCTTGGGACTTGAGTACAAATCTCACTCGGCTGCTTGAAGCGTGGCGCCAGCTCTGGGCTGCATTACAGAACAGCACAGTCCAGTCACTGCCTCAGCCCTTTAAGAATTTCTCATGAAATAAAGCAAACAGCTGTAAATGATCAGTAAAGCCGAGGAATGAAGACATGCTTAGTAGGGAGCACTGATCAGAAGGGAATGGGGATCTTACATCACACGACGTGCTATGCTCCAAAGCAGTGAGGATCTTCTCCTAAGCGCCATCCCAAGTGGCGCTTATCCCCGTGTCGTATTCCCAGCACTTCATGCTGTCAGCTAAGGAGCGGCACCACATCGACAAAGGACAGCACACACATCTGTCACGCAGCTCACCTGCTCCCCATTTCGTGGCATATTTCTTTATTCATCTGAGTATCCCCCCTGACTATGTATCATCACAGGAAACCATAAAAAAAGCTTTTCATAGCTTTTCAAAGTTGGCATGGACACACAAACACATGCAGTATAAATCTGCACTAAACAGCTCAAGGATACAGTTAATGCTCCCACTCCAACGTCTCACTGTGCAGCTGAGGTCAAGACTTTTCCTGCCTTCACTGATTTTGCTGTGAGCTCCCCGGCTCTCAGCCTTATGTCGCTAGTATTGTAAGGGGGTTGAATGTGAAAAGACACTGCTATCTTCCAGCCATTTCACTCCGTGCTAAAAACTCCAAGGAATTTAGTGAAGGATGAGACCCTCTGCCATTAGGAAAGATCTGTTCCATTTTTACCTGCTTCACATGAATCCTGCATTAGAGACACAAGGGGAGAACTTTGCACAATCCACCCATTCCCAGCAAAACCACCGTAGCTCTCTGTGAATGCTGGGCCCCTTAAGTGCTTATTTAGCTGCAGAACAGCCCCAGCACTCCTTAACAATTGCTGCTGCTGTGTAGCAACAGAAAGCGAGCAGTACAAGCAACCATACTGCAGCCCCCAGCTGCTGCACTCAGTCACAATTTATTCCCATCCTACAAGACGTTTTGGTTAAATACGCTGAAGATTTGGATCTGATATTTTTCCCCATATCAGCAAGATCAAAGACAGAGAAAGAGGGAGGGAGAGAAAGCGAGCGAGCACGTGAGCACAAGAGCAAGAAAAGCATCACTGCTTCGAATCAGGAACAAAAGAGATAAGTGCGCCCATGCTAGGACACGGTGTTGTAGTCACAGAAACCTCACTAATGACTAAAGCATCTGTCTATCAGAGAGCCAGACTGCGATCGCATTTTGCTCCTGGAGGGAAACAAACAGATTCTAAAGCGCCCGTTATAACCTGCAATCAAAGAGGAGCTCCATCCCCTCCTGAACCAGAGCAGACAGTGGGCTGCAGCCGGCTGCCACAGCAGCCAGCGAGAGCAGCGCATGGCGTGCAAATCTGATACGTGCATCAGCAACATCACGGGCAGCCGCTTCAATTATGGCTAAAATTAAAGCAGGTGGTTTCAGATTTCGAGTTTTATCCCCTTTGCTCCCATTGCTGTCATCCGCTTAATGAATAACAATTGCTTTCTTTTTGCACAACCTCAGCAGAGCTGCACTTCCCAGCATTTGTTTGCCAACCGAGCAGCAGAGCAGAGCTTTAAAGACGTTAACTGTGCTTTTTTTTTTGGTAAACAAATGCCAGGCTTCTAGGGTCAGGAACAGAGAACAGAAAATTCAGCCTGGACCTCTCAAACCAGAGCAGGGCTTTATCAGATGGTGTTGCTAGGGACTACCAGTGTGCAAGCAAGAAATCTGCCTCCTTACATCGTAGTTTCCAGGCTGGGATGTATATGCAGCCTGAATATTTTGCTCTCAGTGGTGCTGAGTAACTACTGACTTCTCGGGTAGTATTTCCAACCGGTTCTTACAGGCTGGGTTTGGCAGTACTCACACTGCAGCATCTCCTCCCCAGTTGCCGTGAGGTTAGGGACGCTGGGGAGAGAGAGGCACTGGCTGGGTGGGTTGGACTGGAGCTGCGGAGCCGCAGCCCTGTGAGGAGGACAGCATGGAGCTGCCCGCCGAGAACAACAGTGGCTCCCAGAAGCACAAATCATCCCCGCGCCTGCCTGTGGGATAACGTGGCATATTCCAGCCAGGCGGAGGAGCTCCCTGGGAGGGCTGGTGCAGAACCAGAGGAAGCTGCACCCCCTCCTGGGTGTTCTGCTCCGCAGAGCTCTACATTCCCTGCAAAATGGGAAACATGTCTCTGACACGGAGAGAAAATGGCAAGCTTTGTCTTGCCGCTTCTCATGGAAAGCAGCTTTCTGTGGAGGTTTGCGCTATTGCAGCAGTCAAAAAAGGGGCAGTTCTGCCCACCAAGGCAGAAGGGCATCCCAGATGCATCTTCTTCCGCTTGGAGGGACAGCAGGTGTCATGTTATATGGCTGTCACAAAATCTCTGTGCTGTGGATAAGCTGCTGTTCAGAGCAGGAATTCCAGGCTGTCAGGGCAGCTTTCAAAGTGGACACTGTTCCACTATCTGTTTCACTATTCTAGCTTTACTTCAGCATGCAGAGATGCTTGCGTGGCCATTGAAAGCCCAAGAACAAGTTCTTTTTATTCTGCAAAATGAGGGAATTAAAACTGCAGAGCAGTAATCACTGATTGTTTTGACATCCTGTAAATGTCTTTGATTGGCAAAAGCACACAGAAGCATTGCAGAGATCAGTATCTCCCACTGAAATCCCTGGAGTCGCTGCACAGCAGGCAAGCAATGGCCTATAGTATTTTTGCTGGAAAGTGGTTTGAGTTGCTTATTATTGCCCAACACATGCAAGCAGCTTGATCTTTTGCAGTTAGCTTACTAGCAAAACTCTAGATGGATAAAAGCAGTACTCTTCAAAATCCATTATTCAAATAGGATATTTTGCTTTTCTACAATGGTTTATTCAGTTGGATTTAATATGCTTTTTAATAGCTAATGCTACTGGGAGTCAGTAGTATGGCAGCATCTTTTCTAAACCATTATTTAAAATACTGTTCCGTAAAATGTAAAATATTATTTTTTTACCCAGAAGATCTTAAAATATATATGAAAAAATTAAATCCAATCTCCTCCAAGCTAAAACCTGTGAGTCAAATTCTGTAGTACTTAAATTGAACAGCAATTCAACTAAAGCTGATTGGAGACTGCAGAATTTTTCACTCATTTATCAGGACTATATGATATTTGAAGCAGAGCACAACTCCTTCCCTGATGTACATCACATACTGTAACTGCTAGCATGGAATGCTGGCATATGCACTTTTTCAGCCATTAAAAAAGATAACCCTGTGAAGGGTGAGACCAGAAGCAGAATCCAACTTAATAAGGTGAAATTGCAGAGCTACAAAAGTAAAAATTAAAAAAGTCTCCGGGCATGGAAGAGTGCCACCAGCAAAAACAAAAAGCAAAACAAGATTAAAAACAGCAGAGCATACTTTTGAGCACTGCTGAAAATGGCTGAAGGGTACCCTGCAGACAGCCAGAAATGACAATATAAAGACATCAATCCTCCTTTTTTTTTTTTTTCTGTGCATGCTCAGGACCTCGACGAGATAGAAGACAATGAAGGGTTAGTTGGAGTCCAAACAATGCTGGCAGGCAATGTCTCACTAGGAAAGATCAGCAGTCTTGCAGCTGAGTTCAGCCCCTTTACATCCCTAATTAGCAGCATATTTTTAAGGCAGAAAGCTGAAATACACTTTCTGCAGAGCTGCTTTAATCTTCAATATGAAAATGGGGCCAAAGCTTAGTTCTGCGTGACTGGTATCTCTATGCATGACTTTGTAGATAACAGATCTATTCATGTGATTCAAGTCCTCTGTGAGCTTTTGTGGCTGGTGGACAGAAGACTGTCAGAGGAGGAGACCGGGGGGATACAAAGACCAGTCCTATCTCTGCCACCGGCCCCTGGAATGACCTTGGCCACATCACTGCATCTCTTTCAGCCTCAGGACTATGGTACTGTTCTCCTTACAAAGCACCTGAAGTCCACTGCTAAAATGCTAGGTATTACTAATAAATACTTCCAGCTCTGCCAGAAGCAGATTTCAGGATACCAAACTGTAATCCTCCCAGTGAGCACACCCCAAAGTCAGACTGCTGCAAAAATACCCCATTTTCTCCCGCCACCGGTGCTACCACTAGGATTTTTTTTCTCCCAGTCTGTTCCCTAAGGAAAGGAATATGATCACACTATTTTCAGTCCAACTTTTACCTGCAATAACTCAGGGACAGATCAGACAGTTTTGCCAAACCAGACAAAAGGAGAAAGGCCAAAGAGATATTAAGTTTCCCCATGTTTTGTGATAAATAAGCTGCCCATCAGAAGACCCCATATGCCGAGAGACAGCTTGCAATGCAGGCTTAACCAAAATATCAGACAACAGGGAATCCACATAAAGGCAAGACAGAGAAAAATAAAGTTCTTAGGTTTCATAGCTCACAAAAATACTTTTTATTTGTGCATGGGTGGGGAGAGGTCGTTAATTTTTAATAAATATTGCCAGCTCCGAGGCAACTGTTTGCTTTTCTTCCCTATAAGCACAGCGAAGCTTGGTTGTCCTTTGTCTGAATTATTCCACAGACACCAAAATATTGTTTGCAATGTACATCCACCTGAGCAGACCACAGTGAGCCTACTAACACCAAATGAAAGCGGCTTCTAATGACAAAATCTGGTTATCCTACTTTATCATCTTACTACAAGTATTTTTGTCTTGAAACATAAAAGTGTGTAAAAAATGCAGATACAAAAATGTGTTTGGAAGACACAGAGTAAATAAAAACTGATTAACCAGTCAAGACATCAACAGAAGAGAACCTTTAGGGACTGAACAGTCACAACTACCGTGTTTCTCTCTTTCCACTCCCTCCTCATAAGCCAAGGGGACATGAAAAGTTTTATCATCTTCCTCCCCAAAGGGCTCCAACAAACCGTACTACCTTCCATATCACATCTGCTAGAAAGAGTGGATGGATGTAAGATCTCATGAGAATGAAGAATATTTTTTGGCCTTCCAATATTTACACTGGAATTTTACTATTTCATTGATTTTGCTTGTTTTTGAGGAAAATTATTGTATTAATGAGATAGGATTTTTTGGCCAGTCAACTTGATCAAAACCTTTTCAATCAGATGCAGCCTGCCTAGAGCACTGACATTTGGTCAAATACACACAACCAAATTTTATACTCGAGGCTCATCTGGTCCACATATCCAAAGCCCATACTTCACTGCTCAAGCTTTTATTAAAAGAAGTGTTGCTAGTCCTTGTACTCATACTGGCACACCTAAAGACAAAAGGTAAGCAAATTTCTGGAAGATTGCAGTCTCCTTGACTTGGCTGCCTTAACTTACTATTTCTTTTCCAATGTAATTTACTTGCCAAAAAAATCAGTTAAAAAAACTGGACTGACACAATATTTCCAGGCTGAAGAATACCAAGCGCCTCTGTACAGTATTTGGTCCAGCCTCGCACAAAGTACACAAAACCCTGCTGACACTACAGCTTGTGGCTAACATTGTTTTGAGTACGGAAATGTGATCGATGGAGACTGCAGATCCCAGAATACAAGACTCCAGTTTGCATCAGGGTGAAAACAAACAGAGACCAAGAAGGGAACAATCTGCTTCACTTGCTGCAGCCCGCAGGCTCCTGCTAGGGAGGATTCAAGCTTGACACTCTGGAGGTTGCAACTATCACCTGGGCCTTTGGGTACAGAAAACCATCCTGCTCATCTCCTCTGTGACCTGTTTTGTTACCAACAGCTGCAGCTAAGGAGTATAATATCAGGGGATTGAAGCACTCCTTGTCACTGAACAAGTGCCTGCATCAAAAAAAGAACACAAAATCGTTGTCCCTTAAAAGCACAGAACATTTGGAGCCTCCTGAAACTGCCCAAGGTTTGGGTGCAGCAGTAGAGCTGAGGCTATAGGAGTGTCCCGAACAGTCCTCCAGAGGGAATGAAGACACAGCTAAGCATGTAGTTGGCTTCATTATGTTACTCTCTGTGAACCCACAGACCATAAGGACTTAAATAGTTGAATTCTAAATACCTGAATGCATGTGTTCTCACCAGAATATTTGTTTGCAAGATTTGAGTAACTACTTCAGAAGATGAACTTATGGTTTACAGTATCATAAACCAATTTACCTACTACCTACCCACCTTGCAGGGCCCAGCAGCCTGCACCAGCTGAGCTGTGTACACAGCGCAGAAGCCAGAGGAACAGGGATCTTCTGCAGGCACCGAGTATGGTGGTGGCCCCCGAAGAAACACTCCATCCTGGTGCTGGGGACTGCAGAAGGCCAGGCACGCTCAGAGCACCGAATCATGGCACTTGGGGTGCTCACGTGAAGATTGTGGACTGGGACTCTGCAGCAGGGGACAGGCTTCAGTCCGGATTTTTGGGGCTATAATCACCAAGCATCACCAGCATACAGGGCAATTATTCTGTAGTGATGCATATAACACATACATGAACAACACGTACGCAATCTGGTGGGAATGAGAAGCAATGAATTCTAATTGCAAAGCCAATGAAACAGTGACTTGCAATAATTTTTCAAAGGCAGGTTTTCCTGTTTGCTCTGCTGACAAACTGCAAACTCGTACCTGCAGAAGAGCCTAGCGTTTGTAGAAAGCCCAGGGTCACCATAAACCTAACAACAGTCTGTAAATACTTGTTTCCATTACTCCTGCAGCCTTAGCCACCACCTACGGTACAGAACAACCAATTAAACGGGCAGACTATTTTGCTAAGATGGAACTGTTGCCTGTATCAACTGGGTCACTAAAACCACGAAATGAAAAGAGATTCATGGAGTCACAGTGGTCTCTGTGCAGCACTTGGACCCAACTTCACTGGCATTTTTACTGCGTTTGCTTTCAATCTCTGCTCAGATTTCTAGGAGCTGTCATTATGGTGTCAAATACCTTCTTTGCAAAGTCCCTCAGACTAGGTTAAACTCTTAGGAATTTTAATCTGTCTGCCTAAAGAGTCAGGAACTAGTTTTTCCAAGCCAAGTCATACTCCTCCCCACCTGCCTGTTTTTCTGCTTCCAAAACCTCAGAATGAGAGTTTTCATTTAGTTTTGACCAAAAATGTAATGTTGCTTATATTTATAGTTCCTAAAAGATTAACACCCTTATTTATAAAATTTTCCTCAAAAAATATTAAAAATAATAATAAAAAAAATCTTAAGCAGCAGCTTACAGAAATGAAGCTCTTTATATAAAACTATTCAAAGCACTCCATTATGTACATGCAGACCTACAACCTTAAATCCTAATTACTAAAGCATGTTAGAAAAAAATGACTTGAATGAAATAATAAAAATATGGTAAGACAAAAAGATGTATTTTTAGAGCTGCAAGTGGCATTAATGTCAAGAGACCAATTGAATATATCAATATGGTAGTGACCAGACCTGCTAGGGTGGCGTGTCCATTATTCTATAAAATACAGTCTGCATCACAAACACTAAATATGAGTTTTGAGCACGCGGGTACTCTCTTTTAATTTACGTGGATTAATCATGCACTTCAAGTTGCCTCTGTGTTTATATACTTGTAGGATTAAGAGCTACTTTGTAACATTCTTTTTTTCCATCCACTAAGTTCACTTGAATTTGTGTATAAGGTATATGCAAGTATTTTGTGTTCTTTTCAAGTGTCCTCTCAGAATATGACATTTCCATGAACACCGGTTATCTACCAAACCTAGTAACTCAGCTGCAGTTGCACTAAATAAGTCACAAAGTTTACTTCAGAATCTGCTTTATTCCAAAAGTCACTGAATTTCTCTAACTTTCCTTCTCCAAACAGCAACAGGGGCTTCGGGCAATTGCTCTCTCCTTTCTATACCGGACTTGGAGGAGTAATCAGAAGATTAATTTTAAAGGAATGATGATTTTAAAAGGATACAGGCTGTCAAGGGACAAATTACACGTGTGAAACTATAATAGCTGTTTTCTCGCATACATTAATATTTAATTTTTAAAACACTCTGAATCAGGAATGGCATCCATACTAAGCATGGGAGCTTAGCACTCTCCCTTGGCAGCTCAGTAAAAAAACACGTTTTCAATCAGGTTACCATTTTGTTTTAAAAAGCAGCTGTAAAGAAACAGTGTATCATTCCGACTCATATTGTGCAAATAACTGGGAAAAGGCAATTAAACATAGAAGAGAACTTGGTCAGTGAGACACAAATCTGGAACTAGGAGGGCCATCAGGGAACACCGCACATACAAATTTATCCTGGGGTCCAGATACAGTGTTTACACACACCTCATACAAATCAGCAAAATCCACCAAAAAAGCCTTTTAGTCGGTATTCAACATTTTAATTCTAAATGTCACTTGCCTTTGCTTTTTAACACACTGGTGATGACATATGACATGTCCAAACCATGCTCCACAACCAAAGCATTTTAGCCCACACTGCTTTTAATCCTCAAGACCCCCAATTCGGTCTCTCATGCAGCATTCATGATGGCAATCCTCTGCAATAAATCTGCCTGGGAGACAACCCTGACGCCCCTGTTATTATACCAGGTCAACTGTGTTGCTGACATTTGACAAACAAGTAAACTAACACCTTCATCTAGCAGCAAATGTTTCAGAGAAAGTATAAGCTTCTCATTAAAAAATTGTTCCCCTTGCTCCCACATCTGCTAAAGAAGCTGCTGTTTCTTCTTAACATGGCCACTAAAATCTTTATTATTGTGGGCTTTTAGAAATGTAACAGCTAGAGGCTTGATCCTGCAAGCACAGCTGGGCATACAGTTTGGCAGCACAAACAAAGCCGTTGTGTTTGTATGATCAGATCCCATCCAGCACAATAGCATGGCAATTATAAACGCAGGTGAATCCATTCATTTGTAAGGCAGGAGATGGCATAAAACATCTTCCAAAAGATAAGGAGAAAACATTCACAGCATTTTAATGCTGAAGAGCCCTGCTTGACAAATGTGTCTTCTCTAATCTGTTTTCGTCTTTCAACAAAGAATCCTTGTCATTTTAGCAGAAGTATTAATTCAAAAGACCTGATCAGAAAACTGACCCACTCCCTTAACAACAATCAAAATCTTCAAAGGAGAGTGTCTCAAATAAATGCAAAGAAAACAAAATGTTAACAGGTAGAACAAGCTTATTACTGGCGATATATCATTGCAGACATCAAAATTGTAACCACAAGGCTTAATAACTTTACTAAAAGCTGTGATAAAAATACTGACTGTGACAAAGAAAAATAAAGTTTGCAAGAGATGAAGTTGTTGAAAAAGAACTGATAAAAAGCAGTATAGAGGGGTACCTGAAAATGTGAACATATGTGAGTCACCTGATACAGACACCATATGAAAAGAATTATCTGTTGAGTTTGCTGCACCACTAATATCTTTCAAAAGCCCTGGTATTTGGAGAGGAACTGCAGTAAGGAATGTCATCTTTTATTTTTTTCTTTTTTAAGATGAACGTCTGCCTTCTCCCTTAGGCTGCGGTCCTACTTTATGTTTCTGCAGGCACGGCAGCACACATGTAAGCAGTTTTATTGAAATCAAGGAATCTTTATGTAGTCGAACTCACTCGCTGCCTTTGGGTCTTGAGAGAGTAAACTAATGGGATAGGTATCACCTTCCTGCTGTTATTCCCTAACAAGCAGGAAAGCAATGCTCCAACCCTGCAGTGGACCTGCGCAGGGCTACTCCTAGAACACATGGAATGCCCAAGCCTGTGCCTGCTGGAGGATAATGAAACGCCGTGGCAACAGTACGCTGCTAAGAACATAGGAACCTCAATTCTGCAAACACTTTCCCATGTGATTAATCCTCAATGAACGCTACTTAATCGGATTCCAGATAATAGAGTCTGAAGAAATCCTTACAGAAATACAAATTTACACTAGATCAGATGGAAACAGTGACATCTGGGCTGAAAACCAACTAGTAGCTAATTAGTTTAAGAAAAAGATGACAAAAGATGCCACTACAGTAGGGTACAGTGCCTGGCATGACATGCCTTGCTTGAGCATGTTCTTTGCCAGGATGTGCCTCACTCAACACCTTCTTCAATGTTCTGGAAGAGGCATCTGGGATAGCAAGCTGGGAAACCTTGCAAATATTAAGACAAAGATAGTCTCCTCTGCTCATATGTATGTGTGTGTAAACACACAGTCACTTCACTACACGCAGTAATGGTAAAACCAATATGACAACTGACTCAAAGAGTCCTGGTTCTGTGAGAAATATGAGCTGTAAGTAAACCGAAATTTAGTTTGCAGAAGGAAAAAGCTAACACATCTGGGAAAAAGGACTGGCAACGTACGAGAGGGAAAGCTGGAAGCAGCAATACTATAGGAAGCCAATAGTGGACCACAAGTTACATTTGAACAACCAATGTGCTGCAAAGGTCAAGGCAATATGCAGAAATCCCCATATGCAAACACACATCCTGCCAGCTCTCTGGCAGACAACCCTCACGTGGCACAACCGCACCCAGGAAAATTATTCTGTCCCTGTGCAGAGCATCACCATACAGGCTGGTAACAAGCTGAAGGAAGCAAAAGAAAAATGAGCGGATATTTATGTCAATGCACACACCAAAAAGCAATCAATGGGGCTGGAGGGCTTGATTTACATACAGTAACAAATAATAAATTATATCCCAAGGAAGGAAGGACGGTCATGCATGGATGGCCGCACTTCTGCTATGGGGTCCAAATCACATCCCTCCATGCCTGCTGGCTCCGGAGGCCCCTCACCCTTCTGCTTGGGTGCTCTCTGCACCACCAGCAGAAAGGCGAAACTCCTTGAGGGAAGGAAGGACACAAACCTCCTTTCGAGGTACACTCATCTGCTTTCTGGCATCAGTTTATGCTGCTTTGTCAGGATGGACAATCTACGGCACGTGCCAGGCTGAACACCACTCCACTCGGGCTCCCCTCCCTTCCTGTCACCCCCCACTGCTGCATCGGGAAGGCACTGATACGTGCCATAGAAATGGTGAACTATAAGTGCCCTACATCTAAAGTTTTCCCAAAGGATACTGGAGGAGGAGCTGGAGGAAATGCCTCCTAGTTACCAAATAATAGGTTAGGGACTCGGGTAACAGCCAGGAACACAAATCTGGATTCTTGTTTTCTTCAGATGGAGGAGATTCAAGCTGACGAAGATACCCTGTCCTCCAGGAATTAAAAGAAGGGGTTCACAGGAGCCCCTTCATGGAGGCTTGAACAGTGTTAAATGTAAGATCTGTGGAGCAAAAGAAAAACTAGCAAAGGGTTGCCTGTATCCAATGACGTTCTATGCAAAACGCATAAACATATCAAGGAAAGAACAGTAACTACAGAATTGTTCTTTGAAGCAACAGTATTTGCTCCTCCATCTGTACCTCCCTGCTTTTCCCACCTGGATTGCATCTCCAGACTGATGCTACATATCTCTGTAAGGTCACTCCCGATGTTACTATTAAGTTTCAATATGTATTTATATTCAGTACATTTAGTAATCCAGTCTGATATGGGATTGATTCCCAGAAATGGTTTGCATTATTGTGCAATTGTGTCTTGAGCTCTCCCAGAGTTAAAGTTTCTTCTACTCCCTGCCTCTGTGTGGTTTTACTTTCTGTGCTATGAGTAGCTCATGGGGAGGTGCTTTTCAAGCCCAAGGAGCACCAAGTTATTGACTTGACAGGCCGACACACTGTTTCCTAGTTGACATCGGTGACGCCACAGTGACACCTTCAAGGTCCCTAAAAGTATGGAATTTTTCCCTTCTTCCCTGGCCCTACTTGCTCTGCTGTATGTAGGATGCTTGTTATCTGATGGTCTTAAAGAAATTATTTGGTGTATGATATTCCTTGCTCTGTTTTTCCTCTTTTGTTACATGATGTCTTCTATTCAAGCAGCCAAACTAGAGCTGGCAAACAGCCTCTCTCTAGGTTTTTTACACACTGCTGCAAGGCAAAATAAACAGTTGTTTCCAGTTTGCATTTTTGGGGCTACAGATGTATGTTAATTATCCTTTCAGTCTGCTAATGGAAAACTGGAAGAGATTTAAATGTATTTTTCTAAATCAGAAACCAAAGTCTATGGACACCTTCCCCTTCTAACGTTGGGCTTTGTGCTACCCAGAGCACAGCACAATGTTACCTCCTCCCTTTCTGTTGACTCTGAAGGCATTTTCAGAGTTCAGCGGGGCTTTACAAAAGACCAGGAGACAGAGATTAAATCATTCTGAAATTCAAGAACATTATGTGTCTTTTTGGAGCTGCAATAATGCCAAGGATAATATTTGGGTTGACCTGAGACCATTTGAAGGATGGGGAACTTCAGAACGGGGTGACAGGAACTACATCATAACACAGGAAGTTCACTGTTTTGTTAAGATACTGTAGCATTTACTCAAATTTCTTACCTTACTTTTGTTTTCTAGAACAAAAAAATAATATAAACAAACAAAAAACAAAGACAGGCCTCATATACCCTTTAGGTAAAAGTTGGTTGTATCAAGACTGTCATTAATATCAAATAGTCTGAATAGAAGAAAGGAAAACTGGGAATGCATCCGCAGGTCATTTCCAGTTCCTCTATCAGGTTTAGAATTGACCGTTACACAAATGAATAAAACAACCTCAGATGTGCAAAGCCAGTAACGCAGAGACCTTCCCCAGAGAAAGAAGCAAGGATCTGTTTCCTTCTTGAAGTTTTAGAAGCTCTACCTCATGATTCTCACTTGCCTGCCAAATATTTCTTGGACTCTTTCAAGTAACTGTTTATTCTAGTTACTCCTATTGTGCTTCAGCCAAACTACTGGGCCCTTCTCTGTTGATGCTGCCTCTATTAGAGTCCAAAGTCAAGTGATGTGCTTCCCTAACAATATGCTACACCTGTGTTTTAACCATCTATCTTTTCTATGGGGGTGTGTACATCTGTGCACAGAACAGGTATGTGTATGTGTGCACATACATGTCTGTGGTACGTGGACTCAGATACAGATGACACGGGGAAGACTTGAAAAGTACCAAGGCACCTAAAGATACAGCTAAGTACTGATGTTCAGCTAATCCCTGACACCTCTAAAAAGCTGGCTCCACAGCCTCTTCCTGCCACACAGGCTACTTTTCAGTGTTTGTTGCTGTATTTATCACTCGAATTACAGTATTACTGAGAGGCCTCAGGCAGACTTGTTCTCCCTTCTGCCTCTCAAACACACAGTGGAAAGGTCTTTACTGCTCAGACACCACCATTTCAAATGGTTAAGATGTCCAAGCTCTCTACATTGTCATCACTTTTCCAGTGCTATCAGGAAATCCTTTCATCTATCCTCAAATGACAATTGTATATACTTACTGTCAGCAATCACTTGCTTACAAGATTTTTATTACCTTAAATGCAGGAAGACTCGTTAATGCATTATTATGATGGGGAAATCAGGAAATGAAGAGTTAAGACTGAAAACGCAGCCTTCGTTTTGCTGTCTACGCTTACAAAAAATTCATTCCAGCTGGGGGTCCTAAAAGGTTCTTTACACAGTAATAAAAAGAAGAGATCTGTCAATTAACGTAACGGAAACTAACATTTCTCATATCTTTTTTCAGTAAGAACATAGAGATTGACTTGACAGGCTACAGATTTCACTGAAAGGGGCACACTTCTTTCAGACAAAACATATATCGAATGATTTCCATGAGATTAGTTGATGAAAATTATTCAGTGGCTTCAAAAGAACAAGGAAAAATATGTAACAAAAAGCCTGCACAGTATGGGTATAAAAAACTTTAACTGCTTATTGCCTCAAAACTTTGGAGACAACTGTCTTCATTCTGGGTTAGCTTCACTTGGACTTAACATCATGACGCTGCACGAGAAAATGTATTCATCTATTGTGGTTTACACAAAAAAGATCAGACTTGCACATTTGGGGCTAGTTATTTAAACTAATTAAAAAAGAGAGATGTAAGGAACTGAATTTTAGAAAAGTTTTCCCAAATATTTCTGTCTGTGCTAACAACAAACAGGCCCCAAAATGATTCATTTGCCAAACAAAAAAGCTGTAAGCTGTGGTTCGACTTAATGTATAAAAATTACTCCATTTTACGCTACAACCCTCAGATGAAATCTGGTTTCAAGTCACACTTAAAGCAGAATTCAGGAGCATGGAGAAAGACTATCAGCTCCTGAGGTTCCCCACAGTCCAAACACTAAGAGAGTTCATGCTTCTCTCCTTGTTATTTTTGTTTTAGGAAATAAAGGAAACAGTACTCAATGAGCTGATGAAGTCACTGAAAAGGCACTCACACCTACTCTATATATGTACAGATATCTACAAATAAAAGCTTAAATGCTGTCTAAGCAACATGTGTCAACCTGGTGCAGAAGGTTTAGAAAGTAAAAAACAATTCCATAAAGAACTCACTGCCTTTAACGTGTTCTTTTCAGTTGCACCAGAGCAGAAGTCATGGGAGTGCTGCCTGAAGAAGCCAATGACGCCATCGTTAGTTCCTTGGTTAAGACAGACATGTGCAGTGATCAGCAAATCATGCCTCATCTTAGGAACAAACAGAGACCTACCATGAAAAATTGCTTGCAGATCTCTGAGGAGTGAGGTACATAATTAAAGAGGGAGAGAGATGGAAGAAGCTCCGAGTTGGTAAAGGAGAAGTCACAGGAGACTCATATTTAGTAACACGGTAAAAGTGAGGTCATAAAACAGAGCAACCAAAAGGGGAAAAAGAAGAGAAGCACAGGGTGAAGGACTGGACAGGTCCCAAATGGCCAAGGAGAAAAGCTCAAAAGACTGCAGACAGGGTTTTGGCAGAAAAAACATAGAGAAAGATCTGTTGTCTATTTCTGATGGACTCTTTGAAGTCTTCTGGATCTAATCTGATTTTTGTCTGTCATTCTCTGCCAAAAATGATGAACTCTGCCAGGGAAAACCTACCTTCCCTTATCCTTATCCTAATAAGCAAACAAATGGTCTGTTTTAAATATCAGACACTTAAAATGTAGAATCCTTCTTCTATGACAAGTTTGAGAGTCTGATTTTTCCAAGCTGCTGTCCTTGCAATCATAACTGGCCAAAGTTGTTCCTGGTTAAGTATCTTGCATTTTACCAAACTATGTCAGAACATTGGCCTTGGTCATGCCCTGAGAGTTTCACCACAGCCAGCCCCCAGCTCCATCCATACTTCACTGAACTGGAAAAGAGAGATTTATCTACTAAAATGCCTACATAGGGGTGTCCAAACTATAGATTTTTAAATTTTGGTTTACTGATACTGGAAGTCTTCTGGAATTCTGTCTCTCTGTAGTAGTAATTTCTTTTAATAGTCTCTAATATTATATTACACTATAATACTATAGTATTATTAGTCTTATATTTTTAGGCTCTAGTCTTACAAAGTCTTTAAGCATTAGTTTACCTTTAAGCCCTTCCCTTGGATTGCTTTAATTCACACTTTAAAGTGCCTTGCCTTCATAACTTGCTGGATGGGGGATATGGTCAACAATAGTGAAAAAACACACTCAGCTAAAAATTATGACATAATCCTGACTTTTATGATCCTCAACACAGACACTAGTTCCCAATAAATGACAGCATGTGCTATGCATTACTCTAAACAATATCCTGAAATTTTCATAACCACTTGCAACTCCAATTCACTAAAGTGCCCCAAATACCATTTTGCCATTGCTATTGGCAGATGCTTTTTCACAGTGATATTGACATATAAGGATTGTCAGCTAACCAGCAAAGCTGGAGTCAAGTAGGTGTTAACTCAGAGTGGCATTAAAGGAACTGGACAAGATAAACAGGAGTCCAGAAAATATGAAATTCACCTTCACAAGACAGTAAATACACCTTCGGAATAGCATGACAGTCACTTTAAAGGCTGTGTTCTCCTCCCAACACAAAATGTTCGAAATAGCTCTAAACATCCACACGTTTTACACCAAAATACATTGTCTTACCTGCTTGGATCTCTTCTGCATTGTCCCAAATCAACTTTACCATCTCCACGCAAACTACTCATGCTTACCCAAATCTAGTTCTCGTCTCCCCAGCTGTATGACCCTAGATTTCTGTTCAATAATGGCATTAGCCATTTACTTGGGCACGCTCTTATTTTATTGAGGTCATTCCAGACTTTTTCCTCTGCTCTCTACAGCTGCATTAACAGCTTCCTTCCTATTTTTAAATCAGCAGCTAATTTCAGCAACTAAGTGCTTATTGTTTCTTCAGGGTCACTCATAAAACAAACACCATTATTGATCTTTCTGAATCTACCACTAGTTTTTCCCTTTTATCTCATCTGAGTGACTAGTCAAGGGGCAATTTCTCAATAAAGCAGGACACCTATCCTAGATAAACTAGGGGATCTGAAGAAAGAGATACCGCAAGAGGTGCTCCTATCATGGCAGTAGCCAAGCAACTCATAAATGTTATTTTGTCTCCACAACACCTTTTTAAAGGGAAAAGTGTTGTTGACTGTCCTTTACAAACATGGAACCAAGCCACAGTGCTTCAAAGGCAAAGACCACTCATGAAATGTCGAATTAATTTAATCCTTATTTCCTATATTTTAACCACAACAGCACCTTCTCTCTATTTTTGCATGCATTCTGGATACACAATTGCTTAGTTTTTGGATTAGTGTCTGATGACCTGGCCAGTTGGTATTTATTCTGCATTTTTTATGAGCACATGAAGACAACTGACATCACAGGCTAACATAAGAATCGTGTTAAACCAAACTGCTGCCAGTATTTTATCTACTGTTATTACTTCAGTTTCAATACAATTCTTGGGGCCTAAACCTTGAATCTATTCACTGTCCTTCAGTTAAGCTATAGGAAATTTTGGCTTTGCCCAAGAAAATGTGATACCAAAATGCAAAGCAGCCTTTCCAGGTGATAAGACCTAAGTGACATCTTCCAGACACAAGTATCTGAAAGCACCTTTTGAAGAGAACTGTTTTATTCACCAATTCTATTTTAACAGGGTATGTAAAGAGAAGATTTACTGGCCCTTACTGTTTAGGCTAAGTGTGACAAGTTTTGTCCTTTTCAAATTAATTCTAGACCAATCCACAAAGAAACTTTAAATGCATTTTGACTGCTATAATGCACCATCAATTATTAGACAAAATCTGTCAATGGTCCCTGGCTGTATCAACACTACCTGGCCACTTTCTTCAGAGTTTCTCTCTGCTCACAGTGATGTAGGTCAGGCTTTCTGGTCTTCTTCTCACTGATGGCAAGACCAACATACCTCCAAAGAGAGAGGGCAGAAAGCTAATGGTCTAGGACTAGAGATCTCTGCCTACACTGGATACGTCTGCAACGTTGTGCTACACGGAGCTGGCTGAGCCCACAAGCACTATACCTAACGAGAGCCAAGAGTAATTGAGCTTGGGTACAGACCTGCACTACCACAGCTGGACTGCTTCTGGGATCTGAGCTAGATTCTCTGTATGAGTTCTCCCATGCACACAAAATTACATGGTTGATTCTAAGCCAGGTCAGTTATGTCTGTGTGTTTTATTAAAGGGTAGGCAGAGACCTTCTGTCCCACTTTAACACTTCCCAGGTTTATTAAACACAGTTTAAGAAGCTTGTCCCTAAGCAGGAAATTCATGCCAAAGGTCTCAGAGATGTGAAACACCACTGGGTAGGGGTAATGACACTGCCCTTTAAATCTATTGTTACTCATATTATTAATCTAGTATATTAGCATGAAATATGTAATTTTTACATGAGAATACAAAGATCAAACACGCTAATTGCATAATGAATAAAGAAGTAGGTAGCAAACACTCAAGGACCTGGAAACAAGAGAATCCGCTGGATAAAAGGCATTCAGTTAATCAAAGTATCTGGGCTGCATTCTCAACTCAAACGTTTCTTTTTTACTTATTTGTATACAATAACATTTTCTGGGAAACAAAACAAAGACTAGTGTCCCCACTAGGTTCCTTCTTTGCTTAAGGAGGTGTGCGTCTGGCAAAACTTGGCAACCAAGATGAAGAGAAGTCCTAGTAAAGATGGTATGAACAGTATTTTTCACGAGCAATGCGTTAGGTTCAAGCAGACACCAGCCTGATCAAACATGAAGTTGTGTGTAACCGCATCAAGTGTCACATTCTGTACCTCTTGACACTCAGGTGAACTAAAACCCAGTCCTAACGCTACCCTCGCCTGACTGCGCTCTTCCTATCTGATGGCAGACTCTGGGCTCTCTGCAGTTCCTACCTCCGCTTGCTAAGTCATGTTAAAACTAGAGACTGCTTTGTCTTCACTTGAACTTTACATCCTGTTAGTTTGCACAAAGGAAGTAAGTTATGTTAATAGCACACCTAGTTTTTCCTAGTGAAGATGTACTCTGTTGGATACTGCTGTTACCCACATACCTATTTAGACACCCAGTCAAAGGCTATGACCAGCTGCATAGCATATAATGATTTTTTTAAAGGAAAGAAAATGCCATTAAAACAAAGGGCCCCGTTCTGCTTCTGAATAAACAAATGGGAGTTTTACAAAGGCTCAAAAAGGAAAGGGATTAACATGCTTCAACGTGGTAATGGTCTCAACTGTTCACATTAAAATTTTCACAGTAAATTAAAGCATGACAGAGGTAGGAAAGAAGTCAATTTTCAGTGGCTCATGCTGCTCTGCTGACATAAATTGCCATTTTTGAAGTAGTACATCCACCAACCTGTATAATGATAGAATAACAAAACCACAACCCAGTGTTGATTATGTTCGGCCTTTTGCATGCTAATTTTAGCCTGCTCTGCCAAAATAATTGAATGCACCACCTTATTTACATGCTTCTAGATATTTAGCACCCTCTCACTATTCTTCCTTCACCAACCTTTCCTTAAGCCTATGGTGTTGGCCCTCCCTCCTTGTACAGGAGGCTGTTCAACACCACTCCTCCTGCTTTCTCACTTATACTCAGGGGACTTTCCCACCACTTACACCCATCCTCTTCCTGGGCTCTCTTCTCAAGGGCAACGCTAAATGTCAGTCCCTCTTTATCCTGCCCATCTATGTTTTCCCACAACACTTCACTACCTTCATGCTCCTCATGAAGACCAGCAACTTTCCTTGACTAGAAAATGATGGCATGAAGCACTACCCAATCGTCCCGGTGAGGTTGGAGAAGATAAGCAAATACAGACTCTCAAGATGATGCCTGCCAATGAATGAGTTGATGTTGTTAAGTGTTACACAGTGAGTTTACACAATGGTGACCAAAAAGGAGGGAAAGGGCAGGCCGTGTGAGCGCATCACGGTCCCAGAACCCCCATAGAAACCTCTGCCCTGTGTTATTGTAGTGGAACCAAAAATGGATGTTCAAATACAATGGGGTGCTTATCTGACTGCCAAATGCCCACCATGCCTTTCCACCTCGGCTAGAACACGGTGGCGTAAAACAAAAAAAAAAAATGACAAAGGACTATGGAAGAAAGTCAAGGCAGGAAGAGACAACATAAAGCCAGCGGGCAAGCAGGAGGCCCAACCACGCAGTGAGCCGGTGTCCGGAGGGGCGGCCAGCACCGGGCAGGGACCCCAGGCACCGGGCCCCGCTTCACCTCACCCACCCTCTCCGCACCCAGCCCCGGCCGCCGGGCTCTCCCCGCAGCCCAGCTACGGGCCTGGCCCCCTCCCCACACGCCCCTCCGACAGACCTTCCCGTCCCCCTTCCCCGCACAGGTCGCCAGGCCCGGCCCTAGGCCTTGTCCCCCCTGCCCGGGCCCTGGGCCGCGCTGGGCCCGGGGGAGGCGGCCGCCCTGCCCTGCCCTGCCCTGCCCGGCCCCGGGCCCATCGCGGGGGAAGGTGGAGGACCCTCTGCCCCACCGGGTACCCGGGGGGGGGCCGGGGCTGGGGAGG
>VXBW01002223.1:2019-12597 GCA_013400375.1 Thinocorus orbignyianus
TCCCTGCACCTGGCAAAGGCTCAAAAACACTGAGACCTTGAATCTCACATAGCACAGCTGGCTGTAAAGTAAATATATTCATGAATACAGACATAGAGTCTTCTAAAAGTGCAGTTTTCCACAGCATTAGCAGAGAAGTTAGTCCTGTGTTGCTCAACCCAGGACACCAAGTTGACCTCCTGTCTTTCCTGCCCAACTTCTTGCGCATCAGGGTTGAGAGCTCTTACTCCCTAAGAAAGATGTCTTTAAATGTCTCCCAGCTCTCATTCACTCCTTTATCTCTGAGGGCAGTTTTCCAAGGGATCTCACACACTAGCAGCCCTAAACAGCTTTGCCTTTCTGAGGTTTGCCTTTCTGAGGTTTAGGGTCCAGACTACTTTTTACCAGTCCAGTACTCTTCAAGATTAAGAATTCTACCAGGACATGATCACTGCAGCACAGGCTACCTCTGATCTTGACCTCTCTGATAAGTTCTTCTGCATTAGAGAAGAACTCGGGCTCTGCATCACCTGTACTAGGAAGTTGTCTCAATGTACTTGAATTGGGTATGGCTGGGTTGGAGTTAATTTTTCCCATAGCAGCCCACATAATGCTGTGCTTCGTATTTGTACCTAGAAAAGGTGTTGATAACACACCAGTGTTTTGGCATCAGGGATGTCTCTCCAACATTCCCCCTCTTCCCAGGGCACTGATATATGGAAATACCTTAAATAATGTATACTTGGGTGACAGGGAGAAAATTTGCAAAAAATTTTGAGTGTTGCTGTGTTTGTATATGATGGATATGAGGAAAGGCAAAAAGTTGAGCAGGTTACAGAGAAGAAAAAAGTCAAGAGAATAGGAGGCAAACTTACTGGCTGAGGCTTTGGCAAGGAATTTGCAAATGAGAGATAGGGACAGCATTAGAAGAGAAGTTAGTCCTGTGTCACTCAAACCAAGACAACCTCACAGCAGAATAGGAGTGGGGAGGGCTATTTGAAAGAAGATAAAAACAAAACTCCCCCCTCCCCGTCACTGGTGTACTCATGTCTTATAGCCAACAGGAACTGATCTCCCTTCTAATCAACTTGGTCTCTACACATCTCCACTGCTGTCAACAGCTATTCCATGGACTTGTCCACTTTCTAGAGGCAGAAATCTAAGTCCTTAGTTAAGCAGACTTCAGCCAAGTATGCAGAAATTAATTTCTATCATAAATTCTTTTATGAATTAACTTAGTTGTTATATCATGACAATGCATTTTATTGAATTTAATCATTACAATACAGAATCTAACTGTGCAAGACATATGCAATTGCCTAGATTGTCTATATGTTACTGACCAACTATTAAATATTGGAAGTGAACATAAAATGTTCAAATCAACATGGACGGATTTTGTCCAGAGAGCTACTACTTTTAGTTTCTTACTTTCACTTTAGAGATTCCTGTATCAGGAATTTACAAAAACTGAAGATCAGGCCTTTAAGCAGTTTGCATCGTCACCCCATAAAAGCTAGATAAAATTAGACTAAGACCACTGCAAGATTTGGTTCAAGGTCTTAAATAATTTTAATTTATTTTTAGTTTACTCCCCTTTTTACACAAGTAATCAGAATGAGACTTTGCAAGCATCAGCTGTTTCAAACAAAAATACAGTCAATGTAACATTTCTCAGTAGTAGAGCAGTTACTACTATCACCCAACAAACATTAATTTCAGTTCAGGCAAACCTCCTCTGCCTACATTTATCTGCCCCCAAGCAGCATGAAACATCTGAACTGAATTGACCTTAATTTATCCAAAGATCATTTTTATTCAGATAAAATGAAAATCCTCCTTATTCAAGAGACTCCAAAACTTACATATGTGACCAGAAGTGTCCTACTGAATCAGGCAAAACAAACTGAACATGAAATTTTCATCTTTCATTAAAAATTGGAATGCAACATCTATATTTAAACAACTTTATTAACGTAGTCAAGCAGTGATTAACAATCACATCTATGATGTCACATCATACAAATGTAAATACAAAATTACTACAGTACAATATATATTCTCTGCATGATCCAAAATATTTGGTGGCCCCAAAAACTCTTTAAAATTCAGCAGCTTATCAAAAATTAAAACCATATTCTATTTAAAATGAAGTTCTGTTAGCACATAGGCAGACTTCAAGAAATATCACTCAATTTAGTACAGTTTGAGAGGTTGCAGGAGGATATGTTTCAAGGGAAAATTCCAACATTGTGGCAGAAAACAATTTTAAAGCTTTCAAGCAAAACTCATACAATCTAAGTTGTCAGCAGATCAATCATCTGTCATTTTAAACTATTTTATATACTGTATCCAATTAAAAATTTTAGAAGTGTTTAAGTCAGACATACCTATCTCTTCCCATTAAATAAAGATAGCATTACACTAGATATTTCAACAGCCAAATAAACCTGCTTATACCCATCTTTTTTTCTCTAATCACTGTCCCTACAAAAAAATCACCTAGGCTTTCTTAGTTTTGTTGCTCACTCAAAGTAAATAATTAGATGCCTAAGAATAGGTAGCACAATAGAACCAGCTTATAGAAAAGTGATACTATAAGTACTGAATTATCCAAGATGTAGATTTAGCTTACTTTAAAAGTAACACCATACAGGGATTAATCTTTTATAGTCGTTTTACCTTCCCTCACATAAATACATTCAATGAAGTAACCTTATTTTAGCAGAAAACACTCTATAAGGCAAGCAACAAGAGTACTCATCTCAGAGTTTCCCATTTAAACTAATTATCTAAAACTGGCTTGCTCCAACCATTAAGTACAAAGAACAAGCATCAGTGGCAGATAAAAAAAGTTTCTATTGGAGAAAAATACAAGTAATTCTGGCGAATGTATAGGTGAGTGAAATACATGGCTAATGATTAAGCTTTATTTACTCAGAATGAGGTTACTGGAAATGCTTAATATATCACAAATATGTATGTAAACTACATCAGCATCTTATCTGAAATAACTGCAATTTACAGTAGTCATTATCTAAGATAATAAGCTACTCTTTAGACCCTATATAAAAGTTTTATGCATTTATCCTCACAAAAGAGATAGTATTGAAGCAATTACTCTTAAGTTGCAACTTCTTTCTTGACAAAAGCTGAAGCAAAAAATTTCCAATAGAATGTTACATTTAAAGCATTTCTCAAGAAATATTTCAGTTATTTGAATATGGATGCATTGTACTCAAGGGAAGAATGTTTTTGCACCTTTATCTATTAATACATTCCATATGAATAAAATGGGTGAAGCAAAAGTCATTATTGTCCAATAGTAGAAGGTTAGAGTAAATTTAAGACAGAGGAGGTGTCTAACATGAAATGCATAAACTAATATAATTAAGACACATTTTTATAAGTATGTGTTCTGAACAAAATGGTACAAGAGTATTCACCTGAGATAAAGCTAGTATTTGAGTATTTCTAAGTAGCAATGAGTTTCACTTGAGGAAAGCCACTTGAAGTTTTAAAATATACATTTTACTATTATACAATATATGCAGTTTAAGTAATTAAGATTAATGCTAACATAAAAGTCCTAAAAAAAAGAATCACAGTGTATCAATATTGTTAGTTACAAAATTTATGTTCCTTCATAACTTTCCAAAATTATGATTATAAATTTTAAACCCATTCTTCCAAAACTGATCTTTTGAGTACAAGCTTTAAGGAGCAATAAACTAAAGCAGAAGAATTAGCTTATTAGAATTTAAATATGTACATATTCATGTATTTGGAAAATAATCAAGCTTTGGAAAAAATTTACAAAATTGATTATTTTTGCTTGCACTGCTTAAAATAATGAAGTATTCTAATCTTTTTTCCTAAATGAAAAGTGCTGTTTTCTGAATGTGTAGTGAAAAAAGAATAGTATTGAACTTCTAATTTATAGCAATTTAGAACTGCTGAAAAGATACATTTTATAAGGATTTTAAATACCCTTTCTGTTACCAACTTAGGCTTAGCAGCAGCTTTCTTCACTCTCTGAATCCTTCAAAAAGGGAATCTCAAAACAGGAAAAAGGCATATATAAAACCAGTAAACACTGACCTCCTGAGGTTTCTACAACAAAAATATTCAAGTAGAAAATCTACACCATTACTTAGCAGCGGCTATTTCTGTAGTTGAGCACACTAACAGCACTTTATTCAGTGTGTAAGGAGCAAACGAAGCTGTGCTTTTAGCATGCCAAGAGGCAGAAACACTGGAATGTAACAAACTTAAAATTCTACCAGTATAAACATTCAGTCAAGAACTGTCAAGACTACACCACAGGAATTAAAATGCTTTTTATATATCCCATGATGCAATAATTGAATTATAACTGCTAATGCAGATTCAGAATTACCTCAGATTAAATCCTAAACTGCTTCTTCAAATCTCTGTACTATATTATGCATTAGGGATATGGTTTTATTTGCTTTAAAATATATTGAGAACTTACTTATACAAAAGACTATTTTTGTCAGTACTGTTTATTTCTGTTCTAATTATTTTCCTTGCTGTTATACCAGATCAGTTCACGTCTGTACAAATACCTATTAAAATACTATGCACAAAAGTGGTATCCTAAACTAATCAGAGGTGGAGTGGCTTTAATTTGTTAAAGGGGCTTTCTGAAGTTTAAAAAGTTTAGTTAAACTCAGATTCTAGCTGTAATGCTACAGTATTATGTGGGTAGGTTTTCTGTTGTACAAGTTTTTAAATATTATTTCTCTGAAACTTTTCCCTAATGTTCAAACACACTCAAAATTAAAGCAAGTTTGCATCAAAAATAATATCCTACATTGCTAAATTGTAAAGCTTTTTTTTTCTTCTTCTTCCAGAACTTGGTTTTAAAGCTTTTTTAGTGACTAAAACTTACTAATTTACTTCAGTCATATTAATTAAGAAGGAATTTTGTATTTGGTATCAAAGTGATGTAATTTGAAAACAAGTTATCACATGGAACTTTGACAAAATTGAATAAATACTACGTACTAGCACTACTGAATGTATTTCATACAGTACATGTCCAAATTATTCTTCAGGCATAGCCCATTCAAATTTGCAAAAAACAAGCAAACAAACAACAAAGGCAGGGGGGAGAACAGGATACATTGAAAACATGCATGCTATCATGCATAAAAAAAACCCAAAACTCTTTAAACAGCATTTATAAGTCCACACTCATACAGCACAAACTTCGGTGCAATAGTTAAATCATTTAATACTCAAAGAACAGAAACAAGCAAAGAGTAGCAAGTTCTTAAAACAAAAAACCCCACAAAACCCCCAAACAAACTAAACCCCAAAAAACTCACAAACAACAAAACAACAAAAACCCCACTAAACTGTTATCCAATATCCAATTTTGCAATGCAAAGGTGAGAAACTAAATCTATAAAAAGGCTGTTATGGCTTAGTTTTGTTTTGCAGGTTAATTATGCAGCACTTGAAAAATGGAAAGGTGCAGCTTCACCTCTGACCAGCAGAGGTAAAAATCCCTCCATTTCCTTTATCATCATGTGGCAATCTAAATTAATAAAGACTTGCTACTTTCAGATGAACACAAGATCAAGTGTACCAGTTAGGATTTCACATTCACAGTANAGGATTTCACATTCACAGTATATAAGAAAATACACATGGAAAGAAAAGTAAAGGGTTAACTTAACAAGGATTTATTCACAGGAATACATATAAGAAGAGAGAAAAAAAAACTTTCATCCAAAAAACCAACCATCAACAGAAAAGCTAAACAAATGAAATTAAGAGGATCCAAACCAACTTTCACTTTGTAGCTTTAAACTTGCACCCTTGTACATTTAACTACATCAAAAAGGGCCACCAACATGCGCCAATACATTGTAGATACCCTGCATTACATTCATTAACTTAAACATCTCTAAGATCATGCTCCGAACGATGAGAAAGCATAGGTAATATGTTGAGTGGGAATAAACACAAATATAGCAATCGTCATCAACTTCTACAATTGTCTTTACGTGCCAACTAACATTTATGCAGCCTTTAACGGGTCTTACCATGTAACTCATTTTTAGAGATTCTGATAAAAATCACTAGTATATAACCATGCAGAAAGCACATCACACTGACAGCACAGAGGCAAATATTTTGCACAGCTATATCAGCTTTCCACATTGTGCAGGTTACACACAATACAATATCAATCCTATTCTTAAAGATTCTATAAAGGTATTTCAAGGCCTAATTGTTAACTACAGTACTTTATATCTATATTCTTTTTTTAAAAATCCACAGAATCTTAGAAAGGAATTTTAAATGCAGGGCTATATTGAATTGGTAAACTGCAACACAAAACTGGCGCAACATAGGTAAATGTATACCAATTTCACTCTATGTGATGCAAGCATGCTACTTTCCCACTAATTTAAAATTACTTCTGATCACTATGAGCCAGAATGCATGCCTGAACCTTAAACTGCACGTTAAGAATAATGCCTTACTCTAGAAATTAAAACTAATGAAGTACAATAATCAAATCATATCCACTACTTTACTTCTTTTTTTAAATGTAAAAATTAAGATGTTAATCTTCCTTTTGAAGTGTCCCTCCCCTTACCCCAAAAATGAAAGGAGTGACTTAATTGGCAGCTTGCAGGTCGCTTCACTTTGTCCAAGTTAACCTTTATTAATTTACGATGGGGTTTCTACATTGTACGCTGCAAGTGCCTGCTCCTAATACAGACACAAGCTGCATTTTAACTGTACTAACTTCAACTGTGTAGTTCTTCATTAACATGCAAACACCTAGGAATCCCATCAAGCAGGATGAAATAATGTAGAAAACCTTTACTTAAAAAAACATAAAAGAAAAAAGAAAGCCTTTTACTGTTTGTGACCCCCATTCTTAGGTTTCCTTTATTGTGCGCAAAATAGTTTTCCTCTTTACGTATCCCTATGGTTTGATTATATGGTTCTTATTTTGGTACAATTCCCCACAATATTCCAGAATGTGCTGTGACTAGATTCTTTTTTATTTTTCTTCTTCACATCCAGTGCAGAGTTGTAATAGGAGACAGATTTCCACCCACAAAGGCTCCAGATGTTAAAACATTTCCCAACATCGACTTAATACAGTGACGGCAACACCTCCCTCCCACCCCTCCCAGTAGGGTTGGGATTGTACTGTATTCCCTACTGGTTTACCCTTCCCCCCAGTAAAGGGTAACATTTTCCCTGGGTGCAGAGGCTCCCCCATAGTCTCCCAGACTGAAGGACCTGTAAAAGAAAAGACAGAGGTATAGTTAAATGTTACTTTGAACCATAACTGACAGATCAGTACATAAACAAAGAGCTTTTTTGCCTTTTTTTAGCAGCAGGTGCCAACCTTCAACTTAAGAATGAATTTATGCCTAAATTTTCCCTTTTAAGTCTGTTTAAGAAAAGAGCCCATTTATACCAGATAAAGTATAGAGTGTTGTTTCATGAATAATAATTTGAAGTTACACTGACAGTTCCACTATTGTGGCTAAACTTAGATCTAAGATAAAACCAGTCATATATATTCTAACAAGCTTTTGGCTTTTTAGTACAAGATTATGAGGTAGTTACGATATTGAGAAAGAATATTAAACATACCTCCTACTGACCTATCAGTTTTACTTTTATGTGGATGAAACAAGATAGCCATAGTGTCTTCTCAGTACAAACTGAGAATAACTGACAATTTTACCACTTAGGATTCCTCTTCGTTAGGATGAAAAAACCTCACTTATTTCAGAATGAAAATGCCCTCATTTATAAATATGCAAATGTTTGAAATTTTTAATCCATTGTTCCAATCAAAAATGTAATTCAATTTCTTATTTGACTGACAAATCTTAGGCTGACTTTTAAATAGTTGCCCATTCAATAATAAAACAGAATTGCATGATTCACTCCCATAATTTCAGTACAAAAATTATTGAGCAAGTATCAAATTTATATAAAAAGATTGAATGAATAAACTTAATTTGACTTCTTTTTTGGGTAGTATAATAATCTTTTCACAGTATCACATTATTTTACACGTGGGAAGTTTGCTTTATACAGTGTGCACAAACAGCATACAAAGCAAGGTGGTATAATACTACAAGTATTCTAGAATGCACAACCACTGCTCTTTGCTGAAGTTGAATCATTCTCTGGAGAGAAGTATAACAATTCTGAATTGGTGCATGAAGTGTAACATGGCAATAATAAACACATCAGCCTCCACAAAACATCAAGCTCTACAGTCAGTAGAGTTTACAGATTAGCATAATATCCTTTTTTTTCAGTGCAAAGATCATCTAGTATATGGTTAGGAATGTATTTGACTTCTCATGGCTAAAGAATCTTAACAAACTCACTTTCATATCCTAGAGAAATATTCCTGCTTAGACCACATCCCACCATCTAATAATTCCTAAGACATAAAGGAGCCTGTGACTTTAAGTATGATGATTTGAGGATTATAATAATAATTTTGCTTATTAAACATGAACGGGCACTTTATTACACCTACACTTACAATCTAATCTTGATACACTACTGTGCATATTGTATACTCGCTCTCTTTCCCTTTCTGTAAAAATAAAACAACAGTCAGACAGCTGCTTTTGCTACAGCTACCACCATTAGGTACACTACAATTATTATTTTTCCTTCTTCTTAGAGGAAGTTATGAGTTCTTAGAGATATGTTGTTCCAGCATATCTGAAAAATTTTAGTCTAGTGAATTGTTTCATATAATGTAAACAGTAAGGAAGTCTGTTATACAGTTCTATTTACCAAGGAAGATTTGTGTGCTTACCTCTAATTATGGGACTGCAGTTAGAGTGAATAAGGTTAAACTCCATAGTAAGCTGCAAGGCGCTCTTTTAAGGGAAGAGGAAACTGGTCAGAGAAACGTCTCCAATTCTCATCCCCAACCTGATTTTTAAATCCATGAAGAATCTACAAATGAGAGTAGGGGAAAGTCAAGATAATCATTAAACAGCAGATACATAATCATTATTTACTAGCAACATATACAGTAAGCCACAAACTGCTGGATTGGGTATCTGTCCATTTGAATTCCCCAGTTTAATACTTAAATGTTACTAAAGAAACAAAGGGAGTCTAGTAATGTCTGTCTTAACCCCCCCCCCCCCCATGTTTCAGTTAAGGGTGACATAGAATATAGCTACCCATAAAGATTAGTATAAAATATATATTCTATTATATATGAATATACATACATGTGTGTATGTATTTTTAATAACTATGGTGACTTACAACCTATTGTCAGGCTATTTCAGAATGCTAAACATTTTGTCAATTAACACAGTTTACATGTTATGATTACTGTATTATTTTTTTTTTTTTTGCATTTTTTTTTTAAACTGTGATATGTTCTGGGAGAAAAGCTAAGCCAGAACCACCACCAGCATTTGACAGAATGAATGCCTGTCAATTTCTAGCAAATAGAAAGGCATACTGTTAGAGCTGTGTTTTTCTCATGGAACCTGTAGACAAGTATTACTAAAAAAGAAGCTATTAAAATTTTCTGTGTTTTGAAAGAACAGGTATTCACAGAAGTCAAAAGTCAGCATAAGTGGGAGGGGGAAAATTCTACAGGTTTTAGACTGGACCCTTCAATGTAATAAATTAACTGAAAACTACAAAAATTCAATGATGCTGTCAAAAAGGTTCCAGAGTCTCTAAAGTTTTGGTTAGTTATTCTTCTTTAAAATTAAGGATAAATGAACTTTGGAACACTCTGTCATGAAAACATCCCCACAAAAATTCAAAGTTAAAGCTCACAGTACTGAGTTCATGCTTAACAACATTCTCAAGCAGAGCTGTTCTTTCAGCATGTAGCAATACTAACACCAGTTAATTTACTGCTTTTTTCCCTGAAAGAGACTTTACACAGAGATTGACCTCTTCCCTAACCCAGAAAGTCTGATTAGCCAGCTACCAAGAAGCTACTGAAAAAAACCCTAAGAATGTTCAGGTACAAGAAAACGAACGCTTTTTAAAAATCATCTTTCATTGCAGTTTTAGTTAGTGAGCTTCAGTTAGTCTTCAAATATATTGCTTTTATAAAACTTGATACAATTCATAGAATGGTTTAGGTTGGAAGGAACCTTTAAAGGTCATCTAAATCCAACCCCCCTGCCCTGGCCAGGGACATCTCACATCAGAAGAGGTTACTCAAAGCTCCATTCAGCTTGGTCTTGAAGCCATCCAGGGATGGGGCAGCCACAGCTTCTCTGGGCAACCTGGGCCAGGGTCTCACCACCCTCACTGTAAGAAATTTCACAGTGAAACATATCTTCCTTCTATCCAGTCTAAATACCTCCTCTGAGGCTAAAGCCATTATCCCTCGTACTATCACAAAAAGGTTTGCTAAAAAGTTTCTCTCCATGTTTCGTGTAGACCCCCCTTAGGTACTGGAGGGCTGCTTTAAGGTCTCCCTGGAGCCTTCTCCATGCTGAACACTCCCAACTCTCTCAGCCTGTCCTCACATTAGAGGTGCTCCAGCCCTCACAACATCTTCATGGCCTCCTCTGGACC
>VXBW01002223.1:12858-28254 GCA_013400375.1 Thinocorus orbignyianus
TTTCCACGTGTCTTAGCAGAGATTCCAGGAGGATCACTCCAGGAGCTTGCTGGGCACAGAGGTGAGACCGACCGGCTTGTAGTTCCATGGGTCTTCCTTTTTTCCCTTTTTGAAAATGGGGGTTATGTTTCCCCTTTTCCAGTCAGCAGGAACTTCACCAGACTGCCATGACTTCTCTAATATAATGGAAAGTGACTTGCCAACTTCATCCGCTAGTGCCCTCAGGACACATGGACGTATTTCATCAGGTCTCATGGACTTGTGCACCATCAGGCTCCACAGCTGATCTCCTATAGTGAGCAGTTCTTCATTTTCCGAGTCCCTGACTTTGCCTTATGCGACTTGGATGGTGTGGTTTGAGCCCTTGCTGGTCTCTTGTTTCCTTCCAGAGAGGGCCCACATCTTCCCATGTCTTCCCTTTATCTCTGACATCAAGTTTTCCTTGATGTCCCTGGCCAGATTTAACTCTATCTGGTCTTTAGCTTGCCTAATCTGGTTCCTGGCCACTTGGACAGTTTCTCTGCTTTCCTCCCAGGCTGCCTGTCCTTGCTTCCATCCTCTGTAGACTTCCTTTTCCTGTCTGAGTGTGTCTGCAAGCTCCTTGTTCATCCATGCAGGCCTCTCGGTGTTTTTTTGCCTGACTTCTTTTTTGAGATGCACCTCTCCTGAGTTTGGAGGAGGCGATCCTTGAATACTAACCATCTTTCTTGGGCCCGTCTCTCCTCCAGTGCTCTTTCCCATGTTACCCTGCCAAGTAGGTCCTTCAAGAGGCCAAAGTTTGCTCTCCTCAAGTCCAGGGAAGCTAGATTGCTGTGCACCCTTCCTTGTTTATTTTACACAAGGCACATTCCTTTTGCTTAAATTCTGTTGACACTTTGTCTAGGGATGCATTCTTGGCTATCACTATACTTTAGTTTGTTGAAGACTATCCAAGATGGATTCTGAGGAGAGTTAAGTAATCCCAATTACTTATTTTCACATGAAGCAAGATAAACAGATCAGGATACCACTGGAAGATTTTTCATTTGGAATATTACTGATATTTCTCAAAGAAAAGTAGGCATTGGGGTGGGGTGGGGGGGAGAATTCTTGAACCACACAGATCTCATTTTCTAGAAAAGAGAAAAAAAATACAAAAGAAAGTCTTATGTAATATAAACCCCTGTGTTCTTCCACATTGAGCCAAAATGTGGGAGTTTGGACATTATGAATAGCTCTTTGAGGATGATTATCCTTTCAAATAAGATCTCAAGTAAGCTTTATCAGCACTGTTAAGAATTGTGAAATAACCTGAAAGCATGTAAGAAAACATTGGTAGAAAAACCTTCACATTTTTATGATGTTCTGTCTGAAACTTTATGACTTTGCAAGAAAGCCTTCATGACCACAAATACAGTAAGTGTTAATAGTGGAAACAAAGCAAAAAAGAAATAGAGAAACCAAAACAACCACAGTTCAGAGATACTGTCATACTAGAAACATTACCTTACAGAACATGTCTCGGAGATCATCTTTTGGGCTAATCCATGATGCAACAGCATCACAAAAAAAAATAAAGTCCTATAAGATTAAACAATCACATAGGTTAGAAACGTCAATTTATAGGTCTGAAAACAATATCTGATGTTCCTTCTATGAACTATGCACGATATTTGATCCAAATTCACAAATGCTTTTGGTTTTAGGTCTTTATTTTCCAGTTAATTCAGACAATAATTGTAACTTATTGTATGCTTAAGTGTAGGGAAACAGAAATATTTGAGTGTAGGAATAGTTTTGTTTAATCAAGCCTTTGATTTTAAAAACCCCAAACCACACACCGCACCCCCTCTCCTCCCCACACCATACTTGTCTAATTCTTTCAGTACACATACTGAGTTTGAGAACCAATCATCTTAATAACAGCTGACAAACTCAAGACCACACTTGCAACTCCCTCTCATGTAGTTCCAGTTCGGAAAAAAGTTGTTGTATTATTTTAAGCAGAGCCAGAGTTTGTTTCCAAGATATACAGACTGTTTATCATATAGATTCAAAACTAAAGCCACCCCAAAATCCCTATGATTAGTTCATCTGCTGTTCTGCATTACCTCCTACTACACCATTAAAACCTCAGTCATAATCATTAAGTTGATAATAGACATGGTTTTGGATAGGAACTGTCCTGGTTTTGGTTGGAATGGGGTTAACTTTCTTACTAGCAGCCAGTGTAGTGCTGTTTTAGATTTGGTATGAGAACAGTGTTGATAGCACACTGGTGTTTTTAGTCATTGATAAGCCATCAAGGCCTTTTCTGCTCCTCATACCCACCAGTGAGCAGGCTGGGGCTGCACAAGAAGCTGGGAGGGGACACAGCTGGGACAGCTGACCCCAACTGACCAAAGGGGCATTCCATGCCATATGTTATCATGCTCAGCATATAAAGCTGGGGAAAAAGAAGGAAGGGAGGACGTTTGGAGTGATGGGGATTATCTTCCCAAGTCACTGTAACTTGTGATAGAGCCTTGCTTTCCTGGAGATGGCTGAACACCTGCCTGCCCATGGGAAGCAGGGAATGAATTCCTTGTTTTGCTTTGCAAAACACAATGTGCACACACAATGTGCACAGCTTTTGCTTTCCCTAATAATCTGTCTTTATCTCAACCCACGAGTTTTCTCACTTTTATCTTTCTAATTCTCTTCCTCATCCCAACTGGGGGGAGTGAGTGAACAGCTGTGTGGTCCTAGTTGGTGGCTGGGGTTAAACCATGACAGAACTGAGGATAACAACTACATAGGAGGAGAGCTGGGATAATGGAAGAGAGTCCTTGATTAATCCTTCCCTTTAAGCTGTGTGAAAGAACAAATGGATAGCAGAAGAGGGTAATGCTAAGTACAAAATAAGGGATAAGTGAAATGAAGAATTCAAAACAAGACAGAATTCTCGTGTTTCAGGGAGAAGGATTCCAAGCAGAGGAGAGGGAAATTCACCTTCATTTTCCTCTTAGAAAATATCACATTGGTACAGCTTCACTTCGGAGTTGCGGAGACTAAAGAGCAAGTCTTATTCTGTTCTTGAGATGTACCATTTATTTTAAAGAGATGCATCTTCCTTGTCATATTGACTATTTAAGCAAAATATCCAAAGCTGAAACAGAAACTTCCCTACCCAAGTTTTAAGAATTAAGGGGTATTTATTGTTTTAAAAGCCTAGATCTCATCTGAAAAATGTCAGCTCTTGCCTCAACATTAAAAAGACTACATAAGTAACAAAATACAGTTAAAGTTCATTATTTACATATTCTTTGTAAGTAAAAGACAAAAAATGAATTTAAATTTCCAAAAGTGATAATTAATGAAGTAAAAATCTTGAAGTATCATGGTATGTATCAATTGAAATCTAAATATTTTAGCCTCCTTGAAGTCAAAAAAGCAGCTACAGCATGTAATACAGGTAATCAACATCAATCTAAACTTTTTCACACTCCATATACAGCTTTCACTAAATTTCACATGAGTAAAGAAAAAAAGTTAAGATATATTTATGTATCTTACTTGGACTACTCCACTGGGGTTGACTGTGATCATGGTACATATCCCACGGAACGCTGAATCCTTTTCCTCGTTGTCTCTTATGTTTCGCAGGGAGGTGCACCTAGTAAGTTGGAGAGCAAAACTTAGCTAATTCTACTACTTTTTAATTCAGTTGAGTCAGAAATAGATGACAGTATTTGATGGAATAAGTCACACTGATAAGATTATCTGAAACACTATTTTGAACACTTAGAAAGATATTTGCTGCACACAGTCTATACTAGTATATTCCCATTAGGCATCATCTCCAGAATCTTATTTTCAAGTTAGAAAGTGTGACCTGTATTCCATTAAATACAAAAGAAACATGTATATGAAATATTTATAGAAACTGTCAGAAGCAGAACATAATATGATTGCAGTATGAATTATGTCAGGTATCACTTACAGAACAGTTGTTTAACTTTTACAGCAGCAAGCAAGCTATTTTATACATAACAAGTCAAGAAACATATTCCTTACAGCAATTCAAGCCTCAGACTGAATTTTAAGTAAAGTAATGCACAGTTTAAATTTTACAGTATTTACATGCATTGTATTATCATTCTGGTGGGTTTTAAAATGCTCTTTTGTAGTCAAGCTTTAACACGCAAGCATGTGACAATCTTATCCCATGCATAAATTAGTCATTAGCCACAACATAAAGAATACAATGACAGTGCTACTAAAAACTCACAAACCTGATAGGACAAGATTAGTCACATGGTTGGCAATGATTAAGGATTGAGATTTTGTAACCAACTGAAAATATATCTAAAAGTGAGATAGAAGAAAGAAAGAGTGAAGAAAAATGAATTAAAAAAAAAAAGATTAAATAATACACACCAGGGTCTTATAAACTGCTGTAGCATGGGTGCCACCTCTTGAGGACAAACGTAACCAAGACGACCAATTGTTATTGCTAAGGTAATGCAATCACGGTTATACACCACCAAACGCCAACCAAGACATGAGCAAATGAGGGGGGAGGAGAAAAAATAAAGAAAAAACAACAAATAACTCAGAAATAGAAGCCAACAGAATCTGTGTATGATAGTAAACATAAGATTTCACCATAGCTGTTTATTACCACCCCCTAAATAAGAGGCAGCAACATATATGGTATACTCTCCAGGGCAAAAGAAAAATTTAAAGAAGAAAATGAGAGAACACCAAAAAACACAATTTAAAATCCAAAGGCTTTCTGTAAGCTTATGTAAGCAGTCATTCTGCCCTCTTCAAAATCACCTCTTACAGTAAATTTATCTACCATACACTTCAAAGTTTTTAATAAAAAGTCTGATTATGGATACTCTTGACAGAAAGGAATTAACCATTTTCAGTTTTAGTACCAAGTAGTCCTAAACATTTTAATTTTTCAATATTCTGAATTCAGGATTTTAATAGTAATAGGTCTACTATCTATCAGTAAAAACACATTTATAAATACTTGTACACTGAATATATTGTAGTCTATCTAATAAACACTAAATAGATGAAACACTTCTCAAAGAGCACCAAATATTTCTTTTCTTCATAATCTTGTAGAGAATTTAAAGTGGTTGCTAACTCACAGCAACTGACTGCAGAAAATTAATTTTTTAATTCCAATATTTCTCATTTCTCCTGTTTGGAAAACTCTTGCTCATAAAAGTTGTACAAGAATCTGACTTCTGATACAAAATCCTAAGGGCACATGATGATTTACCCTTTGGATGATTAGGTAGCATGGTCCTTTGTTCTTAGGGACAGACTGAAGAAAATATTATCATGCAAATGTGTTTTAATGGTGTTTGCTCAACTCACAAAAGATAAATCTGTAATGTATCAAGATTACTTGAAGCAAAATACATGAATAATACTGAAATCCACCAGATTTATATGAATCAGAGAAAAGAAACCTATGTTCAAGGGATGTACTATGTACACTAATTAACAGGCATTTGTGAACAGTTTCATGAAACATGCAATAAAGCAGATGATGTTTTCTCCAATAAAAGCTTAGTGTAGGATATACTAGCAGTTTGAAACGTTCTCATTCCATGAAAGCTGTGGCTCACTGGTAATGTACTACTTTGCCCAGACATTCTGAATTTCAATATGCAGTGTCTCGAATTTTCAGCACATCTAACTTATAAAACTGCATGTGAAGTGCTACTTTCAAATGAAAATACACCTTTAAGGTTTATCTGTAAGTTCTCACAGCTACAGTCTGTACAAGGAATAGTAGTTTCTGTCACAGCTTAACTTTTTGGCATATAACTCATTTTCTACGCATTTACTTGTACTTAAGGTGGTCTCATATGTTTCCATAGCTCATTACATAACTACCTAAAGCAGAAAATAGTAACACTCTTGCAGGTAACAATGGCATGCAGCACAATATCCCACAACAAATTTATAAGTATACCACACTCAATATTTATTTGAAGTTATGCACATTTAAAGTAACTATTAAGATAGTAAAAAAAACCAACCAGTGAGTGTTTCCATGCTTCAAAAAATTCTCTAACAGTGATGGAAGCAAACTTTTAAGTACTGGATGATTCTCAGTCACGAGTATTACAAATCCATCAGTGTAGATGAAGGGGGTTGGGGCAGGGGGAAAGAAAATTTATACTACTACACTATTTCATGATGTATTTCATAACAAGTAGTTATTTGCTCTGAAATTATAATTTCAAAAATCAGTACCTATAATATGCCAGACAACTAGGCAATTTTTCCTTTAAGTTCACCTTCCATACTAAACAAGGGGGTGGGATGTAGAGAATACTGGAGGAAAAATATACATTGAAAGAAATCTCTCTCTGATTTATCTCATACTTAGCTCAAAATTATGTAAAGTATAATGACTAAACTATCATTCTTTTTACAGACAATTTTCAAACAGAAAAAAGTAAAAAATTTCTCAATTAGTAAAATAGTAAACCAGAAACCTGTTAAATTATTAATAAAGTTTTGCTGAAGTATGGAAGGTGCTCTTCATACCAGAACACACCCTCTATAAATGCAAAAGAAACAAGCCTCAGAAATTCTGATTCAATAAGGCATTAGAGGACTGCTCCCAATTTAGAAGGCAAAGTTGCTGGCCAAAACATAAAAACATGCATTAAGTGTTATTAATTGACTAGGTAATAGAAGTTATATGCAATTTCAGTTATGTTGTGGTAAAACTGCCATCACAGATCCAGATTTTTGTGCATATTACTACAAATTAATCTTAAAAAAAAGAAATGCGTTTTTTTATAAATTCAAGATATTTGTTTTATATATGTCAATTACATTTGTTTCAAACACTAGACATACAGTACACGTGTAAGGACATGCATATATTAAAATCAGTGTAAAGCCACTAAGTCTTTAAGTGTTACTGCATACATTTGTCATATTGTATACATAAATAAAATTGGAAGAATACCTAAATAGATGACAAATAAATATAGTGTTATAAAGGTGAGAAAACAATAACTTTAATAATCTAGATATAAGATAGATGTTTTGTTGCAAAAATGAGACTTTTAAGAGCTTCTGCAAAACAGATGTTTTTGCTTATAAAAGTCAAATACAGAGCAATAAAATAAGTTCTATGCAATTTTATAATTAATTATAAAAAAAAAGTATCTCTAATTCCCTTCAGTATGAATAGTTCAGTTTCTGGGTACCTGTGTTCTCTAACAATGTCTTTGGTGTGTTGGGTCTGTTAATTATTTCTATAAGCTGGTGCAACACCATTGGAATATAAGACTGCATCTCTATACCTGAAACAACCAAAAAGAAACATTGAGAAGAAAATGGCCATTAATATACATTTTTTACATCTATTTACATCTGGTATATTGATCTTACTGTCAAGGACAAGAATAACAAATTGAATTTAAATTTTAACATGAAAGTATTACTAAAATTAAAAAAAAAAAAAAAAGGCAAGCCAATCCAGAGAATCCATTCTAAATGTGCAAAGATTCAAAGAAAAAAAAAATCTTACCCATCTGGATGGAGATTTCTCCAATTGCCCAGGTGGCATTGTTACACACAGAAATGAATTCAGGGTTTAGGTTGGTTCCCAAAATGGGCATGAAATCAGCTAGAAAGAACAACATTTTAAAAACTCATCACACAATAAAACCGTCTTGTCCCATTACTGTAAGATCATGAAGGGGTGTTTAAAAGAAATAGTGTAAGCATACAAGAGCTGTATTTCTGCCATATACCAGATTAACCTGGATTTTGCAACCTAAGCAGATCAATGCAAATCTTTTCAAACTATGATTTAAAAATATTTCTAATGGGCTTTACCTTTATGAAACTCTAGAAACCTTTTTTCTCCCCTTCCTGGAGGTAGGGCAAGAAAAAACACACCTGGATAGCTGTGTATTCAGCTGTGCTAAAACCCCAAAGCAAAAACCCCAACAACAACAAAATTACCAAACACAACATCACCTCTCACACCCCCAAAAAAACAACAGCCAACAGCAATGAAGCCTAGAAGGCTCTCAAGAGTACCTGAGGGAAGAGACAGTAAATATCTGGAAGTGTATAAGTGATGCTACTTCCCAACTGAAATGAAAAATAATATAAACACCACCACCCCCAAAACTACCCTCTAGCCAAGTCTTCTAATTTCATTGTATATAAATTATATTGTACAAAAGAAGCTACAAATTCAGTAATTTATCAAAGCAAGCAACTGTTCTAAATGAAGTCTAAGTACATCTGGTTTGCTGTATTCCAGTACAACGGGAAATATGTTAAAAATTAACATAATATGTTAAAAAATCAAGCAGCAAAATGAACTTGTGCAGTGTCTACAAAAAGAAAATGTCTTAAATACACAGTTCAAAGGAGAAAAGACTATAGACTCTTGCTGATAAAAGAAAACAAAAACTTACTATGACAAGGCAAGCCACAGAAAAAGGAACTTAACAATGGATAAAAAAGCCTCTTATCAGTTTGCAAAACACATTAATTATTTAATATGTAAAAGAAACATACCGATGCAAGGCTTAACATGCTGAAAACACGCCTTTGTCAGATCACCTAACAATGCAAAAGAACTCTGCCGTACCTCAGGCATTTTATCCTAAAGAGAGGAAGAAAAAAACCTGACAATTCTAGAAGTGTTTCCGATTCTCTTAAGAAAGAAAATCCTTAGATTAAACAGGTTACTCATCTCACCTGCATGCATTGGTACATTAACGTCAGGATATTGCTGCGAGCCACTAGCTGTTCGATATTGCCTCCAAGTCCTTCAGCTAAACCACTAAGTAAATCAAGAGCTACAATCATGAAATCTTTATCCGGAGCCTCATATTGGTCTGGCTGAGCATTGTGCAACTGCAACAAATAAGTACACATTTTCAAAAAGAGCATTAGATTTTCTCAGGAGTATGTGTAAAAGTAAAACCAAAACAAATAAACAAAAAACTTATTTCAGAACTGCAGCTTCATTTAAATATTCAATCATTAATACTACAAATCTCCCTGCAAATCTATAACTTTACAAAGTTAATACATTGGTTTAAGGAGATATTCTGAAAACATTGGAATAGCAACAGAATAATACCATGGCTTGCGCAAGAGTCTTCTGCACCAGATTTACACAACGCTGGTACACAGGTTCACAGTACGGAAGAAAGCCAGATTGTAAGGCAGTAGCAACTGATGACAGGCACTGGAATAAAATAAAAAAAAAAGAAAACAACTTTTACTCGGGAGAGGCAAATTAAAAGCATTTTAAGTATACCCACAAGTAAATGATTAAGTACAAACAACTTAAAAAGGCAGTACCAATTAGCCAAGCCTCTACTATGTACACTAGTTGAGAAAAATTCTCAGAAGCAGCATCTTCTTAGAAGTGGTCAAGCAAGTTCATATGAAGACAGTTACTATGATTCAGTTGGCACTTACGCTAAACTTCAGTATCCTAACCGTGTACAAGTCCTAACATAACCCAAGAGATTTCTCTAGCAGTGTTTTCCTGCTTCACACTTGGAAAGTACAGAGAACAGACTACATCACCTGGTTCATACGTTCAGCCTGTCTGGTAGTTTTAATGAAGGGATGAAGGGAGAGCAAGGAGAAAGACAAGAAGAACAGGGAGATGGAACAATTATTTTATTTAAAAAAAAGAATCCCAAAGAAAACACTCAAGAATGGTAGAAAAAAATGTAAAAGGTTTGTTCTAAATTTAATGACATTTCCTCAGTCACAAGATTTTCTCACTACAGTCATATTTTCTCCATAATGGGAATTACCTAACACTGTCAGCTTTTATAGTCACACCTCCTAGTAGGAACATCTTTAGTAAAAGGGGCAATTCCTAGAAGAAGTTGATAAAACGTATTCAAATTTTAACATTTACCTCTAATAAAGGGAAGAGATCTTTATCTTCATCCTTCAACATGTTCCACTTCTGGATTAATGGAGGCATTAGCATCTGAATATGTTCCTGTTTAGGATGAAAATTTATCAGCTACTGAAGCAATTGCTGTCGCAGGTGGAGTGATCAACTTAACTCATAAGAGAGAAGTAGTGACACCACCATAATTGCATACTAGTTTATTTTAAGCTAGAAAATGGATATATTAAGAATTGATATATTCTACTTCTTCAGCACAAAAAAAAATTGATATACTGTAATTCAATTGTTGCAATATGAAGAAGTAGATAAATATTTGAATTTACAATTTGTCTTAAGACTTTTTGCTGAGGCACATAAATACCTTTGCAGAACGAATCTATTCCTCCAGGTTTGGCTTTTAATAGCTGCCTGTGTTGTTACAAATCTATAGGATTGCCTCAGGGCCCACAGAAAACGTTTTTACCAGCAATGCAATCTGGCTGTGCATCTGCCATCTGCTTTCTCAACCATCTCCCATTGCCCTGATGCTACAACTCTATCCGTCCAAGTTCCTGAAACCTCTTCTTCAAGCAACTACCCATCCTTGAAGAAAGTAATTTTCTATCCCTCCAGAAGGGTGCACTTACCAATTCTGTATAAAGATATTGCATTTCCCCTGCCACTGCTGGGACAGTCACAAGGACATTAAACAAGGCACCCCAGTAGTACTGTTGCTCCCAGAAAGCATCCAAAGAGCCAACAGATGCTGCCAGATAATGCTATGTCCACATATACAATATTCTAAATGACTGAAGAAAGTCCCACCATCACCAGGAGCTCCCATTTAGCTTCCTCCTGGTACTGTCAAATGTCAAGCTGGTCAGGGTCAGAGAGAGATTGCAAAAGATGTCCTTTGATGGTGTGGAGTCTTGGACAGCAAGTAAAATGCCATGGCAACAACCCAAATGGTTTTATTCTAGTGTCTCTATGTCATGTGATGCACTATAGAGAAATAAAGCAAATTTCAATAGCTATCATAAGATGCACATGATATGTATGCATATGCTATTAATGAACATATGTACACTACAAAACCCCCACTATATTTGCCTGTGCGTTATCTGTGCTTTGTCCAAAGTATTCTGTGTTTTTATATATAAAATGCATCTGTCCCACTCTCTGTTAAAGAAATTTCTAATGATGATGTGCTCCAATACATTGGAAAGAAACACAGAGCAGCTTACTGAAAGTGATTACAAAAAAAATTTAAAAATTCAGTCATTAGAAATTGGCATACACATGCAACTTCTTTAAAGTCCCATTTCATATCTATATTGATATATGTATCTCTTCTGAGCTGAAAAATTCTGAGAATGAGGAAAAAAGTCACAATAACAAGAAGCACATTTCACAAGCCACCATACACATGATAGTTTATTCAAAATGGGGAATATTTTTGTAGTGGGAAAATTGCATACAGTCTATGTATTTTGCATGTAAATACTTATTATTGAAGCATACATATAAAGGTCAGCATTTGTTTTAGAACATGTAAAGCACCCTACAAAATCCACTGAACCAGCTTTTCAATATATTAAAATGTTTCTACAGAGCATAAGATATACTCACTGGTTTATTTAGATGATGTCCTACAGAATCTGCTAGAGTTCCTATAGCATCATAAAGAATGAGCAGGTTTTTATGCTGGTATTTACTAAATGCGAAGACCAAAGTGTCAAGTATATATGCAAGATAAGGAACAAGCTCTGTACAAGCCTCTTCTTCCAGAGTAGCAAAGGCACTGAATGACAAAAAAAACCCACCCCAAACATGTCAGTCAATATCTTGGAAAAAATAAAGACCACCCCAAAACACCCCATGCTACCCATTTATGTTTAAACATAGAACTATATTTAGTCCTCAAATTCATCCAAGGTGTGTTTTTGTGGGTTTTTTTGTTTGTTTTTTTTGTTTCACCCCCATTGGTTGGACTTGATGATCTTAAAAGGTCCCTTCCAACCTAGGTGATTCTGTGATTCTGTGATTCAGAATGGTATTACTGAGACAAACTTGATCTATTTTGACTGAACACAAAGATTCAGTTCTTACATTGTGATGAGCAAAGTTAAAAATATTCCTGCAAAACCTGTTATGTATACCTCTAACAGATCTAATTCTGCTTTATGAAGAAACTTCCCTGGTAATCTGATGTGTACACTCCTGCCCCACACAAACTGACACATAAAACCTTTATTTGCTGAGCTTCCTGCACAAGAGGTTCACCCATTCCATTAATAGTGTGTTCAATAATTTTTAATTAATTTTTATTATTATTTTAATATCAGTAGACAAGGGGGAGAAGGGAATCTTACCTCTAAGGATCTCCTTCAAAGAGAAAAGGAATATCCCTTGAAATAACTGTAACCCAAATGTTTTGGTAATCCTGAGCTAAATATAAACACCACCACTAATGCAATTATAGGAAAGTTTTCCTTTATCATCAGTATTGACCTTGTTCATAGGCATGGAAAAGCCAGATTTCTGGTCAATGAAACTTCAAATATTGAAAATAAACAAATGTCACATACAGATAATTTCTTTTACTGCAACAGATTGCTTAGTTTGGCGATTCATATACTCTAAAAATAAATTGGACAACACCAATTATCTGTTTTCATTTTATTACAACTTGGAGTAGTTTGTGACTACTTCAGAAGCAGCTGAACCTACTCCAATTTAAAAAGAAAAAATAAAATACATAAAGAGCTAGAAATGGAGTCATGCATTCATCAAAAAAGGCATTAAAATGCTTTCCTGTGAAAAAGCAGTGTTATGGATAGTGCTTTTTGTTTAAGCTTTGGCTCACCTGCAGGCAGCTTCTTGTACTCTCTTGTTGCTATCCAAAATACGCTTTAGCAACTCAGTCATTAATGGCTTTAAGTATGTGTCTGGGGGTTGACTAACTACCCAGTGTGCATAGCGACTAAGAGTCCAGCATGTAATGGAGCGCACAAGAGCCTTTTTGTTAGAGAGGCACTGAATAAGGTGAGGGATCAGCTCAGGAAGATATGGAATCATACCCTGCATGCAGCCTAGAAGGAAAAATATAGCTATTACAGTACAAGAATTAGAAAATATAATAGAACTTTTTGTTATTTCCTAGAAGGGACATATTTTCATCCTCTATCATGTAATAATACACTTTAACAATATACAAAGCAAGTCTACCTAATTTATGTTAAGTCCTAAAAAGAAACCTCATTGCAAACAATTAAAATCCCCAATCAAATTTACATTCATTTCAACTACATTTCTACTTCAGTGCTTCCCCAATCTCCAGAAATCCCACTTTATTAAATCAAGTAAAGCAAGCACGTCCAAATCAAATTAGTTTATAAAGCTTAGAAGTCTTATGCCAGTCTATTAAGAGTGGCCAAGACAAGAGAAAGATTAGGCCTTGAAAACAAATAATCATATCATTAAAAAGGATTCCTTAAGAAAATTAATTTTCTTCTTTTCTCCTAATACCACACAAATACTGACCAGCAATAAAAGCTACACACTTCAAGTCAGCAAGGGCAGTAATATGCTGAGATTCGTCAGAAGTACAAACTTTTACCTTGCCTGATCTGAAATTAAAGACACCAAAAAACGTTTTCTGCCAAGAAAGAAAAAATATGTTCACTAGGCACTGTAAGAAGATAGAAAATCTAGGCATGGACCCAAACATATTCTTTCAGTTTGCAAAATGGACAGAGATGCTGGAAATAGAGGCATAAAGCCAGTCCTGGGAGTAAATACAAAGAAATTGAAGTTATCACATTTAAATTAGAGAACCATCCACAAAAAGCAGCTCAGTGCACTGAAGTCACAGGAGCAGTCTTTGTCATTTCTGAAAACACTGAATGAAATGTAAGGCTCAAATTTATTAAATATTCCTGTTGTATCAAATCAAAGTGGTACTTCATGAGAGACCAATAAATATAACCTGCAGATTTAAGATAGAGGAATAAAAGAAATTTCCAAGTTATTTAGCTTCTGAGACATGCACAGATTTGAAAATGACTGCAGTCACCAACTAGTAGATGTAGAGATTAAACCAAAACGGCTAAGGACGTATACTTGTTTGCACAAGTAAATTTACCTAGAAGGAATCAGAGTTGCTTTAGAACCAATCAAAAATTCAGCAACCTGATATGCACTGTTGCCTTACCTTCAGCAATTGCTCCAAGAACAAGGATACCAGATTCTTTAACTACCCATTCAGGATGGAAGAGCAATTCCTTCAAAAGGGGCAAGATGTGTGGCAGAAGTTCATCACGAAATACATTAGCCAGGACATCTAGAGCAGCAGCAGAGCATTTCCCTGAAGGGAATGAACAGTGTTAATCTCTGCTTATTATACAAGCGGTTCTAGTTAGATAGTGTAATCCTGATTTTAACTTTGAGGTGCCAGGGCATTAAGAGGAAAGATACTTCAATTTCATTACAATACAGAGGGATCCACTGTGCTCTGCTACAAAGTCCCTGCTCTTAGAAAGCCAATTTTGCAATGTTTTTATAGCCACTAAAATGACTTATGCACTGGGGATATTAAAACACTCATTGACAGGAATCATGCTTTTATGTAACATATATAATGCTGCAATATAATTTCAGGATGGTGTAACACTATGGAAGAGGGAAGGTCTGTAACATGCATGTAATATATCGGAGAAACTAAGGAGAAATAGCCTAAATATATTAACAACTGATTAAAAAGAAAGTGTTCATACATAATCTATCTCAAAGAAAAAAAAAGAAAAAAAAAAGGCAAAATCATCAACCTCGAGACTGACAAAAAATTGCTGACCTCTGCTCCGAGCTTTTAAACTTACTCCTAATTCTGTGATGCACTGATACAAAGAACACCACCTTGAAATCTGTTTGAATTTGAATTTTAAGTTTTTAATCTCATACTTTTAACACACAAAAGGTCATAAAAGAACAACTTCAAAACATGATTCCGAAAACCTTACTCTGGTTTTCTGCTGTGGTGCTGTCATGTCTAGACAAATAATGCTAAGAGCGATTTCTAAAGATTGCTTGTATTACAGATATTATACTCCACATTTTTTATTATTATGATCTCAGTTCCTACTTAATCTGTCAGAAACTATCAACTGGAACAAAAGCATATACAAGAAAGATAATCAGGCAAAATATATGTAGCAAATCACAGACTGATAGCGGGTTGGAAGGGACCTCTGGAGATTATTTAGTCCAACCCCCTGCCAGAGCAGGTCCACCCAGAGCAGGGTGCACAGGAACATGTCCAGGCGGACTGAATGTCTCCAGAGACAGAGGCTCCACCACCCCTCTGGGCAGCCTCTTCTGTCGGATGGTCGGAGTGGGAAGACGGACTCAGAGTAACGATGAGTCTCAATATGAGTATGGTCGTTCTCCCCTTATTCAAGTTTTTACAGAGTTTATATAGACAGGCAATAGAAGCACACGCTAGC
>VXBW01002224.1:0-30464 GCA_013400375.1 Thinocorus orbignyianus
AGGTGGGGTCTCACCAGTGCCGATCACCATGCTGATCGAGGGGGGCCACAGGCTATCATTTTATCCATCTCCCTTTACAGCCAAGGTAGGATCACCAGCTCAGAACTGGATGTAGAAGCTGGGAGATTGTGGAAATATCTGCAAAGTGAGCAGACTGGAGAGCACAGGGGTCTGGGCCATCAAAATCTGATGCGGAGATGAACAGAAAGGAGGGTGGTGAGGAAAGGGCAGGAAAAGCAAATACTGGGCAGAAATCACCTGGCTAACATGTATCTGGATTGTAAAAGTGCCATTAAGAAATAAATCACAGGCACCAGAGGGAAGCAGCATTATATAAAGGCTATAAGCACGTACTAAAACCACCTGTCCACATTTTTTCAATAGCCAGTATTATAGAGCTCAAAACACCTTAACAATCCTTTGACCCTGCTGAAAGCTGATGTTTCCATTCTGTGGATTTGTTTTTAGTGAAACTAGAATCAACAGGATCAAATTTAATAACAGAAGTTACCTTTAAATACCTAAATGACAACATTTCTCACCTATTACCTAGTAATTTACTGGCTAATGAGAACATTTTTAATCAGTTTGTAACTTTTTACATGCAACACTGTCTGACTTGATGAAAACTCATGAAAACTCATGAAAAGGATGAATTGCTTCCTCCGAGACAAGTAAAATATAGTAGTGCTCATTCTGTTACAATAATGAGTAACAAACAAAGTATTTCATTGCTCGGATGTAGCTTTGTAATTGGAATATTAACATTTGATATTGGATGTAGCTGCAGTTGTATTCCTGGTGCTCCATTAGCCCCCAAGCAATTGAGTACATTTCCTCTGAAAGACATTGAGCCAGACTAAGAGACAGAAAGTAAAAAGTGCAGTGAAAGATTCTGAAAACACAATGTACCATGACTGCTGCAAAGGCAGTTACACTGTAAACTCAGCCAAGGCCCCATCAACTGTTTTATGCATACAAAGTTAATTGGGAGGAGAATAATGTTTGTTTTTTTTTAAAAAATAATCTTTCCAAAATGAAACCTGGAGTCATTATTGCAAGAATCATTTGGCAGTCTGCATCTTCATTATCTACAACCACCCACACAATACACTCATCATTGGAAGACAGCTAGATCTTAAGTCTTATTTGTCAAGAATTTTTCTCAGTTCTGTCAACTGACAAAAACCACAGTCATTAGCCAGTAAGCAAGATACAGAAAGTGACAATATTTTGTAATTTATCCTGGAAATAATATACCTCAGCAGCATAGATGCAATCATAATTAACAAAACCAAAAAGCCTCTCCTGCCTCTGCAACAATAAGGAAGAGAAGAATTTGAATCTTCAATTGTCTTTACCTCTCGCCTCTATTTTATAGTTTATCTCCTCCACTGTAGTATCAATACTTTATGGAAGAGATGGAGTATTTTTCATTAATCTTAACTGTTTCTCCAGGCTCCCTAGGACTCTTATCAACATGTGCCACAGAATATGGAAATACAGCTTGCCTGATGCATTAATAATACTTTCAAATTCATATCTAAGCATCACACATTCTGTTAGATAGAAATTAATTTGCCATAAAAAAATGAGACTTGAAAACATTGTGTTAATTCTTCTTATCCTTAAAGATATAGCTGAAAGGGCTGGCAAGTCAGGCTTTAAGTCAATTACTGCATTGCAGGCAGACTTCTCCCCCCACCAAGCACAAGCAACTGTAAAATTATTGCATTCAAAACCATCAAGCTCAGCTCTCGTCCCAAGTAAAACACCTCATTTCTCACAATTTTTACACCATACTTTGTTTAAGACATGATATATCCTAAACATTCAGTTTAGAGTAGTAGCCAAGAGTAGCTTGTGTGTCAGTACAGAAGGAAGCAACAAAAATGCTTGCAGAACAAAGTACTTTAAGTTTGTGCAAGAGATGTTAAGCTCCAAACTGCCTGTTCAGTTTGATATTCGTGGCCTTGAACCTGCATGTAAGTGCTCAAGTTGATCTTTTACTCGAGACCTAAGGTCCCGTCTTCTTTTCAGGTGCAGTTAGAGGATGAAAGGCTGGTCATCTCTCTTATCTGCTCATTCAATGCCTGTCAAAAGAGCAGCTGATTTGGGATTTGTGTGTTCTCAGCCTGAAAAAAGAAATCAGAACTACCCAGACTGAAAGCAAAATGAGAAACTCTGCTCCTTCCAATGCAGCCAGGCAGAAACCAAACTGTGAAAAATGAAATTATGCTGCACTCAGAGGAAGCACAACTGCAGGCATGATACTAAAGAACTCATTTAAGATGAAGTGAGGCTTAGATCTCACTTAACACACCATAACGTACAAATACTCCTAAAATCCTTAAGCCTTTGACTATCAGGACTTACAGAGGGTTAAGGGAAGGGAAGGTATGCCATCCAGAGGGACCTGGACAGGCTTGAGAGGTGGGCTAATGCAAATGGCATGAAGTTCAACCAAGCCAAGTGCAGAGTCCTACACTTGGGATGTGGCAATCCCAGGCACAAATACAGGTTGGGCAGAGAATGGCTGGAGAGCAGCCCTGAGGAGAAGGACTTGGGAGTGCTCATGGATGAGAAGCTCAACATGAGCCAGCAGTGCGCGCTGGCAGCCCAGAAAGCCAACCGTATCCTGGGTTGCATCAAAAGAAGTGTGAGCAGCAGGTCACGGGAGGTGATTCTCCCCCTCTACTCTGCGCTTGTGAGACCCCACCTGGAGTACTGTGTCCAGTTCTGGAGTCCTCAACATACAAAGGACATCAAACTGTTGGAACAGGTCCAGCGCAGNAGAGTGAGTGAAGAAGAGTTAGTGAAACTGATCACAAATTGAGGCTAAACACAAGCTGTTTTTTGCCTTTTCTACATTCTATTGGCAACTACAGCAATAAAATAACTTTTCAGGAATAGATGGATAACCATCTCTCAGTAAGAACAATATGACACGCTAGCAGATGGAAGCAGACACTAGCCATACAGCAGGATTCAAAGCCAGCCTGCTGAACATAACGGTGGTTTTCTTAGACATAATAATTAGTTTATGTTGTTTTGAACAAGCAAGTAGCCTTTGTTTTTCTTTTTTCTGCATCTAAGAGATGATGCTGAGTTTTACAAGAACCATGGTACAACTACAAAATTTTAACTGAGGAAAAAGTCTCAAAAGTGCTAAATGGTCAAGATGTATGGTGGAAAAACATTCACACCACTTAAGTAGTTTTGAAGTTTTCACCAATGGTGTTTAAGTTTGTCTTAGCTGATTTGATTATAAACATTACTCATAATGCCCCCAAAAGAATTTAAAGTGGAGATTGCTCTGTTAACAGATCTTGTATCTCACAGGATTAATACTTCACACATGAATTTGATTAAACTATGACAATTAACGTAACACAACAGGCAAGAGAGTACCCCACCAGACATAAATCCAGGTGTTTTGTATATACTAATTATCAAGACCAATAAAATAACCTGAGAGGAATTCATAACACTGAGGGTAGACAAAGTTCCATTGATCTTCAACTCTATATATAACATCAAAAGGATTACTACAGCACATACCGACTCAAAGAGAGTTAGCATAAGAAATCTACTTGTTTCACTCTTTTACCTGCAACATGCAAGTTACTCATGTGAAGAGATTTTAAAAGAAAGATTTTTTTTTTTTTTTTTTGCTATGACCAGCTTATTGGCTAAATCCATTGTTGCCACTGCTAGGCAGAACTCCCTTCAGACTCCTACTTATTACAGCAGAAACGATAAGATGAATAGATGAATTTGACTTTTAAAGACGAAAACTGGGAAAAGAAAGAATTCTAGAGTAAGACAGTTGAATCAGCCTGAATTCTCAAGTGAACTAGAACCGATATTCCCAGCTTGCACATACAGTTGAAGCGTCTTCAAATGAATTATGCTCTCTCAAAATGAAGAGCTGAGAGCAAGCAAAATTGCTATCTCCATAAATCTACTAATTTAGTAGAGACTGGAAGAGTAAGTATAAAACATACATTGCAGAAAATGAAACCACTTCTAATTTACAGCAATGGCTGTTGTAGTTCCAACTCACCGGTTAGACATGTCTCCCCTCTGTTACCCAAAAAATTATCTTCTTCCATACTGCTGAATCAATATTAACACAATGGATAATGCTCCTAGAACAATGTGTTACACTATTTGTACTGGGCTTTCCCCTTCCATCATGTATTTCTTCACTGTACATTTGCTTCCTCCCACTGAAATATCTTTTCTTGTCTTCTCCAGGAGGATTTACTTGATCCACTCAGAGTATTCTTCCCCCCAATTATCATTGCCTCATGCTGGCTTGACATTCAGGCTTTCAGCAATTGCTCTTAATGAGAGACATTAAATTGCAGTTCTTTACATAAGTTCATTTTATCCTAGTCACACATTTGTCTAATCAGCTTGCATCAAGCCATGTCACCTATATTGAAAGAAAAATGTGAAAGAAAACACTTAAGTGCACAAGAATTTTAGTCATTGTGTTAGAATGTATTACAATATTTTAAAAGTCTCTCTTTTCTAAGTTTGGGGGGGGTTAGGTTTGTTTTCTTTTTCTTTTTCTTTCTTTTTTTTTTTTGTTTGTTTGTTTGTTTGTTTGTTTTCCCCAGTTAAGACCACAGTGACTCCTGTCCAGGTTTTTCTAAGAACTCTTAGTCATTTTATGCAAAAGAAGAATATTTAGTCCAATTTTCTAAACAGCATCAATTCTAATAAGCCAGGACATGTTTCATTAATACAGCTGCTCACAGGGAAGCAACAAAAAATGTTCTGAGCAGAAATGAGCTGCATTTCAATCATGCAACTTTTTACATCTGAAAAATATACCAATTAGAATATACTTATCAAAGGATAATTATTGTGGTACAGAATGTGTTGTTCTTTTTTTCCCCCTCCCAAAGTACAGATGGGAAGAAACAGGTGAAAAGCATGAGTGCTTAACTAGAATGACAATGTTTTTTTTGTGAATGCACTGTGCTAGCTCTCCTGCTTATTTTCCAAAGATCAAAGTAATTTTGGTGTATCTTATGTTAACTCCTGTGAACTGAAAATAATATTGTGTTGGTTGCATCAAGATGATAGAGGGTTTGCTCTTCTAAATTCTTAATTAAAAAAAATAAATATTTGGTACAAGGAAGCAGAGGAAATAATATAAAGTTCAACATCCAAAGTTTATTACCCAAAAGGAAAATCAAGAAGTTTAAGGGTAAAACACAGTTTATTGCACTCTTGTTCTTTCTACCTGATCTGATTATTACCTGTATGCCCCTGTTAACTCTAACTATTAGCACAGAGATTTTAGATTTTTCCTTTCATTCTGTCCAAGAATTATCATCTGACATTACAAGTGAGGAACTCCTAGGGAATACAGATTTACTCTCAATATCCTCAAATGCCTGGAAAGTTTAATCAGTCAAAACCTGTTCAGATTAGTGACAGTCTTTACTTTGATTACATATCTGATTCCTATTTCTAGATTAAGAGGAAAATATCATTGCTGCTTGTTTTGGGTAAGCCCTCATCTTACAGAGGAAGAGCACACCACACAAAAAAAGTTCAATTTTATGTATAAATACTGATGCCATAAAGGAGCAGCAACTAGAGTCAAATAATAACTAAGGCAAAAAACTTGATGCTTTCCAGAAGTATATAACTTATCTGTGATCTGAAGAAACACTGTAAAAAAATAGTTATTTATAATCATAAAAATCTGGAGAGTCTCCAAATAAAGTTTGTAATTAATACAGATGGCTTAGGGTGTGTCTTGTGTGTCCTCTCACCAATTTTGCACAATTTTTCAATACTATTAAGGTTCTAATACAAAAAAGCAAATGACTGGATTTCTATACCTGAGATTATTAGGGCAATAATGAAGTTCACAAGCAAACTAGACTGTATGAGTAGAAAACAATACAGTAGGAGTAGAGCTTAATCATCTTCTGAGGCATTATCTTGCTTGAAAACAATCTAGAGTTTAAATAAATGGGCTAAAGCTTAAATAACAATGAAGTCTCCTCTCACATTTCCCATTAGTCTAGTATCTAAACCCAGAATCATTACATCCGTATTTATTAGACAGTTTATCATGCTCCAGTTTTCCCCAAAATATCATTAATGAAGTGTAAATTTCCATTCATATTAACTGCAAATTAACTCTTTGAATGCACTTTCAAGACTACCCAGATATATCATGTACAAAGCATAGTATTTGACTAGCACTGTTAATTGTCTCTAGTGCTATCCTTCTAAAGAGTCCATAACCATAAACAGATTTACAAAGAGTTTAATATGACAAGTTACTGTTAGTTATTTTCCGCCCTTTCAACCCAAAGACACTAGTATGGTTGATGTTCATAAAATGTCCGCAAAGGATTTAATCTTTTTTCCTTCTCACCCCAACAAACATAATTGCTTTTCATTTATTATAAATGTTTTATAAAATGCATTATGGTGCTTTTTCTGAAAGACTTGAGTCTGAGGGAATATATTGTTGTGGTCCCAGTGTTCTAGTAATTTCTGCATATTAAAAAGTGGATCTTCTTTTAATTCTATTTTTAAAAATTTATTTATAGCTTAAAGACAGACACACAAAAAAACACTTAATGCTTCCAATCTGCACTTGCTTTTTAGGTTGTTTTGCAGGTACCATCTGAACTTGCTCTCAGTAGAAAATGAGATGTATCTTGCAGTTCTCCTTTTTAAACAGCATGATAGATAATTTTAAGGCCACGCCCCTCATTTTTAAGATAATTTTTGAATTTTGTGCAACTTTATGTGTTGCCTGTACATTTCACAAACACCTGAGCCATCTCATCCACTAATAAAAGCAGATCTAGGACAGACCCCTGCAGAATGCCATTCTTGCTTGAAGGTGACCCACTTCACAAACACTCTGTGCATCACGAAGCCAGCTGCTTTGTCAGTCATGCTGTAATAGTTTCATTAACACTGCACCGTCCCCCTGTTGTTGAGGCTTAGTTTAGGAGCATGATCACAGAAATAACACTTTCTCCAAAGGGAAAGCTGACAATCCACTCTGGCAAGGGTGAAGTTTATGTATTTTTTTAAAGCTAGACCTTGCTTTTCTGATGAAGAAATACATGGACAAATACTTGTAGCAAACGGCAAAGGAAGAGCTTTAAGACACTGATACAGCCACAAACCTGTCCAATTGCTTGTTCACACCAGAGGCATATTTTCCTTTTTTTTTTTTTTTTTTCCAACCAATCATAACATTTTTTAAATAATTGAGAAAGTTTCTTTCAAGGAGTTAGTACTTATATACTTAGCTTTGTACATGCCATCTTCTCACGTCTCTGGTACTGGTTTCCAATACAGTAGTGTGATTAAAGCACTTCTGTAGGATAACAACCTACTGCGTGCTCTACAAGGCATCTTTGTAAAACTGAATGTCAGTCACAGCTCACTAATTTGTTGAAACCAATGTTAAAGGGCTTGCATGAAACTGCTTACTAAAACTGCTGCTGCACAAAAATGGTTCTCCCAGAGGTTTTTAAAGATGTTTCCAGATTTAGTAGAAACAAACCACAATACAGAGCATCTAATTTCTTTAGTACTTGATCTCCTACTGAGGAAAAGCAAGAAATATTTTGGCAAATATTTACTTAGCAGCTACCTGCAGTAGGAGGAATTGAACCAAATTGTTAACACCAAGGCAGCCACTTTGACACAACTCCTGTTAAATCGGAGTAACAGGGCTGATTTGGGGTGGGAGGAAGAGGGTGTGTTAAAAATTAAGAGAGCTACAAATTCCTCAGTCTGCTTTTTGTTTGTAAGAAAACTATACCATAATGACCTGACAGACAGGTACACTTTAGCAGATTACACAAACTTAATATTCACAGTCCTCACTTCTCTCAAATGTTTTATGAGGCTAAAGTAAAAGCATCTTATATCCTTAGTCCAGAGCATACAGTATTTATGATGTGCTTAGGGTAATGAAATGGATTTGATTGACATTCCGAACACATGTATAAAGCAAGATCTGCATTGAGGCAAGTAGAAGCTATCATGTCAGCTTGGTCACCAGACTATCAATAGCGTTGTTCTACCTTTCCAGAATAAATGAGGAAACAGCAAGGTAGTTCACTCAGCTTTTTCCCCCTCTACATTGGGGCAGTAAAGGTCCTCCTTTCTCCTCCAAGAAGCTTCTTCATTCCTAAATACTTGCATCTTATCTTCTGTATCGACTGGTTAAGAGTGAATAGCAATCAAACTGAATTATAGGAAGTCATCTCACACAGACATTTCTAAAAAGCATAAAACTCACATGGCTATAGAGCCAGAGAACAGCTCAAGTGAAATACTACTTCAGTATGACCTTTTACCAGGAGCAGAATAGCACAATAGACTTCTTCTTTTAAACAGCTTTAATAAAACTGTATCAGTCAACATCCGTTTCTGCCACCTGAGACACTTCATTCTTGGGCTATTCATGACCTGAATTGCTAAATCCAAGCTCCTCATCCATAATGAATAATACCATACTGCAGCATATTCAGTTTAATAGGATTTATCCTAAGCTTACTTAGAACAAAAATACTTCTTATACACACTTGAAGCCCTCTTTTATTGAAGAGGCAACAGTGCTTCAGAAGATTTTTTCCTTTCAGACCGATGATTAACACTAAATGTTTGTGGTAGCTCTACAGCTTGCCAAAACACCAATATATGCATACTTTCAGACTAAAACAAGCTTTTTCATTGCTGACCATTTATGAAGCCAGGTTGAAAAGACAGAAGAGCAAGGAACATTCTTAGGATTTTTTTTTTCTTTTTAGTGATGCAACAATGAATTACCACATTACGCAGTGTCAGGGACTTTTCTACTTTTCTTTAAATCATGTTGACTCATAACTAAAATGATGATTAAACAGCATAACTGAGGGAATCTTAAGCTTATTTTTCAGGTTTTTATGGGTACTTCACACCATAGATGAATAGAAAAGCAAGGAAAATATTTTCAGAAATAGGTTACATGAAAACGTAGTTAAAAGCAGTCTTTCCTTGTGTGTTCATTTAGTCTCAAAGAATCCACTACAAATAGTAATGCCTCTTTTCTTGAAATGACTTTCCAGCAAAATAGAGATTTTTTTCAGCTTCAAAGGAGCATAAATCAAGTTTTAGAAAGAAAAAGCTAAACCTCAAGGTGTGCTGTTTTTTTGTCTTTTCTTTCAGATTCCTTAAAAAATATATGAATTAAAAAAAATTAATTCTCGGAATATCTACATTATAAGGAATTCTGAAGTGCCGCATCAAAGCGCTGTATTTCTTGTCATCATCGTAATTTTCCACTGCAAACCAAAATCCAATTTCTAGCAACAACTACACATTAAGTTGCAGATATCAGTTAAAAGTACTCTGAAATTCCTTTTGACAAATACAAGCAGGATTTCCCCAAGACACTTTAGAAAATGTATAACACTCTATACCATAATTGCATTTTATAAACTAATCTGTGGAAAAAGCAGGATATGTTCTACATCTCACATCCACACCAAAAATATAAAGGAGTATAAATGGCTTTCACTTTCAAAGTAAGTCTATATTTTGCAGACATAAAATAAAGAATTATCCCAGAAACCTTTCAAAATTCATTTGTTTTCTTACACAGTTCCAGACACAGTGCAGAATCTCAAGTTTAAAATAAAACCCAAATTATAGATTATTTCCTTTACTAAAGGGTATTGAATTGAGAAAGTCAACTGTCAAACAACACTTTTCCCTCAGAAATCTACTGTTTGAATTTTAAAATCTAAAGTGAAAAATACGGCACAAGTGGTGATGTCAATAATGCTCACATTTCTGTAGCCAAAGAACAGTCTCTTATTAATCTCCCATTTAAAATGGGCAAAATCAGTATTTATAGGTGTTTGTGATCATCTCTGTATTTTCCCTTATTCTAAACTACAGGATAATTTAGGTTGGAAAGTATTATTGATGTCACTTCTAGCCTGTCATCCAGTTCAAGCAGTTGCCTGGCTAAATTCTGAATAACTTCAAGGGTGGTGTTCAGCATCTCTGAGCAGTCTGCTCTAGTGCTTCATCACTCTCATTGTAAAGAAAACCTTAACTGTGAATATACATGACAGCATATTCCCCTCTTCTAGACTGTTTATCTTGTTCCACAACATATTACAGTCCATTAGATAAAGCTAAGGTCACTCCTTAAATTTCTCTTCCTGAGACAGAAGCCACCTGGAGCTCTTAGTCTCTGCCTGTATCTTGCTCCAGTTCCCTGAAAACCTTGGTGGTCTTGGCCCAATGTGTCAGTCTCTTACAGGAGAGCCCAACACTGGGCAAAATACTCCAAGTGCTTTTACAGTAGTGTTGAAAACAAGGGAAGAATTACATCCCTGCCACCTCCACTGGATAATATTGTGCAATAGGTGACCAGCCTTCTTCCCTGTAATAGTGTGTTGTTGACTCCTCTTTGACCTGTTCACCATGACTCCCAACACCTTTTCTAAAGCAAAACTACTTGCTAGCCAGACAGTAGACTACTTGCTGTTACATGAGGTTATATCACTCCACGTGGATCAGCCTTTCTTGAATTTCATGAGATCCATGTCAGCCTATTTCTCCAACCTGCCAGGGTTTCTCTGACCAGCAGACCTGAACTTGGACCACCCTCCCTCAGTTCACTCTCTGCAAACTTGCTGTTTTTAAGGTCAGTGAGCAACATTAACCCCAGAACAGGTACCAGAAAAATGGCACTAGTAACCAGCTAGTGACCTGGACTTTCTATCACTGATGACAATCCTTTGGAACCTGACAGTCAAGGTAATTGACTATCCATCTTATAGTCCACCTATCTAGCCTATATCTCGCCACCCTGACTATTAGGATTCTGTTGGAGACTTTGTCAAAGGCATCGCAAAGGCAGGCAAAGTGCACAAAATCCCCAGGTGTCTCCAGTTCATATCAGACTAGGCAGATACAATTCGCCCTTAGTAAATTCAAAGGTAATTCTCTAGCTACCCAGTTCTCAGCTAACATTCCTGCCATTCATGAGCTTGAAACAGCTTCCAGTACCATTTTTTAGCTAGACACAATATGAAACCCAAGCCCCAAGAAACGCAAGAGAGTCACCTCATCCTTTCTATATATCATGAGAGGAGACCAGTGTTAAATAAAACAGCACTTTAGAAAAACTAAGTGAACCAATAGCTTTGAGACACCTGCATATGATAAGGATAATAAACATTGCATATATTAATTTATTTTCCATCAGTTTATCTCCTAATACATTTAAGGAGTTCCCCTCCTGAATGTAAAGTAGGATGAGAAGAACTATAAATGACCAACAAACAGTGAAAGATAAGAATGCCCTAGGAAGAAAAATTGAAGTTATAGACACAGTTGAAACTAACATCAAGTAAACAGACAAGAAAAAGAAGCCTGCAGTTGAAATATATTATTTCCAGTTCCACATTAACAGGATTTACCCCTAATAATTTTAGCGATTTGAACCTTGAATACCTTAAATAATCTTTACCTTTAAAAGTAGGACAACACATCAGAATTGTTTTATTGAATAGTTTGATTCATTATACATTGCTGCACATTCTGTCCCATTAAAACGATAAGTGAAAAACAAAAACAGGTGTAAAATGTGTTTGGTCTGCTGCGTAGCATCAACTAAAACCATCTGGAAATAAATGAGCAGTATATCACTCCATATGTGAGAACTACTGAGAACTTGGGTAGTGAAAAACCTCAGCTATAAACAATGCAACAGGGAACCTGTATCACAACCAGATACTAAATAATTGAAAAAACAGTATTTTTTATACTTTTTAAGTTAAGGAAAGCATAAAAAATAAGAGCAATGTTGGTCAAGTGTTTTCCACAGGAATTATTGCACAGTAAAATTAGATTTTTTCATCATCACTACAGATGAATAAAAATAAAGATCCGCCATTTTGCCTTGGTTTATTTCAAATTATATGTTTAGTTAAATGTGAGAAACATTTTATAAATTTTCATTGTAATATTAGCCTGCCAGAATTTCAGTCCCAGCATGCCTCCTATGTGAACAGCTCTTCCTCTCTCTCCCCTGAGCAAATTGCAGATTTCTGTCATTCTGAAAAGTGCACTTCATTATAGGCTTATCATGAAGACAATCTAACTCTACAGAAAAATGAAAGGTATCAAATTCTCTATCTCCACCATAACTATATGCACTTGAACACTTAAGTGACTTGGTTTTGTGTCCATTCATTGTAACTTTGTTTGACTTTCAATCCAAAACCATGAAAAAGCTTTTATACTTTTGAATGAAATTTATCAGTGGAAGGAACCTGAGACAAGGCTCAGCTTTAATTCAGATAGTAATTCTACGTCTAATATGATTGGTACACAATTAATTAATTCTCACAGTCCCTAACTAACCTATCTGGGTAAGCTTTTGATTTGTCTATCTTTGAAATAAAAAAAAGATTTGAAAAATACCAAGATAAAAATGCTATCTCACAAGACATCCACTAATCCTTATTGCTAGTTAGGATGTAACTGAAATAGTTCTTCTGAGTGCAGTCCCAGACAGTTAATGTGACTTATGAAATATCATTTCATTATACTTTTATAGATGTAAAAGTTTAATACTGATCAAAGACTTCTGGGCACCCAGAATTTTAGAACAGTTCTACTTATTGCCACTATTGACCCAAATAAAATTCAGAAAGATTGATTCTATGTATTTGGTAGCATATTGTCAATAAAAGCAAAACAAAACTAGCTGCCACTATTTAAAGAAACAAGGGGAAAAAGTAAAGGTATGGAAAAGAGGATAATGAAATAGCTAGTTTAGTCCACCTATACACATAGCAACATGAGAGAAGATCAATATGTTCTTTGTTACACCAACGTGTGAATACTTTCTTGAAGTAACACAAATTCCACTCATGAATGGACAACAACCGATCCCCTCCAAAGCTCAGACCCACACTGACAGAACCTCTCACAGGCCTGGCGGTCTCTCTTCTATGGGTTGCTCGTGTACCCCAGTAAGAGTGAGTGCAAATTATAGCACGATCAGGAACAAATTCCATGACAAATCATAACTGAACTTAATAAAAGACAATTAGATTCATCCACAGTTTCTGCTCCATGCGCTTTGCAAAGTACAGTGAAAATACACACTTTACAATCTATAACAAAAATTCTTTTATCTTCCCCTCTATGAACACCAAAAATACTGGAAATGCTATTTATTTGGTGATTTCAGATAGCTGATTTACAAGGAAAATACTCCAATAACACAAGAGCTGTATCAAAATTTGCTAACAGGTGTGTTCAAAGCTTCTGGGTGCTATAATGACAAAGACCTGGCACACAGAACCATCAAGGCTATAAAATTAAAATTCTGCAAAGAAATGTTTGCATTTGCCAGCAAAGGCAAATACTCCCCTGGAGTAAAACTAAAATTGGAGCTTATCAAAGTGGAGGGGGTTTTTAGGGTTGTTTTGGTTTGTGCNATTAATCTGACATTTGCTAGACATAACTCTGCTAAGACATGAACTGCTAAGAATTCACTCTGGACTAGGAGACCGTGATTTTAGCCTGAAAACCCACACTTGCTTAGATGAATATTGCTCTTCTCCACCTGCCATTTGGATACAGCCTGTCAGCTGCACACCCAATCCTGCAATAAAACATCCGAGGCCACCTGCCTGGGATAATACTCAGTTCTAATTCAGTATAGACAACCTTTCCTATCCCAAAAGCACTGCATGCTGTTAAAATTTTAATTGCAACACTTAATAAATGTTAAACCACTCTTCTAGGTTTTGTTATTGCATATAAAACACTGCTGCCCATCATAAGATGGCAGCTGAGGTATTTTTATATTTATGTATAATACATATATTAAATGTAATACGTTGATTGGCAGGCACTAGCAGAAAAGGCACAACTAAATTTATGCAGCAATTACTACTAGAAATCCTTGTAAGTTTTCAACACAACATAGAACAAGGCAAAATTATTTTAAAGAGGAAATCAAACAGAAAATATTCCTTTGGTTAATGCAAGGGAAATACCACTGCTTTTTATTCTTGGAAGGCAATGAATGTAAAAGCCTATACATACAAAACTTTGAAAGAAAAGGCAAATATATATTTTCTGCATATATCTTGCTTCAAAATATAACTTTGTCACACAAAGCTATAGATGTGTAACCTTCATGTATGGTTTGCTTTTCATGGTGAACAAATTTCACCACCTCTATTGTCACAACTACCAGTTAAAAAGTAGAACCAAAACAGTTTCTGAAAGCAGAAACAAAACTACAGACTCCAACCAGAGGCTGAACTACCCAGCCAAACCACAGCTGTCCCCAGTCTCTGTATTTCATGGGCAGAAGGCAACACAGGTGGTGGCATCAGGGGTGGGGAGGGGGTGGCAGCAGGGAGCATTGCACCCACCTGGGTAGCACTGGTACAGATGATAGCCTGCCCTCACCCTGGCTTTGTGCCGCTTAAGAGAATGAAAATGGGAAAGTGTAAGAATTTAAGAAATGCTCCCTAAGCTCATCTAGTTTTGTGCTTTGTCCCCAGCCACCTGTGTTCAGGTTTTTGTGCAGCACACATGGATGTGGCCCCTCTGACAGCCCTTTTCCCCTGTACCGTCATTGTCCACAATCACTATATGGGGACGTGGGAGAATGCACCCTAGTGTTCCTTTTCAGTATCTCCAAATAACCCGTTTTCACCCTGCTGACGTTGCCTACCTCCACAGCAGCCTCCCAGGGCAAACAGTTAACTGAAGTTCATTAAACACCACACACTTCCTTTTACTTGTTTTAAACTGAGCCATGTGGATTTGGTAAATATCACTGCCACATTCACCATTACCACCAGGGTTCTCTGAACTCCGGCATCCCTCTGTCAGTTTTCTCTGCTCCTCACCAGTAATTCCAGCTATTTTGAGTCTCTATTCGCAGGGCAGCTTCTCTGACCCTGAAGAAATGTCACTGTCTCTTTTCTGGCTTCAAGGGGAGGTGAGAAAGCCAAAGCTGATCACTGTGTTCAAGTCACCAGCACACCCAGGCTTTGCTGAGGAGCAAAATGATGATTTCTCTCTCATTTCTGATACCCATTCTGCTGGTGTCCAACATCTTGATAAGGAAAATATCTAATAATGTCCTAATAATATCCTGGATGTGGGACAGTTAGTATTTCCCAGTTTTGACTGAAAATATGCTGTTTGCATGTCATTCTGCTCTGCTCCCACTCATGCAGTGCGATTAATTTTTGTTTAGAGCTGTGCAGCACAAAATTTTTGAGGTGCTACTTTATTGGTTGAGGAAGTAAAGTTCTAGTACCTCAAATGACAAGAAATTATTTTTTCCCATATTTTCAATATTAACCTACACTCTGACTAGCTTCTATAATAAGACTACAATGACAGAATAGATATTTTTCTTAGTCTTTTAAAAATCAGTTATGAGACAATAATTTAGTATTAACATACCAAGCTTATGAGAAGAACTTTGTCACTTTTCAGGAATTTCTTATCTGACGAGTGCTGTGTTATGCTGTCTTTTATTTCTTCCCTCCCTTCTCAAGGTTTTATTCTAATTCACCAAGTAGGGAAGATAGTTAAAATGTTCTTGCAGCAGAAACAAACTTTAGAAAGGAGAGCTGTGAAGGTTTTTTTTACAGTAGAACTTTGCTTGGGCCTTGATGCCTTCTCAGCTGCTTATGTCTAAAACCAGAAAAGCACAGTTCAGCTTCTTTTGTCTGTTAAGATGACATTGTTTTTAAAATGATGTGATTATCAATGATGAAAGGCTGGAATCAGAATCGCTAATGCCTGAAGAGACAGGTTCTGAATATAACTAAAAATGCAAATGAAATCAAAACATAATGACAGATTGTGTAAAATTTTGTCCTCAACCAGCCTGGCTTTTCCTATAAAAAGTTAGGGGTGGGAGGTGGCATATCAAATATTTTGAAATTAAGAAGAAAAAAATATATAGATCTATTTTCCTGCTGAGAGCAGGCTTTTCATTCTGGTAAGTCTTTTCTTAGGATGTTCTCATTCAGCATCTCTCTTACTTAAGTGTTAATGCTATGGAAATACTCACACATAAAGACACTCAAATCTAAGTTATTTTTTTGACAAATTTAAAGTGGCAAGTGAAAAGTGGAGAAATTATAAAACTGTTTGAGAGTAATGTTTGTCTTTTCTGGGATGGCCACAAAGGACAAGAATTAGAGTAGCACTCTGATCTAAATAGAGAAGGTCTTGAAATCTCCTGGGAAATCGATATAACTCCCTTCAGAAACTGAGATAATAACACTTATCTTGTTGGTCCACACTAATCTCACATTACAGTAAATTAGGTGTTTTCTATTCTAATTCTATTTCTTCTCTATACATATAATCTATTTGCTTAAAATATTCCTGAAAGAATATGTGTCCTTGTGTAATGAATGTATAACTCCTGCAATTATAATGTAATGAAATAATTACTCATTCTGTGAAACTATGGGCTTTTTTAAGTCACTGGAGATTCAGATTCTGCAAAATAAGGTACTTTCCAAGAAAATTTAGTTTATAAATAGGCACAGTTATAGAAGAGATTGCTATTAAAAAAAAGCAACCTGTATGTGTATTTGACAGAGGTGAGTGGGTTCTAACAGCACTACCGACTCACCACTAAAGGAAATTTAAATAAATTTCCCCTAGGTTCAGATGTCACTCACTGAAAGGACACATTCACAAATAAAAAAAAAAGAAAAAGATTTATTATGCTTTTCTATCTTTTGTTCTGTTTTTAGGATGTGTCAAAACCACAGTTTGGAAGAAAAATATTATTGTGAGATAGACCTTCACCAAGAAAAAAGATAATGCATGTCAAAACTCTTGTAATATCTTTTTGAAGTCTTAATATTTTTAAATAGAGAGTGAAAGATATATATATATATATGATGCTGTCTTATAGTTTTGAAATTCACACTTCCAAGAAAAGAATCTATTAAAAGAGAAACAAAACAATGACCTTATGACATTCATTGTTTACGTGTTCTGTTTTTTGAATTATCGAGTTTACAGCACATATAATCCATAGAAATTGATGTTACATTGTTAAATTATACCATAAATGCGGTAAGGCAGATATATTAAATCATAATAAACTCTCAGACAGAAGTGCTGAAATTTATTAGGTTACTAAAATAACCAGATGGATTTAGATTCTTTCACTTAAATAGATTTCCAGCCATTGTTATTGTGGATATTTTCTAGCTCAGGTTAAATAACATTTCAGTTCTAACTCCTTTTTTAACCAGGCTCCTAAATTTTATTTTGCACTTCTTTCTAGATCACATTATTATATCCTTTATATTAATCAAGTGTGGTTGTACAAATGCCCATTACATTTTAAATAAAACATGTTCATGTAAATTTAGCCTACATTCTTCCAGTTTTTCTAAAGGACATGTGTAAATAAACAGCTTAAAAGAAGTAGCTGCAACAATATGTATATGTGTATCAAGCATGGCTTATTTTATATAACTGCGGTATCTAAGTCATGTGGAGAATTGAGATACAAAGACCCTCAAGATAAAAAATGCAATTTTCTTTTGCTGTGTTCCATGGGTAATGAGCTGCTTTCTTCAGAAGTAATTCCTTCTCTGGAACGCAACAGGCTTGCAAACATCAACTGTAGTCACAAAGTATGTGTCTAAACGAGAAGAAAAGTTCTATAGTCGCACTGCAAGGCAAAAGGAAGAACCATCAATGCAATTTTTATTAAGTAACATTGCAATAATGATCCACAGAAGAGTACATGGATTCTCAGTAGAGTAATAAAAAGCTTGTCTGTAGTATATACATTCACAGATACATCTGTAACTTAGCCATAAGTGTAAATCTGCCTGCACCCCACCATCAGCTAAGACCTCCTGCCAGCTGTTCCCTCTCACAGAACACAGTTTTATTTTCCTATAAAAAGAGAGGCCTCTTTTCTTCACCCACTCCCTTTTCTCTTATCCTTAGCAGCTTCCCTGAATGCAGGCTGATGGTACACAAAGGAGTTGCAGTGGGATGGATAGGAGCACCAAGGAGGAACGTGTCACCTCCTAGCAGCACCTACAGTCACAGACCAAACACCCTTGGCTCTGCTCCAAGTCCAAATTTGTCCCAAAAGCATCCACACCTTATCCTGTGTCCGTCACCATTGTCGTACTTTCTTTCCACAGCAGTGAAGCTATTTGCTCCCTTGTACGGCAAACAGTGAGAAGAATTTTTAAGAGAACTAAAACATCAGAAAACTTATTTTAGCCACAGAACTTGATTTAGCCTACATTTAATGTTATTTATGGGTACAATAGAACTCGAGGTGGAGGTTTCACTGCAAAAAGTCCTTCAGAAGCCGGACAAATGGATCCCCAAACCAAAGAATGTTCATTAATTTGAAGAAGACGAAGGTGTAGAAATAATACTGCACTACCTAGCATGCCAAAAAATAAAATCTTACTCTGCAAGTGAATTAAAATTAATGCAGCCAACATCATTGTTAATACAGAATTAAAAGAACAAAAAAATCAGGTGGCTCCAGTCATTACAACTAAATAGATGTAAGAGCTCTGTAGGCCTATTTTCTGTACTAATCTGAAATCAATTGGAAATCAGTGTTAAATGCTGTTACCTGTGGAACTGGAACAAGTTAACCAAAGTTTTCCTATGATGTGATACTCTGGGCAAATGCAAAGTGTTATATAGTATACATTAAACATGCAGGAGAAAAAAAAGATGTGAGGCAATGGTTAGAAGTCACAGCAAGGGATATTCCAGTTTGTGAACAGAAAAAAAATATAATACATCCACAAAATGACAAGGATTCCTGAAGTGCTGGGACAGGTTTCCCCTCAAGGGCTTTCTCTCTTGTGCAATCTCTGTTTTGGAAACTCAAAATTTAACTGGACAATGCCTTGGGCAATGCCTCGAGCAGCTTTCGCATTGTCTCAACTTTGCAGATCAGGCAGAACTAGATGACCTCCAGAGCACTCTTCAAGTCTAAATTTTCCAAGATTACTCGAAAACATGCCAGACTAGTGATCACTTATAGTTAAAACTAAGGGGACTTTCTCCTGTGAATGCAATTCCTAGAATTCTTATAAAAAACTATCTACATATATTGGATCCTGCATGAATTGTCAAAGAAGATTATGTAGATAATTAAATGGTATGTTTTTCAGTTTGAACTACATCCATAGCTGCTTGCAATTCTATTATTACAGATGAGTTTTATGCCTCATACCAAAGCTGCTGCATTCATAGCACTGCCTCGCAATATCAATAAATAAAACCAAAATCCTATATATTCTCAAGTGGATGTACTTTGGTGCTTCAAGGTAAAATTAATGAGAAATATATGCATTTCTTTTGTTATGAATAACTTAATCAGCATATCGAATCACTTTAAAACTTATTTATGTGTCAGGATCAAAATTGCTTCCCATCTCCTGTTGACTGCAACCTTAATTGGGACTGCAGATGGAGTAGAAATATTTTATTAAATAGCCTATCATAGAGAAAATTACAGTATAGCATTATAGTAGATGTGTAAAGCCCTGGTTGATGTGTCTTGTTTAAGCACTAGTGAATTATAAACACGTTGAAGACTGAAGCTGGTATTACTTCTTCATTTAAAGAACCACTGATGTAAACATTTTGTTCTCAGCTTGTTTTTAATGTACGCTGTTGGCACTTGCTGAGCCAGTGCCAATAACAAGTTCTAGAAGCCAACACTGCTCCATACTTCCCAGAAAAAAAAAAATCTTTATATTTTATTTCTTAATTTAATAAATAAGCCACTACACTTTCTTGCTGGCTTGGTTACTTTTGTATGTATTTTGCCCCATTGTGTGCTTAGTGTGATGGATACCAAAGGAAAACCTCCGCAGACTGAAATTGTGTGTTTATACACAGAGCAGTTCAAACACAATCCGTCTCCTTTATATCCCAATTTTTATTATGTCCAGGAGAACGGAAAGCTGTAGGAGGGAGGAAATGCTCTAAGTGCTTTTGTTATATACAGCTTGAGGGAAGAGGGGAGTCACGGGCACCCCAAACTGTGAGCAGATCAGGCTTGTGCTGCTCAAGGGAGATGTTCTATTACAAGGAATTGGAAATCTCACACTCTCTGTGTAAAATAAGGTAAGTATCCATAAAATGAACTACTTCTATGCCTAATTTCTGTTCGCTTTGCACGCTCGTACTGCTGTGTCCGGCAGTTGTGACTTTGCTTTGAAGTCTTGGCTGCTTCAGATATTTCAGATGAACACTCATCTTGGATATTTTGGAAATTAGATGGACAGGTGGTTCTGCTTTGAAATGTAACTTTGGAGCTTGCCACAAGACTATTTTCTGAGAGGAAGCATCTTTTTACTCCGGGATTACTCAGCAACGTGAAGCTGAAGCCCTGGCTGTAGGCTGCTGCAGGGCCAAGGAGCACAAAGTTGTGTCCAGACTAACTCTAATTCTAACTCTAACAACTCTAACTCTAACTCTAACTCTAACTCCAACTCTAACTCTAACTCAACTCTAACTCTAACCCTTGCACTTGGTGCCAGGATGTTGTGGAAAATGGCTGTTTTCAGGACAAAGGATTTGCTAATGAGACATCAGTTTAGATGGCCTATGTGCAGCCCTAAGGTTATCCTTCAAGAGCATGAGTGTATCATGCTTGGCTTGTGCTGACAGGAAACTTCTCAGGGCTGAAGTTCAGCAAGTAATTTTCTTCATTAAGAAATTATTTTTTTATCCAATGTTCCTCAAGGACCAAAGTTTTCATTTATAGGAGCTTATTTTCTATGTTTAGTATTAAAACTTCTTTTTAATCCTCGCATTGAAATGCAAATTCTTTATGCAGAAAATGAATACGTGAGAGGTTTGAGTGGTAAAAGAAATGGTCCCAGATGACCTGAGAGACACATGACAATTGTATCTACTGTGATTTAAGGAGATTTTGGGGATTATATTCTGAAACCTGAGATCTTTAGAAAGGAGTTTTCGTATTCATCTGCTCTGGCAGTAGCTGATTTTGCTGTCCCTGCTTCTTCTCCAGTGTAGTAGAGGTTTCACCTCCCTGAATTGATCAGACTTTGTTGGTGGCTTATTGTTTTGCCTTTTACTTGTGTGTCTAGGCTCCATCTTGAATTGCTTGAATTCATCCTGCCCAAAACCATGTTACAGGGCAAGCGACCTCTGAAGTGCCGTGAGGCTTTGTCTCCCTCCAGCCCTCCTTTTGGAGTGTGCAACCACGTGCTTTTACCAAAAGCAGCTCCTCAAAGATTTTCTTCATCATCCATCCAAGGATTTAATTCTGTTTGTATTAGCTTTAGCTGTCTGTGGAGGAGAAAGTAGGGGAAAATCCAAAATATCTTACAGCCTTAACATTGCATCTGTCATGACTGACCAGGACAGAGTTGCTGAATCTCAGAAATCCCAAATCTTTCCTATTGCCCGGGGAGCTAGTGCCCTAGCAGCAAAACTAGGGGCCTCAACCACCCTGTATTAGCTGCTTCACTCAAGAATTTTCTCTTTCCCTTTCCTTGAGTACAGCAACTACCTATGTCCCCTTTCTGGAAATTTCTCTTCTGTCTTTTCTGTTTGTTTTTTTTTTTCTGCCCTCCAGTCCATGACTGAAAGAGAAATTGCTAAGTAAACACTTCTGCTGCTCTTCTGTCTAATCATTTCCAGCTTTCCTAAATAAATATCAAACAGATACTGCTAACACATTCTTTACTGTACTTTCTCCAGTCCCAAGCAGCCATCTTAGCAAAGCCCCAAGTCATTTTTGTTTTGCGGGACTTCCAGTGATTTGCTTCAGATTCCTATCAAGCCCTGATGAGAAGCCTCTCCAGTAACACTAGCTCTTTTGTTAGTGTCTGCTGGCGCCTTGCCTCCTCCTAATCAGGTCACTTGGGACAAACAGGTTTCTTTATGGGCTTGTTGGCTCAGGTAGTAAATAAACACACATGCAATGTAAATTGTGAAACCAATTAAAACTGTAGTGATTTACAGCACTCAGGGTTCCAATGCAGTGAACCCAGTCATAAGTCTGGATGATGATTTCCAAATGCAATAAAAGTCTCTGCTAGAGAAAAGTATTTGCCAAAGAGCAGCAGTGTTGACAGCAGAAGGAGGTCACACTTCACCACCTCTCCACCAGTCTGATTACCGTGTTGTAAAACCTGTCTCTGTCCTTTCACTTATTGACTGTTTGCATTATCTCAATTAAACCTAAGTTTTCTGGGTCAGAAGGATGGGTCCTAATTTCAAACATATAAATGTCACTATAGTAGCAGATGCTGTATAATATGAAAACTACTAACAGGGGTAGGAGAAATGACAGAGAAAGCACTGCCTCTCCAAGGGTATTCATTTCTTGATCCTATTTCCCCAAACACTTAGCAGTTGCCATTCTTTTATTTATTTAACACCACATACTGAAAATCTGCCTGAGGTTGCTGTTCTCTTTTTAACATTCACTGGTTTTGCACAGCTTTCAGGGTAGGATCCGCAAGGTTCAGACATGTACAAAGAGTGTCTCTCAGGTTTGATGTTGCCTCATGTCTGGCACCTCAGATAACTTAGCTTAAATCAACTGAGCATCCCATGGACACAATTTTCACACCCAACCTAGCAAAAGCTGGCACTTAGGTGAGAGAGTACCAGTCACAGTGTGCACAGTGCCAAGATAAGTACAGCCAGATAGAAACAGAAAATATAAATGATGCTAAAATAATGACAGAAACAGTGAGTTTAACATTTTGGGGATGGTTCTGAAGCAATCATGTCTGCACAGGCAGCTTCTCCTGCTGTTATTTCAATTCTCCGTGCAGACATTCTCACCAAGGCAAGAAGTACTCCATCGTGTCACAGGCATAGCTATTTCTCAGTAAGACTACAGAGAAAATTATTTATGTTCATGCACAGGTCGAGGTTGTGTCAAGAGAACAATATCTGTTTCCTCTGAAAAACATTTCTGTTGGTGCTGTCAGAGACATTGGATGAGAAACATGGTTCATACTATTATCAATAACATCTGTTACAGCCACAATTTCTGAGTCTAATTCCAAGTCCACTAACTCCATGAGGGTTTCAGTGGTCATCAATCAAGAAAAACAAGCTGAGAATATTTATTTTATATATATTACAGTTGTTTTGGAGGGTTAAACTAACAATGCAAAACTTTTATGCAGGAGAGTTTATGTATTTGAGCAGTTGTGTAAAAAGACATAAAGCAACATGCACAATCGCTTTGGATAAACACCATATTTTTATTATATGTCTGTTAAATACATTTTATTGATTGATAAGATGTAAGAACACAAAAGTTGGATTAAAAGTTATGTCCTTCTATTCCATTCTAATAAAATGCCTTGGTTTTTAGCCAGCCATCCCTGCAATGACACCACTGACTTCTTAAAAATATAAATATGCTGTTGGAACAACTGGGGTTTGGACAACACATTCGTTCAGATGTTTTTTTTTATCAACACTGTCACCTATAAGAGAGTAAAAAGAGAAAGAAAAAAAAGAGATAAACTAATAGTGAAGGCAAAGTGACATCGCTTTATCATGTTTATAGACTTTCTCTCTGATGGATTCACGGTCTCCACTGTGCTTATAGTAATTGATATTGGGTGTACACTGCAAAATAAACAACAGGGACTCATAAAAAGTAACCTTACCACAAAGCACAGTACTGTTACCTTTTCTCTTATTCCTGCTTGACAGTTTCCACCCTCAAGGAGGAAAATTCACAGTAGCGATAAATGAACTTTAACACCATAAGGCCTAAGTAACTGCTCAAGACTCTGCAAAACAGTTCTGAAAAGTGGGAAAAAATAGCACTGATCACAGAAATCTGTTATCTGCAATAACTTTCTGCTCAGCCCTCAACTGTCCATTTATAGAAAGGATGGATGGTCATCTGTTACCCTTTTCCTTTAGATATCAGTGAAATACAAAGCAGACCAGATCGTATATTCAGACTTTCAATAGCAACGTGTTAGAAATTGTACAATAACACATTTACATTACATGCTTCTTAACATTACAGAGGTACGTGTGGACACATAACACATGAAGAAAGCCCTTGTTTTTTGTTATGCTGCACAGAGCTGGGCCAGTAGAGCTGCTTGGATGGTGACGGGCAGCTGAGAGCAGTCATCTCCTGCATGGTCACATGCAGCTGTGGAAGAGGGCATCCGTCTACCCCCTCAGTTGCACCATGATCAGTTAAGCTTTGAAAGGTAATAATGGAAGGGGAAGAGAAAACAAAATTGAACATGGTGAATGATAGACTAGCTTGACACATGGAGTGATTCCATTCAGCACAGTATCACTGTGAAATACCAGAAGTTGCTTTTTACTTATTTGCCAGGTACTTGCACCAGTCAAAACCCCATCTTTGCCAAGGAAAAAACTGCTTTCATCCATTGCCTTCAAAAATACTTCCTCTGGTATGAATAAATGATGTGTTTTGCAGGAGCTGAAACATTTTGTGGTCCGTTTAGCACACTGAGAGCGGTGCTCTGTCGTGGGCTACGTGCTGATAAGACACTCAGTTATCTGACTCATCCTTCAACGGAAGACCTTCAGTATGCACCCTATCAACAGTTCCACGCAAAAGCAAGACCTTTATACTAGATATTAAGATGATTAAACCATCTTCAGGAATAGTAATAGATAAAAGTGATGTACCAACGTTTAGGGTTCGAACATAATTTATAGAGAAGAATGATAGGTATAATATTGGGGAAAGGCCAAGAAGCAGTTTAGGTTTAAGATTTAATGAAAACCCATTCATGTTCCACAGAAGGCTATATGCTGTATTATTTTCTGGAACTTAAAAGTAATATCAGTCAGTTGGCCTTTTGCAAATCTGGGGTTATAAAGTACTATATAAACCAGCTGAGACCTCTTTTTAAATGTCATACTGGAATCAGCGTGTTATCAGCATGGTAGGAGTAAAATTAAGAGTACATTAGGTGAAATTAGATACTTTGTCTTGTTAACAACTGTTTGAGTAATGGTCTGCTGATTTAAAGGCATCTGTTCTTTTGCAGCCCATTATCTACCACTAATACCCACCATACTAGAAATCAAGCCTCCTTGGTACAGAAGTTTCTATGTCCCTCATTTCTGTTGCACATTTCAGTGCTATCTGATCTACAGGAGAAAATACACTGAAATTCTGATCACATACACTGGAATAACATGAAGCAACGACCATTTTTCACTTTCTGATCAGCGGAGTCTAATGTGTCTTTGCATCTAAATAAACTATTAGCATGATAAGCAGACATCTGTATGAAATTGTTAGCACCCAGTTAGCTAATATACTTCTGTGGCATTTCAAATGCTGAATCTTCTGTTTCATTTTAGAAAGACCAAGCTGGTTCAATAGATCTGTTAAAAATGGATTTTTATGAATATTCGACCTATTTGAACAAACAAAGAGGGGAAGGGAGGGGGGGGAACTGCGTAGAAAAGCATTTTGCTTGTTCTTAGAAGATGATGCAAATGCTTTTAGATCATAGTGCATATTTTTATTCAACTTTCAATTCCCTTCTCACTGCTGTAGATCTCTGAATTGTTAGGTTATTGTTACGTTTTTGTTAGATCATGTTCTGCTAGCTGACAGCTCCTGGTTAATTTATGAGGATTCAGCTAGAGGCAGGGTCCCAGCTCACCAAGCATGTGTCCTGAGCTCTCTGGGTCTTACTCTGGTCAGTAAAAATCACCTGGACAAAGACTTGAATAACAGAGAGCTGGAAAGAGCTCCAGCCACTGGTTTGTATTTAATCCTTAGAGGAAATGTCTTCCTCTCTAGCATGTCTGCATTTCAAACCTTTGCCTTCAAGACTTTAATTAAGCTTGAGAGGAGTTTAATGGCAGGATCGCTACATGCTGAAATTAGAGTGTAACAACAGGCAGTTGCTCGTTTTTTCTGGGCAGAGTAAGCGCCACAGCTTTCACTTGAAATGCAGCCCTTGAAAGCAGTGACAGCATACACTGGAAACTGCATATCCTGCAGACCCAATTTTCTTTAATTTCATCTCTGAAATAACTGACACTGAAGTCAGGACATATCACAGAGGGGAAAAACAAAGTACAATAGCCATTATCAGTGATGAAAGTGATTTTTTGTTTGTTATTCAGAAGGAGACACACTGAAATGAATAAACATTTTTCCCACCGGGGAAATGGTCAAAAATAACAAACAAGAGGTACAGAGGGGTCTTTTTTTTCATTCAGCGTGTTATTGCTAAAATGTCATTTGGCTCCATGACTTGACCCACTGACACTTGAAAAGCTGCCTTTCAGTGGGCAGGTGTTGGTAGACAAGAGGAAGGCATTGACCTACCCTGCCACTGGGAATTCCCAGCCTCCACAGCATCAGGCAGACATCACATTTTGAAAAGGGGAAATTCACTAAAACCAGCAGGAACATAGTTTTGTTCCTTGTTAGAAGCAGTTTGCAATTGATACTCTAACAGTATGCATAACTTTCTGTATATGAAATTTCCACATTTACTCTTTCTGATCTAATAAACTTCCCTTTTTTCCTGATTATAACCTTGCTGCTGGTCTGTGCTCTCCAACACGATTTAAGTAAATTCGCTGTCCTCACCTTACCTTTGAGTTGAAGACCAGATGACGCTGACTTCCCTTCTCTAGGACAGGCTGATTCAACATAAAAAAGGGTGGTGAGACCTCATTGTTCTGCTGAATTCTAATCTCCCACCTTTCCCTTGCTTTCTATGCTACCCACTTAAACTACAAAACCAATTTACTTCTCAACAAAAGCAGAGCAAGTATCTGAAACACTAGATCAGAAGTTTTCCAAAGGCCAGTATCAGAGATTCTGCGTTGCAGATTTTACCTGCTGTTGGATCTGTGGTTCTGTGTGCAAATGTAAGAAAGCAATTATCTGTCATTCATAAACCAAGAGTTGTTCTATTCTACAAAAGTTGGAGCCCAGCAGCTTATGAAAGAGGATAATTTAGCTTTCCCATTTAGTGCACATTCATTGGCAACATCCCTTGCCTTCCATATTCCAACAAAACTTCACCAGAGACTTATGTTTTCATATAAGCAAACCTACATTTTCTATCAAAAAAACCCCATCTGGACAGTGTTTTGCTGAATTTGGATGGTCTTCCTCTGATTACCAAGAAGGGTAGGCTGACTTTCAGAGAGATTTTTTCCCCATTGAACAGTTCATCCTTTTTTTTTTTTTTTTTTTTAATTTTTTTTTTCTGCCTTCAAGCTCTGAATTAGTTTCACATCAGCTTCAAAAAGAAAATGTCATTACAAAATGTTCTTGTTGTCCACCTTAACATTCACCTTAACATTTTGGTTGTACTTGTGAACAATTTGGCTTACAGGGGCATGCAAATCAAAATTTATGAAATGGTGTCTTGTAACTGAAATGTGAGAGACTGGCACATGGATTTATATCACAGGTAAAACCTGCTTGGTTCCTGTAGTTTAATCTAGGTCAAGACTAAAGCAGTTTATTAATGACATAATTAACCAGCAACCAGGGAATGAAACCTTTGCAATCCCTGTCAGCAATGCAACAGATAATCCATAGTGCTAGACTTTTATAATAAAGGTTTCATATTCACCTGCCAGTTTCTCAGTGCCCTTCAGCAACGTACCTGGGAGCCTGTGCCAGCACACATGCCCCAGAACCAGAGGTTTTCCACCAACTCCACCAATAGTGCTGGGTCCCTCAGGCTGTAGATGGGGGACATGGCAGTGCATGTGCCCATCCTGCTGCCAAGGGCCCCCTGACCCACAACCACATCTCCTTTGTGTCATTCTCAGCAAACTGCAGTTCTCTCATGGTCATTTAACCTGGTCGACATTTGTCTTAATCATAGTCATTATTTTTTATAATCTAGTTTATTTTTTAGGCTAGTTTTACAATTTTCTTTCAACAGTTTGAATTTAAAAGTCCTTCAGCTCCCAAGCAATACTTTGTAAATATTGTAGGCCAGACTCTGACAGGGAAAGAGCGAACCTACTGAACTGAATAAATTCATGAATCATTCCATGCACTGTTCTCGAGAGGAAGTGTACATGAGCAAAATTCACTGGACAGTGCAGCAAAGCAGAGTACAATACACAGAGTGAAATTTTGGGGGGCATTACAATTAATAAGCAAATGGATGTTTTTCACTTCTATGTCATGGAAGAAGCACTCACAATTTTAGTGATAGCTACTTTTTATGTTAAGGCTGAAGGTTGGCCTGCGAAGCGTGTTGATCACTGCGGAGACCACCAGTACTTTCAAAACACTTGTATGGTAAAGTGGTACATCCCAGATCAGATCAGCTATAGAAAATAAATGTTTAAAACATACCTGGCATGATATAATTTGTTTACATGTTTAAATAGTCAAATAGAACTGTAATGTGTATAAACTATGAAGGAAAAGTCTCAATTCACAAATAAAACTGTTGCAAGTAATATGGCTTTCCTCCCCTCAAAGATGATGCATAAAACTTTCTGAGCAAGAAACGTCTTACTTTTTTCCACAGAAACTTTTTTGTTGCTACAGTTGTAAGTGAAGTGTTTACAAGTGCTAAATGTTCCTTACAAACCATAACATGATTAGAAATAGAATTTCTGGTTTATTAAAAGCATAAAAATAAACCAAATTTTTCCACAAATTAATAAATATTAAATTAACCAGTTTTAAACTGGAATTTCAGCTGAACTATACGCAACTATTTGGAAAAGAAACAGTAGCAATGCACATTTAAGTTTAGAGAAGCCTCATAGCTACACGTGTTGCATGAGAACACTTTTCTATCATTAGGTCTTCATATATCTCCATGCTGTCCACAAGCACATTTTGAAAGCACTCTGTATGTTTTCCAATTTGTTTTAAAGACTTTCCAGTGAGATATAATTCTAAGTGAAAACACTAAAAAAACTAGTTATCGCTAAGTTCATTTCATGAGTTTTATACTCTCTAACAGGCATAGCACACTTTTCATATCAACTTTGCAGCCCCAAATCAGTTTATAATTTGGTGTATATAATCACATTCAGTGTTTGAGTTCAGAAGAACTTTGTACAACATTTCCTGCAATTTGTATAAAGTTCTGCTAATTCCCATCTACATAAAGATAGAACTATCAAACCCAAATTCTGCCTTGTACCAGGGTAAGATATAAACTACTCTGAAATCAGTGGGGAGGGATGGAAATGGGATTATAATGAAACTAAAGAGTTTTGCTGCATGTGGAGAATATGAGAAATATATGTGATGTTTTAAAAGGAAAAGAATATTACTTGACACAGGGGGTCTGCTTGTATTAATGGAATTCCAGAGATTTATGTCCTAGTAAGAAACTGGACAATAATGTAGGTTACCAGAAAGTTCTGGATTGATTTCTAGGACAAATTAACTATCAAAAGTTGTTTATATTTGTTTTCTAATCTTAATTTGAGAGCGTAGACTGAGGAGAAAAAAATAATCAGGCAAACAATGACTTTTAGGTTTGCAGAACACTCAAAACCTAAATTTGAAATAGAGGAATGCAGAACCTGGGGGTACAGAGGGATGGGGGGCATCTTTGTGGGAATGAGAGCAGGGCCAGATGGCCAGGAGGTACCTGAACCTACTACCTGCCAAAAATGACTAAATGGATTCAGTTGCTACCCCGTCACATCTCATGTCTCACATTTAAAAAGGACATTTTGCAATCTGGAAAACATACGTTGGCCTGGCTCCCGAAAGAGAAACTCCAATCTGACTTCCAGTTTCTTTGGGTGGAGAATTCCCTTTATAAAAGATGAGCTTCACGCAGTTTCAAGAGGTTCACCGCAAATCCCCTCTGTTTCCTCTTCATCTTTTCCTGTGAAAAGAAACTCTTTCTCAGCACTCATCACCTCACTTCCTCACAGTCCCTTATACCACCCTGTCTGAAGGCACTTTCCAGCTTCTTAATATATATCTTTGGTCACAAATATGCAACACAGCTAAAAAAGCAGAAACAATTCACTCTGCAAAAGCTTGGGTTTTGGTCATGACCCCACAGTGAGCCCGATACTAGATACAAACTCCTCTCACTATATAAACGATCCCTTCATACTGATTTGCGAATCTCTGACTTGCACATAAAAGGCTGGACAGCCTTGGGGAGGAAATCCCTTTCTTCTATTTTAGAAAATGCCTTCCAGTTTAACACATCTTTTACAACATTTTCAGGCCTGTTATAGTGCTCTGGAAGCCACACAGAAGACCTAACAAACCTCAGTCATACACAGCTTCTCAGGCCCAGAGGTGCTAGCAAGCTTCTTGGCTTTGCCAGAGGTTGCACGGATCATCTGAGCTCCTGGCTCAATCCACCTCCCTCCTTTCTCTCCTTTTTTTTTTT
>VXBW01002224.1:33895-214741 GCA_013400375.1 Thinocorus orbignyianus
CCCTCCTCTCCTCTCCTCTCCTCTCCTCTCCCTTTCTCCCATAGAAATCAGCTTTAAAGAACAAATAAATTATTCATTATAGCATCAAACCCAAGAAACCCTGGTTGCCTTGGGATCTGAATTGCAAAGTGAATACAAGGTGTAAAATCCATTTAAAGCTCTTCTTTTGAGGTACTTAGAAGAATTCTGCAGATAGTTCAGGGGAAAGAGGCACATGAAAACCCTGTGAACAGTTTTAGACTTTCTATCCTGTATCAGTTGATTCTCCCCCTCTATTCCACTCTGCTGAGACCCCACCTGGAGTGTTGCACCAAGCTCTGGGGTCATCAGCGTAAGAAGGACATGGAACTGTTGGAGCAAGTCCAGAGCAGGCCATGAAGATGATCAGGGGAAAGCTGCGGAGGGACTCCTGGTCTAGTGGGAGGTGTCCCTGCCCATGGCAGGGGGGTTGGAACTCGATGATCTTTAAGATCCCTTCCAACCCAAACCATTCTAGGATTCCGTGATTTTCCTGATACTTATTGAACCTTTGAGTGTCTGAACCCTTGACTTCTAAAACAAATTTGTCTGAAATAAGCCACCAGGACCAAAAATTTCTTCAGAAGATGGGTACAGAGATGAAAAAGTACCATCACAAGAACCATTAAATACCTGGCAACTGAATACTTCTTTCTTATCTAGAAAACCATTTTTTAAGAAATAAGAGAAATAAATATTTTCATGTTTTTAAATGTTTTGTCTGAGAAGTAAGAATGTTGAAAACAATCCTATCATTTCTTCGCTTCTTTTTTTTTTTTTTTTTTTTTTTTAAAAAAAAATCTTAGGAAATTACCAAGTAATAAAGGTAAAATCAAAGAAAAGAGTTTTGTACTGCCTATCTCATAAAAAAGAAACACAAATTTATAATTAAATGGAAGAGTAGACAAATTAAAATTGTAAACAAATAATTATGTTTAAAACTTACAGATTGTCTGTGAGATAAAAATATTTAGAGGAATTGAACCAAGATTTACTCTGTTATTTACAAACAGATATTTTTTTGCATCCAATTAAATTGCCAAGTAAAATTAAAAAAAAAAATGGAAAATTCTATCTCTCCCCAGTAATTCAGTTAAAATTAAATTTTCTATTCATGTTAGGCAATCAAGAGCTTTGGAAGTAAAGTTAACTACTCTTTCAAGGCTCTAGCAAATCTTTGACAACTATAAAATGCAGTAATTTCTTCAGAAAAATACGACATAAAACCAGTTGCCCTGAAGCATCTGATTATGATCTTTGGTCAGTGACATTAATTTGTGATAATCAAGGATGCTGAAAAGATAATGCACAGTATCTCTCAGTTCCTTAAAATTTCATATCTTTCCCTGCAGTGGGTCCGGCGTATATAACCCTGAAAAAATTTAAGGTATCTTTACAGCATTCCTCTCCCTGCCATTGCTGCTGGCCCAGCCAGTCTGGCCAAGACATTAATTGTTTTGAAATGTTTGATGCGTGCATTGGGAAATTGCACAGAATATCTCCAGAACTGTGCCTGTTCTCTCTGATAATATGCTGTTGTCCTTTTGTTAACATTTGTGCTATAGAACTACAGCTATTTTTATATAGAAAGCTCAGAGGAAGACAGGGATAAATAACAGATGTAATACTTATTTCCCAATATATAATCAAGATGAGCCGCTATTATAATTGTCACAGATTCTATTTAAAAACATTTCACATTCAGTTCCAAGCACTACAGAACGGACCCAGTGAAGGGCTGACAGGATAAAACTTCATTATTAATGTTGCATAAATCCCATGTAAACCAAGACAAGCTCAGTCCTTCTAACATGCCATCTTGAGGAGTAGAAAGAACAAATTCCAGGTCCTTTAACTACCACAAAACATAGAAGTTGGATCAAATAGGGAAAAGTGCGTGAATTACTGCTCAGCCTGTATATTCTTTAACAGCTTGAAGAGTATCCTTGCTGGTATGTGCAATACATGGCAATTTCCCATTCATTCTCCACTCCTTTGCTTAATTAACATGAAAAAGATGTTCCTTTCCACTATTTAAGAATACTCTTTGCTTCTGTAGATGAGACTGCAATTAACAAGACTGCAAGAAAGGAGAAAAACAAGAAATATGCCTAAATTAATGAGATATTGCACATATTATGGATTAGAGCTGCTCAGCCCTGCCAGATAGAACAATAGCAGGGAGACAATGTCTCCTTTCCTCTACTTACATTAAAACCATTTTAATTAAAAGAAAAAGATTGAGTGGAGAGGAAGGTCTTTCTTTTATTCCCTCTCCAGTAACCTATGATTTTGGTGGATTTTCTGCTTTTTCTGCTCTACATGACATGCAGGATGTTCACCTAGCAATGCAACTGGTGGTGTCAGGGGAATGCTGGCACTCAAAATTACCAGGTTTGACTTTTTACTATATTTCATTGTAACATCAGTCACAAGCTGCCTTCCACACTGCTGTCTTAACCCCTCCCCAAAACATACAGCTGGTTTCACAGGTGGTCTCCCTTCTGCCCCAGCATGGGACTGGTGGGAAGCAGAAGAAAGCTGGCACCCTGCCTGTGCATCCCGCCAGCTGAGCCTTCCTTTAATTTGGGAAGATACTTGCTAGGACAGCAACCAATTTAAAACAGCTCTTCCCGGATACTACAAATGATGAAAGGTAAAGAGAGAAGCAGGGTGTGCCAAAAACCACCTTGAAAAAAGGCGGGGGAGCTGTTTCTAATGTACATACCTACTGGGATACAACAGTGAGAATCATCTTGTTGTTCTTCTGCGGATTGAGAAACATGAAATAAAGAATAAAATAGATCCTTCAAAGATGCAGAATGAATATGTAAAGAGACATTCCACATATTTTGCCACCTGTTTTTAATGTCTCATTGAACAGTAATAGTAAGTATCAGACTAGAAAAATGGGGTATTCTTTTTATCATGCAGAGCTGGATTTTTTGTTTTCATTTTTTTCTTGTCTTCTCTATATTCTGCCCTTGTGAAGGATGTTCCCTGAGACCTACCTCTTTGCTGTGCAACTGACAAAAAGGCTATTACTATGACAGGTCAAATCTATTGCTTCTTGACTGACATGCCCCAAGCATAACCTACTCATTTATCCGCCCCTCTCCCAGCTTTTTTTCTTCCTTCTTTAAGTACTTAAGAAAAAAGGATCAGGACAAAAAAAAAAACACCCAAACATCTTTCTTTTTCTTTTTTATTTGGACTTCACAAGACAGCTGAAAAGTCTAATTCTGTCTGTAGAAACTGCAACATACATGCAAAAATCGCCATCTTGCAAAACATATTTCACAGATTGTGTTGATTATAGCCCTTTAGTATTTCATTTTGGCACTACCCACTGCAAAATAGGTCTCCGGTAGATGGCCAAGTCTCCTACTTCTTACAGGAGGAAATAAGAAATACTGACCATAGAAGCTGTCCATTAGCAAATCACTGTATATATACACACCCATAGCAACCCGATCCTAGACTAGGCTAGGTAGCATTTAATGGGGTTAAAATCTTTGTTATCTTGATTTCAGCTAAGTTTTTAGGAAAAGGAGGCAGAGTGAAAACACATGCATCCCACGAGTTTTGGCACATTTGAGGTTTATTTTTTGGAGGAAGAAAAAATTTAAATTTTGAAGTGAGTCCAAGACCTCTTATTCATAGGGGCTGCAGCCAACATGAGAGGTTCAGGCCTGCAAAACTGTAAGGCCAGGATACTCCTGATGAGTATCAGAGCACACCGCAGTGATGTTTTCACACATTAAAGGTGTTGAGTATTAATATTTCACTGTACAGGAACCTGGTAACGGGAATAATAGCGTCATTTAAAAAATAATGACTAGAGAAACGCCTTCGAGTGCTCCTCTAATAGCTGTTGACTAAATTTGCAGCCTGGAAAGACCACTTTCTGCTGTGCCATGTGGGTGATGGATTGTTTTCCTCCGAGACCACTACGGTATGCTTATTATGTAAAATATTTCTAATCCCACGTTAAAAGCTGATTTTTGAGAGATAAAAATCTTATCAGTTGACCTATGATTTTGTGTTTAAGCCTGTGTTATTACGCTACTTACACTGTCTCTACTGCACAAAACGTGGAAGGGTTGGTGGACAGGTGTGCACAAATGAATCTATTTATGAATTGCAAATAGACTGCAAAGTATAAAATAAATGTTTATTAGCTGACTAGTAGGTATCCACTTATATTTCACAGTTCTTTTCTACTGTCCTTCTTGATTTATGGAATATGGTAAATATATTAACACTGAAGGGTGTAATACACAACCCCCCTCTCTTTGGCACCATGAATTAATCTATCCTTACAGGCATCTACTTGTAGGCTTAGTCAAATCTTACTTTTTTTTTCGCTTGGGATAAAAAACTATGTCCTATCTGATTCCCAAGTGAATAAACCGCTTTACAACCTTAAAAGCAAATGTTTCTGCTACATTAAGAACTGCATATTCTGAAAAAAGGTGTTGAACTGCTGACAACACCATTACCAACTGCTATGAGAAAAGCAACACACAATTTTTTTCCTCATTGCCATGACATAGCATTCTCCTTACCTGACAGCACACTAGGAGTATTAGACCTGTATCAATTGATAAAACAAATACTTTTCTTCAAAAGTCACTGTCCAAATTATTTTCCTTACTTACAGTTGTGAAAATAAAGGCAAAACAACTCCATAAAATTAATCCAAACTCATTATTTTGCATTGCAGTCATTACAAAATACAGGACCACCGAGTCATTGTCTACGTCTTCTCTCCTTTACTGTTCATCATCCAGTGATCAAAATTCAGATCTGTGGAAGTTTTGCAAACCCAGGGAAATAAAAAGATTTTCTCAGCCATTTTTTTTTTTTCTACTTTTGCTCTGGCAGGCTTTTCTGGGTTAGTGAATTATTTTTCTCCACATAATAATTCAAACCTGTACTTTTCCCAGAGGATGTTAATTTCTTTTTTTAAGTACATTTTTTCCTCATTAAAATGGTATTTGAAAAAGGCAGAAGGAAATGAGGAAAGGAACAAGACCGATATATCAATCACCGCACAGTTTTAAAGAGCACTGACTGCATTAGTTCCAACAAACACATTATGTACTGATTCAGGAATAGTAAGAAATTACATCTTACATAGTATGCATGAAGTAAATCCAGATTCAACCTCCTTTTTTGATTGCCCAGGCCCATCAGGAGATGAAAAGGATGGAAAGGTGCAAGAAAGTACCTTCGGGATTCTGGAAATGCAAAGCAACACTCAGAGTAAAAAATTAGGCTTAATTCAACAGACTCTCTAATACAGAGTTGTCATCTGTGCACCAGGGACTAGCAATGAAAAATTTATTTCTGACGCAGTAACATTTGCCCCACCAAAGACAGTCCTGTGATATTAAGGTTATTATACCCGGAGAACAAGACCCCGCTGGCACCACTAAATTTAGCTGAACATTAGGCCATGTGGGAATTTCTTATAGATGGCAGTCATCTCATCTGCACTGTAAAAAGGTAAAAGCAATATAATTTCATTACTTACAGTGAGCCTTTGCCTGTCACATCTGCAGAGCAATGACACTGCAAGAAGACTTTTTGGTGTTAGATTTTGCTCAAATAACATATAATGGCTTCACTATGCATATGAATAACCTAAGAAATGGGTCAGTTTATCAGCAGCTAAAGCCCATATATCTGAATGTGTTAACTTTGTAGAAGTAATGGATGTTTTATTATGAGCAATCACAAATGTTATCAGAGCTGTAAAGCCATTATTTAGTTTAGCACTATTCATTGATTAAGAAGCACTTTTAATTAAAACTACTGGAATTCTAGTCTCCTTCATTAGTGACATAATGGAATTAAGACGAAAAGGGGTCATTCTGGGGATTATTTTATTAATTAATATTACTTAACAAATTCTGTCTTGGAAATGACAAGTTAAAAGAGAATTATAGCCAAAGCGGGAATCTTGTATTAGTTTGGTTTTATATTTTGGAATCTAAATTAGAAAGCTGATTAACAGGAGTAAAATTCTACCTGCCAAATTAACATTGAATTTTTGAGTTTATTTGTGTTTAGATTTTAAATTTTCTTGCTCATATTAGTAACACACAGAAAAATACCTACCCTGGAAGTACTGTTCTGTCTTCAATGACCCGTGATGAAGAAAAATAGAGAAATGAGGAAGAGTGCCAGGTACATACAGATTCATTTTTCTGTGTATATAAAATCAGAATCTCAGCAGTGAATTTCAAAGGAGTGGAAACATTATTCTTCGTTTCTTCACCGGGGTTTTGCAATAGCTACAAAAGTGGTCCAAGATTTAAAATTATTTTTCATAGTGAAAATAGTATTGTTCCAGAGGATACTTGGAAATCAATTTCTGGTTTCTCTCCCATTCTGTTTATTCTGAACAAGCAGAGATTGAATGTACTGTGCAAGAAAAATGTGTATTTACTCACTCATATAAATGAAAGAAATTATTGTCAGACAACTTGACATCCCAAATGTTGGGCTTTACTTGTCCATACTCATTATTAGCAGCTTGGAAATAATTCTGAACCAGTTTTAGTATTAGTTTTCCCAAGTAATAAGGAATAAATAACCCATGTATATGGTTTTTGCCATTTTATTTATCAGCCGCATTTAAATTAATATTTTATATCTCTATACCTACATATCTATCATTATATGTACATATATAGACACAAATATATATAGAAAAGAATTCTTGACGCTACACATTATATAAGAATATGTTGTATATACTATAATATAAAAATAATCTGGCTCAGGGTTCCTAAAACAATCTTGAATTTTAAAACCTATAGCATGTGGGTCCTATCTCAATCAGTAATCAACTCTTTCCTTGACATTAATAAGTCTAGATTTTGTTTGGGGCTTTTTTGCTTTGTTTAATTTTGGTCTGCTTTTTAATTTTTATTCTTACAGATGATCTCTTCTACTGCATTTCTCAAAAATTTACAAGTTTAAACATAACCAAAGCTGCGATGAATTAAAAACCCATAAAACCAAGAGTAAGTCAATAATACGTTTTAAACAGCACGTTTACCCATATTATGGGAAAGATGTAAATAAGTTCTTCTTGTTTCATAGGCACTAAAGAAAGTGTGTTGAACACACTTTGTTAACTTTGCCAAGGCTTAAAATTCCAGAACAGACAGTTATGCTTGGTGTAATTTTAAAGGCTTTCAGAGAAAAGAACAGCATGGAAAGTGCTGCTTACCACATCCAATCTCTTTAACATTGTCTTTAATTACAAAACAAGTGGCACAGCAGTATTTGGGTAGAAGCATGCCTGCCATGCTGTTCGAGATAACACTGGGGTTCAACATGATGCCTCAGCCAGGATGTCAGATGCTATACCCAGCACTGCCTGTGCCAAAGCAGTTGTCCAAGTTCAGTGACCCGAGGAATATGAATAAACGTACCTGCAGAAGATGTCTTTTGTCAATGGGATGTGACCACTGTATTGCATTAGCTGCTACTGTAGCAGGATTTAATAGCAACATAATCCTTGAAACTGACAATTCAGCCGACACGCTGACCGTAGAAAAGACAGAAGGATGGGAAGAAGAAAGTGAGAGGATATTATCTGACGCATAAAATGAAATCCTGCTGAATGTCACATCACTTTATACTACAGGTCAATATTGGACAAAGACAGATGCTTAAACCAAGTGTTTCTTGATATATCAAAATATTATTTGCTTGGCATCACATTAATCAAAAGCACTCCTATTATGTTACAGGTACAGAGTGAGACAGATACATGACAAATATCCAGGTTTCTATGTATTTGCTACATAGTTTTGGTTAAATACTCTCCAATTGACCATTGTATTGAGTGAGGCAGTGTATTTGCAGCGTGCATGCACAAACACCTATGTGCAACATTATATCTAGAACAAATCTTGTCTGTTTTCAGGGACATCAGTGAATCGGCAGGACTGCGTGAATAAAACAGCAGAACTCTTATTAACTTAATCTCCAGCCCTTGACAATGAAAGAACTGTGTGTTGCAGGAGCACTCAACACTTCCAAATATAAGACCCTGTTCTGAGAAGCTTGTAGTTTTAACTATTTGAATTGTTCTTACCATTTTGGACTCCTACCCCAGGTACAATCCTTCCTTTAATTTAATCCAAAACAATTTAACTCATGTCCAACATAAGCTCAGGAAAAACCATCTTCCCCCCCCACCCCCCCGCCCTTAAAAATAATTAAAAAAGCTCCTAATAAACTTTCAGTTCTATCACAGAATCACAGAATGATATGGGNCCTGTCCTTCTTTAACTGGGGAGCCCAGAACTGGACACTGTACTCCAGATGAGGCCTCACCAGGGCAGAGTAGAGGGGCACAACAGCCTCCCTTGAGCTGCTGGTCACACTTTTCTTGATGCAGCCCAGAATGCCATTGGCCTTCTTGGCCACAAGGGCACATTGCTGTCTCATGGTCATCCTGTTGTTCAACAGGACTCCCAGGTCTTCTTCCTCAGAGCTGCTCTTCAGCAGGTGAGCCTCCAAACTGTACTGGTGCAGGGGGCTATTCCTTCCCAGGTGCAGTGCTCTATGCTTGCCCTTGTTGAATTTCATCAGGTTCCTCTCTACCCAACTCTCCAGCCTGTTCAGTTCTTGCTGTATGGTGGCAGTGTTCTGGTATAACAGTTTTGTATCATCAGCAAACTTGCTGAGGGTACACTCCATCTCTTCATCCAGGTAATTCATGAATACATTGAACAGGACTGGACCCAGTACTGACCTGAGGGGAACACCACTAGTTTCAGACCTTCTATACCTTAGCAATGACTGGAAATATGTCAAGCATATATATTTTGTCACAAGTGTGTTGTTGAGGGGTTTTTTTTGGCTGTATCAGGAAGACTGCAAAATTTACACTTTGAAATCTGTGGTTGGTGGGATCAAAATCCACCAATGTGGATTTTGTCTGTGTTCGACATTTATGATGCTACTGTGGATTATGCAGTTAAAACAATTTATTGAAGTAAAGGCTGCCTTCGTTTTCCTAGAGGAGCAGGGAGCTTGGCAAAGCTTCAGTAGCGCCAGCTGAGGGAAAGCAAGAGAAGAAAGACAGAGCTACTGAGTCAGCAGTCAGTCTGCAGGTCTGCCAAGGAAAAGCCTGCTGCAATGCACAGGGAGCAGCCCATGACATGGCTCCTGGAGGACAGGAGGCTTTTCTGAGTAAGCTGTGGAGGACAGCTGTCCACATTTCCACATTGCCTACATATCAATGGAAAAGTGATGGGCTGAAGACAAGTGCAAAGGAAAAGACACAGCAGCAGCAAACAGACTTGTTTTCAATCTCATTTTCCTTGTATCTTATTCAGGGGGATATAATTTTCTGTATTTAAAAAGCTTTTCATTGACCATTTGTAACAAACCCCAGCTTTTTTACTGTAATATTAGGTCACAAAACCTATTTTTGACTTTACTGTTAAGGAAAGAGTGCAGGCAGATACATATTTAGACCCCATCTGAGCTGGGTTGATGTAAACGCATGCATTGAAGAGATGCTGACACCCATGGTTTATGTAGGTATCTAAATACAGATTGAACTGACAGTTTTGCTCGTTTTGGTCTATGGTTGCTTCTGAATGCCTGTGAAGTGTTCTGTATCTGCACATAATCACCAGGTTTCCCCCACCCCACCTGACTACTACATCTACTTCTGACAATGATTTCAGATGAACAGTCACTTTTGTTTACTTTCATTTAGTTCAACATAGCTTGGTCACTAGGTACTAACACATAATTCTAATCTCTTGCAATTAGTGTTTATTACAGTACATGAATCTATAAAATTGAAATATTAATCACTAGAAAGTACAAAGAGATCACCACATCATTGCTGTAGTACAAGGCTGAATGTGTTGTGGAAAACTAAAACTCATTATCTTTCTTACTCTTCTGAATCAGTGTATAAATTTTGGGACACTGTTGTTTCACTATGTAAATCAAGGTGAAAGCATTGAAGCACATTTCTAATGTTATTTGAACTCAAAAATAACTTACAGAAATTTAAGGAGAAATATTTTCACTTAGAGAACAGAGTTAATGATTGCCCAGAAAATTTTGCTGGTGTGATAATTTACATACATGATTCACTTCAGGCATGAGTTGTTTCATGTCTTGAATTAAGGCAAAAATTATGAAGTTAAAACATTACAGTGAAATTAAATTAGTGTTTTATAGATCATTATTTTCTATAGTCTTGACTCTCAGCATGATTAAGAATATTTTGGAAGAACAAGTTAGTGGTTTCTGGGTATGGCTAATATTTAACGTTTCTTTGTTGTTTTTTTTTTGGTGTTTTTTTTAACTATTAATTTAAATCAATAATTCTTACATAGCAGTGCATTTTAATATTCATTTAATCATATATACCAAATGCCATTGACTGCTTGGTCAACTTCAAAAAAAAGAGCCACCAAACGTAAAATAAAGTGACAACTACCAAAGTAGGATTGCAAGTGCAGATTTTGCTATCTATGTTCATTATGAAATGGTTTTCTTTTGTGTTTTTAAGTGGTTTCAAAATAAGAATTTTTCCTATGGGCAGCTTGTCAACATATATAGAAAAAAGAATGCTCAAAATACATAAAATAGAAGGCAGGCAAATAAAATACATATTTTTAGCTATTATTGTTTTGAGATTTTCTAGAAATCCAATCATTTCTGGACCTTCTTTTTAAGAAATGATTTTTTTTTATTTAATATGCTCCTAGAACAGTTTTTGATCACAGGATCTGACTTAAAAAAATTAAACTATCTTATCCCATAATGATACATTCGCTTTACAGGAAGTAGTGCATCATATCATTTGTACTGAAGTACTAACAGAATTTAGAGACAGCTTTCCTAAAGCCACAAGGTCAGGTGGAAACACAGAACTTAACCTATCGTAAGTTTAATGTTCTAGGACTCAGGAAGAGCATCCTTTGTTCATATTCAAAGAAATTCTTGTTTAAAGAGAAAAGTCAGTCCTTCTGACCACTTTTTAACACATGCCTCTAAACGGGCCTGCCATTGTAATTTTTGGCTTTTCATAGCCCCTCATTACTGAAAAAAATTACAAACTTCACAGGTTATTGACTAATTGAATGAAGAACTCTGTATATAAAATTCCACATTAACAATGGACTGGATTTCACTACCTTAATTCTCAAGCAAGGAAGCAAAATCAAGTTCTACTGCAGAAAATGACCCATTTTAAACACAAATAGGTTAAAACATTTCTACAGCTTTTCAACAAAAAAAATAGAGGAATTTAGTGATCTATTTTTCTATATAGGCATTGCCTTGATCTTTGACATTTTGCTAAAGTGATCCCCTCAGTTATAAAATTTATAATGCAAAGTAAAATCTGACCATGGATGAAATTTCACTTGAGACTCTTTAATTTACATACACTCACATATATATATATATGCATATTTACGTGTAAAGATATGAATATATGAAATATGCATTTATGATCACTAATACGTATGCACATAGATACAGATAGATAGAGAGATTAAGTCAGAGAAGACTACAATGCAAAAAGAAAACTGAAATGGAAGCTTAAAGTTGGAAACAATCTAAAATCCATCACATTCTCTTACAAAAGAGAGTATGTTTGGCCTGCTCTTGAATTGGAAATTACATTGCTTTTAACTGCTAAACTTTGGAATATCTAACACAAAAGTGTTTTGTTGCCTTATGTGTAAGGATATGGTCCATGACCTGGTTACCAGGTAACTATACAGCATTACAAAACATTTTCTTAGGATGTGCTGCTCTGTGGTATGAGTCTGCACAGGGAAACAGACCTAGTGACACGGTTCTCTCTGAACCTGAGCATAGATTTTTAGAGTATTCTAGAGAGATGAAATAAGTGCAACTGTGACTTAAATTGTATAAACTGAAGTTCCTTTATGACCATGTTCTTTATAATGTTGTGTAACTATAAATCAGAGGAAATAGCATGGTCTGCTTAGCTTCAGCCCAGTGCTGGGATGTGAAACTACTCACACTCATGGCTACAATGAAAGAATGGTTATTGATCCACTGGCAGAAAATATACACACCTTTGCTAGCGACAAGCAATGTTAAAGCTTGGAAACATTATTGTGACAATTATTACTGTTTGTTTCTTTCTTTTTGAAATCCTTGACTCTTACCACACAAACTCTTACACGTGGCAATTTCCTCTAAAATATCTTTTCTCTTTTTTTTTTTTTCTTTCCATGTATAAATTGAAAAGTTTCCTCTCAAATTGAAAAGAGGTTAACATGTTTTTGAACTGCAGCTCTCCAAGACACAACCATCAAGGATGGATTTCATTTTAGATGTATACCAACCTCTTGATGGAATCTTCAAAATAGCAATATTTGTTAAGCCACACCTATGAGATGTATCAAATATACCTACACCACACACAAATAAAAGATTAATTTATCCATCCTTATTTTTCTAAATTCTGTGTCATGATGTGAGTTATTCTAAGCAGAGATTCCCTGAGTCATAATCTTCAAGAAGTGAAATTATTAATCATACTGAAAACGAGTAGCAATCAATGTCTCACCTGAAGGTAGCCAAGTAATCCTCAGACCAGACTTAACTGATTTCTATGCCTTTAATCAAAACAGGAGGATAAATTCTCCCCACCAACATGGTTTTATTCAGTTGTCTCACCTGATCTTCAATGTCACCTAAGAAAAGGGGCATACGAAAGTGAAAGTACACATGCATGGAAACATCCCCCAGATCATGATCCCATGACCAGAGGAAAGATTCTAACAATAAACCTTTTGGAAACAAAAAAAAACTGACCCAAAAATAACCTCATAGCACCTCACACACCTCAACTGGGTGTGTTGTTTTTCTGGTGGTAAATATATTTATTACATTAATTATCTGATAGTGAAATACCAATTAAATGATGCATATTTCCAGGAAGCAGAGGGCTGCTCCACCATTTCATATATGTTAAAAAAAAAAAACCAAACCAAACAAACAAAAAAAAAAAAAGCAAAGCAGGCTAGGTTGTTGTTGACTTACAAGGTACAGGTTTTTCATGTTGTGGAAACCAGCCCCAAGCCCTCTCTTGACACAATAGTGATAAGCAGTTATAACAGTAGTAGATGTGCTGTCAGCACTGCTGAATCTTTCAGAAAGGTGAAAGCAATGCCAGGTAGGACAGCTTACTTCATTCTGGGACATGTATGTTAAGATCCATGTCCTTTCTTGATAGATGACTGAAACAGTTTCAGTGACCTTTTCAGCCCATATATCAAGTACTTCAGTTAAAGTGTGTAATAAACAAAGAAATGTTGTTTTTGACATAACTAGGAATTAACGCCAGCTGTAGGCATGACAGAATCACGTGTCTTGACCAATGAAAATTTTGAAATACAGCAGACTGTCATCAGCCAGGTTTGTTGTGCCTATAACTGAAATACAGCAAACATCTGCTATTTGGCCCACATTCACCTGAAACAAATTCATGTTGTATCTGTATCTGATGTTGATCTGCATGAAGTTCAACCAAGCCAAGTGCAGAGTCCTACACCTGGGATGTGGCAATCCCAGGCACAAATACAGGTTGGGCAGAGAATGGCTGGAGAGCAGCCCTGAGGAGAAGGACTTGGGAGTGCTCATGGATGAGAAGCTCAACATGAGCCGGCAGTGCGCGCTGGCAGCCCAGAAAGCCAACCCCATCCTGGGCTGCATCAAAAGAAGTGTGAGCAGCAGGTCACGAGAGGTGATTCTCCCCCTCTACTCTGCGCTTGTGAGACCCAACCTGGAGTACTGTGTCCAGTTCTGGAGTCCTCAACATACAAAGGACATCGAACTGTTGGAACAGGTCCAGCGCAGGGCCACCAAGATGATTAGAGGGATGGAGCACCTCTCCTATGAAGACAGGCTGAGAGAGCTGGGACTGTTCAGCCTGGAGAAAGAGAAGGCTCCGGGGAGACCTGATAGCAGCCTTCCAGTATCTGGAGGGAGCCTACAGGAGAGCTGGGGAGAGACTCTTTGTCAGGAAGTCTGGTGACAGGACGAGGGGTAATGGTTTTAAATTGGAAGAGGGGAGATTTAGATTAGATATTAGGAAGAAGTTCTTTCCTGTGAGGGTGGTGAGGCACTGGAACAGGTTGTCCAGAGAAGCTGTTGATGCCCCATCCCTGGAAGTGTTTAAGGCCAGGTTGGATCGGGCTTTGAGCAACCTGCTCTAGGGAGAGGTGTCCCTGTCCATGGCAGGGGGGTTGGAACTTGATGATCTTTAAGGTCCCTTCCAACTCTAACCATTCTATGATTCTATGATAGGTACCATAAAATGATAATTGATTTTCACATCAGATATGAAAAAAACATGTCTTCTCTGAAATTTATTTTTTTTTTGTGGCCAGGATTTCACTTCTTTTGACATTTAGCATGGATAATCTTTTCTTTGATAGTAGTATGAATTTGTTGAGCAGTTCTTTGCCATTTTTTATCATTTTTATGAGTTTCTTTTAATTTTAAAATTGTAATTTCTTCAGGAAGAGAAACTTACTATTCTGCAATATATACCTTTGAGTAGAGGAGTATATACAAGACGTCAGGGTGAAACGTTATTCACCTCAGCAAGGAACAGAAAGCTCTTGGAAGAGACTGTTGAAGGATAGGTAAAATCTTTAAAACTGAAACAGAGAGAACTATGAAATGAAATACAAGATTCGCTTTTTAACCTGATTCCAAACCAAGAAAAAGCAAACTAATACAGTAAACTACTTTGAATCTAGTAGACGTTGCAATGTGCTGCTGTATGTAATAAGAGGAAGATGGGAGTTTACAAGTTTCAACAGCTTAAAACGCTTCATGCAAAAGGAAAGCATAAAAGCACTGAATCAATGTTTTTGCACTAGTTCTTGAAAGATTTACATGTCTATGAGGTGAGGCATACAACTTCCATAATTGGACTAATAATGACCTATACACAAAGAAGCAAAAACATTCTGTCTTCCTTCTCCTCCTCTCCTTTCTCCTTTCTTGTCATAGAGCACTGACGCATGAGAAACTAGAAGAAACCTAGAGTCACAAAGATTACCCCAACCAAAACGCTCCTCTGCTGTAGTGACCAACACCCACCTGTAGTGGACAAAGTGGGATTTTACATTTGAAGAATATTTATCCTGTTGAGAGCAGCACAAATATCAGGGATTGAACTGACTTCCTGTGACTAGTGCCCAAGCTATAAAAATTTTAACTTGGTTCCACCTGCAAAATTTTTTGCTTGAATCTTCAAAGCTCTCTCCATCTCTTTAACTCTGCATTTCTGTCAACGCTTAGTGCTTAAAACTGGACTACTTTTGATAGAGTTAGGAAAAAAACAACCAACCAACCATCTTTTATTGTTTAAGTAAGAGGATTTGAAATGGTGTTACTGAAAATTAATGGACATGGCCCCCCACCGTTCCATTTTTCCAACAGTTGATTTTATGTGTTGTGTTGTACTTCAACTACATTTACACAGATGTTTTTCCCCCCACATTAACTCTCCCATAATTCTCAACTTGATTTAAAACAGAATCTGCCATAAGGGTACATGAAATAGAACAGATTGAGAAAATATTTGAATGGCTGCTGTTACAAAGAAAATAATTTATAGTATGCAGTTACTGATCAGGTAGAACAATACTTCAAAAACTGGACTGTATTACAAAGCATTTCTCCAAACATCCATTTTGGATTATTGCTGAAAGGTACTAATCGGTCTATTCTAGACTAGTTTACAAACACTCATAAAATAGTGAAAAATGCATGCTTTAGAAACCTGATACATTTCATGCCTCTGGACTAAAAAGAATATGTAGATGGAAGCAAGGGATGGCATTTTTAATGTAGATCAGTAGTGCTTAGAGTTTTTTTTCTTTTGTATTAACAGAATCTTCGTATTTTTTCACATTTCTTTCAGGTGATTTTTTATCTTCAGGCTTAGTCCACGGAGGGTTGTGTAATTTCTGTTGAAGGTAAAAATAGCATCAGTGTAAGCATTACCTACATGATACGTGCATACATAAGCAAACAACAAAGTATGTTAAAAATCCATGACAATAGTGCTGGCAGAGCTGTATTTCTGTTCAGCTGTTCTGAACCACTATAACAGAATGTTTGTCAACTCTGTCTAGAGAAGGCTTCTGACCTCTACTTAAAAAAGCATATTTAACAACATTTGATAGTGCAAGAGCATACAAGTCTGATGCTGATTTATAGTCATGGGGATTTTCATCTTTTTCTCTTGGTCTGTCAAATGAAGAATGCAGGTGTATAACTCACTTAAGACTTTTCTGTTGCTAACATGCCTGTACAGCTTCACATAACTGCAGATACGTCATCATTTCGCAAATCTCTCCCTTCCTGTGTTCCCAGGGGTATGGACATCACATTATTAAAGTTTTTTGACTACTAATAGGGACCAGTTCTCCCAGTATTATATGGGTTTGCAGATTGTTATCACCCAGAAGCCATTTTGAACAGACGGAGTGAAATCAGGTAGAGTCAAAGTCTGAACTGACTAAGCAGTTGTTTCAAAAGCATTAGCGTAGAATGTGTAAACATACTTCAAAAATTGCATGCTTTACAAGATCTTTCAATAAAAACTTGAGAATTACTCAGAAACAGAATACCTGAAAGCTTGTCTCTGTTTCTGCTGTCTTCAAAAGAGATGTTGAGTTATTACGATTCCCCAGACATGTCTTGCCAACCTGTCAATACAAATGTCAGAGATAACTGCTTCACATTTTTCCTAAAACATTCATGTTTTTCCTAAAAAATAAGCCACCAATGAACAAACCCAGAAATCAAAGTGGTTGCTTTTAGCCTAGTAGATGAAATGGAACAAAACAAATTTTTTATAGCTAAGCGAATCCCATACTCCCACCTTCCCTGTAATAGTCTAATGTGGCTACAAGTTTAACAATTTAACGCTTCTCTAGTGCTGTTTTTCTCATGTTTAAATCTCATTGCAAATAGTGAAGTTTATTCCTACAGTGATCCCATGGAACAGATAGGTATTAATAATTGTCTGTTATGGGTGAGGAAACAGTAACAAACAGCTGAAAACTATCATTATGGTTAGAATTTCTCTATTACTAGTCTATTGTCTAAACTGTTAGATCTCTTAGGTATAATAACCCCAGAGTGGGAATATGTATAATAATTCCCAGAATGGATAAATCAGATGACTCTCAAGGTACAGAAAAACTTGTTAGATAAATTACTGCCATTTTTTTCCAGCAATAATATAATTTTCTTTGCCAATATGCTTTTTAGTATTAGGGAAAAAAGAGTTGAATAGCATAAATAAAATTAATTACATAGCAGTTTTTTGAACCAAAGAGATCATGCGTTATGAGTCTTAAGTAGAGACCCAGCACTGAAATTTCTGCTGTAATTAAAATCCCTTCAGGAGAGGGATTAATGATGCCATAGGCAAAGAAATCAAGATGTGAAATACAGTAAAATATTGATAATCTTTGGTCATTAGTTTAAAATATGTTCACATTGCAATTTCTCTACTTGTTTTGCTATTAAAACTGATACATTTAGACAGAGTGAAAATAAAATAGAGGTTTAAGTTTTCAGTCATCAAGACTCTTTCCAGCGTAACAGAAATTTTATTTTAAATTTTAACATAACTTCTTTGAATCAATCTTTGAAGACTTTTTAACATCAATTTTTTAAGTCAGTACTACACAGATTATTTCCTATTATGAAATATTAATCCAATTTTTATTAGCTATTGTGTATAGTGGGAAAATTTTGAAAAAGGGTCCCAACTATCAGTCACTGCAATTGCACCATCTCAGAGGCTCACTTCAGTAGCTTTAGCATGAGTAAAATCCCCCTGAAGTACTATAAAATTTTTGGCAGGGCCAATATATCCCTAGAAGCTTTGAGGAGGGAGGCAGCAGTCTTCCCTCCCAAGCAGTTTTCCTTGTAACACGTTTCATTTTCGTATTCACACCTGTTTGTTGTTCAACTTTGTTACAGGCAAGGGACTGTCAGAATTCCTCAAGTGCAAAAACGTAATGAATTTTCTTTCCCCTTGCCAGTCTCTTACTTTTTAATTAACTTCAGTCTTAATGTCATTTACACTGTAAGGATATTTATACAATTTCTTTATATTTAATTTACATGTTAGGATACCTATTTTCAGCATACTCTTGCTGAACAAAGTAATTTTTATGATGTTGTGATGTTGCTGCTATAGGATGAATTCAGATTTGCTTTCCATGTTCTTAAGAAAGTCTTGTCTGTCCAAAAAGTGCCTCAAAACACAGCATTTAGAGATATAAAGATCTTTTTTTTTTTTTCTTTTTTTCCTCTTTTGGATCATGATTCCTTTGCTGTCCTAGACACAAAAAGCTGCTTCTGTCCTAGGCCAATATTTTCAAAAGTAATATTAAAAAAGAAAAAATGTTGCAGAAGTGCCAGCAAACCTTGTAGTGGATATTACTGGGAGTTTCTTGTTGAAGAAACACTTACATTCATATTCCTAGATTATGTCTACGTACTAATGATTTTTTCAACTGTTTTTATTAATACTTTGGATTATGTCTGATGTGTGAAAAATATTCTATCTAGGCTTAATTGATGTTAAAAAGTCTTCAAAGATTGATTCAAAGAATCAGACGGGTGCAACAGCACCTTCTGCTGCAACTGTGAACTGGGTTTTACTCAACCTGAACTCAATCCCACAGAAATACATCCTCATGCATATATACAAACACACGCATATACATACACCTGTGTATATATGTGCTTATATATACGCACTACATTGCCTTTCACAGACATGAGTAATGCACAGACAAAAACAGGCAGATTTTTTTTAATTTTTATTTTTTTGCTAATTTCCTCCCCTGTGTGTACTACTCCTGTGAGAGGTACACTAATGACAAAAATACAGAATGATAGCTTGACATGGTGGAAACCAGCAAAAAGCAACAATAATTGGTTTTGGAAAAGAAAGGAGTTGAAATGTTGTCAGCATGGTTTTTCTGTTTTATGAAGATGAGATTTTAGAAGTGCTGGCTGGAAGAACTGCTGAGACTTTGCCAAGCTCTGAATCAGAATCACAGAATCACCTAGGTTGGAAGGGACCNGGGGGCCCAAAATCAGAGCATATCAGGGATATGAGGATAAACTCACAGCTATGTATTTCTCTCCCAAGAGTGGACATTCCTGCCACCCTGCTTGGAGATGTGACGGTGAGGAAGGGGAGAGGAACAGGAAGATGCCAGCTGTGAATGACTCTAGGCAGCAGGACACTTATGTTTCCAGCTCATGCACAAACCCTCTAATGCCACGGAATAGAGCAGAGCACACCCTTACTCCTCATTACTCATTCCCTTCATGCCTTGCACCACCAGAAAGGAATAAGCCCAGTACAAAATGATAACCCACTCAATGTACACTTGTACAGACACCTGGGCAAAAAGCAGCTTTACCCATTTTTCTTGGAGAAGATCAACTGCTTCTCTTCCAAAGACTGAACTATTTTTCTCTTTTCTTTTTTTGAAATATTATTACTAGAAAAGTCAATAAGATGCTAAGACTGTAACAACAAACTAAAAAGATCCAAGTAGAAACAATATCCTGAAGGTAAAAAAAAAAAAAAAGACAATTAGTCCCAGAAAAAAGATCTCAATTTAGTCATGTTATTTCAATACAACTCCATTGGCTCTTCTTGTACTGTCATAACAAAGTAGGTTGTAATTCAAAATCTTGTCAGTAATACTTCAAGGATACTCTGGTTTTCATGCCAAATGTAATATGACATTTCACAATATGTGCTGTTTCCCCAGCTGTTGCATAGAAAGCTGTATGGAGAGGAGTGGGAACACCGCACAGAAGATGAAAGAGTTCTGTTTGCACACAATCGCTATTGGCATTTCATAATATGAAATAATTTTTTGCCTGTCCCCCTTCTTAGTGCTTCCAGAGAAGTTCAGCCAGGCTCTTAAGCTACATACTAAAAAAAATAGTAATTCTCATACCCAAGGGAAATGAAGGCATAGTATCTAGATAATTGTGCTCTTTCCCATAGCAGATATTTTTGCAGGGTCCAGAAGTGTAGTAATAATACAACACAACAATGTTTGTTATTTTCTTGTTTGTGCCTGAAGTGACAGGTGGATGAAGAACACAAATTCAAAATCAGAGGACAGAGCAAATGTGGACAAGACTGAATACCTGGGAAGCTGTAAAGAAGATAATTCAACACACATGCTTTAATCTAGCAATCTTTGGTCAGTATGACTAAAATCTTAAAATGTTTTTAAAAGTGCAAATTATTGTTAGCATGGTGAGAAGATGTCTTTAAGTGCAAGATCATGATAAGAGTACTTCAGTGTACAAGTTCCCATTTATGAAACCACCAGGAAAATAGCTAGCAATCTTCTCAGATTCTAACTTCATAGACTTCAAGTCTATTTCCTTCCATTGCCATTTAGAACAAAATGGGCAGTTTATTCTTAACTATGTTCTGTGTTTTCCTCTGCCTTCCTTTAAGAAGCCTGAGGGTGGCAGTTTCAAAGGGAATAGGGATGGTAGGATAAGTCCCAGTCTCATTCAGAAGCACAATTCCCATGTTCTGTGTATCAATGCACTGCTGAAATTCCAAGTATTTCACAAAACTCTAATGTGTTGCACAGGCATTTAAAACACAATGCACGCCTTTTAACACTAACTTGTCAATTCTCCAATTTCTTGTTATACTTTAAATTGATGTTTTGGAGATTCAATTAGTACTTCCCCTATTTGTTGGCCACAAACAATTCTTACATCACCAAGTTGGAAGGCACTTTTGGGATTTTTCATTGTTTTCTTCACCCAGCTAAGTTTAATGTTTATTAAAGCTTTAAATGCAGCCATCACATTTGTAGGTTCATCAGAGATGAAGAGGGATTCTGCTACTGAGATTTTCTTCAGTTCCTAAAGACGTCTCAATCAAGTACATTTTGTCCTAGCTTAATTAGCATGTGCCCACACAAGCACTCCCCTTTCTCTCAATTCAGGAAACAAACCCTCCCCACTTATAGTCACAGCCAGTATTTATCCAAGGACACAGTTATTAAATAAATGATGATTAGTGTTGAAGTAATTTTGTGACTCAGAGCAATGAAACAAGACAGAAAAATGGATTTCTCTGAAACGTAGAGTCCTGCCTTCTCTTTCCCCCCTGTTCCTCAGTATTTCCTTATTTTAATAAAAAATATAATAAAACATTGTGTCTAACCATTAGTGACAGATCCTGGAATTTCATCAGCAAAAAAAATAATTTTACAGAATATTATTTATATTTCACACATGGAAGCATTCTTTACCTTGCCATTAAGTTGCTCCCACTGATATTTCCAGTATACCTGCCATTCATTTTACAATTACGGACATATTTATAAGGCAAACATTAAATTCATTAAATTACATATGTTGCATTTTTATCATAAAACATCTAGAAGGATCAAGAAGGATCTAATGTTTGAATGCTAAACTTTAAAATTTCTAGCATGCAGCAGTCAGAATTTCAAGTAGTAAAAGCTAAACCTTTCCAAATGAAAAGCCTTCAGGAAACAGAAATTCTGGGAACTTTTGTTCAGTGTGTTTCATAGTTGTTGGCCATGCTTCTTCCCTGTTTTCAGTGTTATTAACACTTTTCAATTTGCATAGTTCCTTTTAATGACTTCTTAATATTTAGCTCGGCCAACACTTACAATTTTTACAACTAAACACAAGAGAAGTTTTATGACTTTCTTATATGTGGCAGAAAAATAATTAGACCAAATTTAGTGACGTTGAATGCTTGTTATTTGCTCTACATAAACTCTACGAAACATGTTAATGATCTATTTGTGTTTGTAAAACAAAATTTTCATACAGGTACATTTTGCCTTAAGCAATATATTTCGTATATACAAGAGGAAAAAATATCAAGAGCACTAAGGGGGAAATCTATCAAGATAAAAAAATTGAGGTGGGGCATGTGTCTTTAAATACTTTATCAGTTTAGCCTGCAGTTTGATTAAAAAAGTGTATTTGTATGAAAATCTGGTTATTAAAATATGCAGCTTGATCAATAAAGTCTGCAAAATTTCAGAAGTTGCGGTATTCAGCTCACTTAGTGAATCATACAGCAGAGCTGGAGAGGTTCTCAGCTGGATGTATAAACCATAAAGGATCAGCCAAGTGTGTATCTTCATTAAAAAATAGTTTAAAAAATAATAGTTAAAATTCAGCATGTCCCTTGACTATTAAATTATGCAATTTGATTTGCAACCTGCTGAACAATGTGACTAGAAAGGTATTCCACTGCATCACCACAGCAAATAAGAATTAGATTTATTTCTCAAAGAAGCTTAAAAAGTGATGTTATATTCAGCTTTTACAGTTAGAAAATAATTCTGTCGCTGCTAAAGGGTATCATACAGATTCAGTAGACCAAATGTTGCAGCTTCAGCATTCCTTCCCCTCACTAGACTCCTCCCTTTCGGCTTCAGCAGGCACTAAAGAATAAATCTGGGACATCTGCAAAATACCATGGAGGAGAAAAGACTGACCTAGTTTTGAAGAAACTAAACCAGGTACAGGAGAAAAGGATGGCACAATTAGGTCAACTGACAAACTAGGTATCTTAATGAAAGTTCACCTACTGTGGCAGTAATTAACCTGAACCATTGTAACTCACATAGCAGAATAGGAAGTTTAACACCATTGAATTTTGACTTTGCTTGAAGGACATCTCTCTTTGGAACTATTCAGGTAAATTTGCATTTCCAGATCCTTCTGTATTTCTTATACTATTGGTTCAAATTACCTGAAATCTTTAACAGACAAACGTGGTTAAAATTAGCTAAAACTCAAAATTAAACTAATTGAAAGCAAAAGAACTTAATTAATTTGTATTTCCTGAATTTCCTCACTAGACATAAACTACAAATTCTATATCATTTTGCAACGAAATTTGTTTGAATTGTTATTAAACCTTACTCTGCCAATAATCATGTATGTCTGTTTGTCTACCCAAATATGAGTGGTCTGCAGCATATATAAGAGGGCTAAGTCCTACTTATTCATATAAAACATTGTCCACTTGTACCTCAGAATGACTGAATTTTTTTGAATACTGAGATTTTAGCTCTTTACTACATGAAGTACACAACTCTGAAATGCTTTTTCCCCAACACTGAATGGATATTTTGATTTTTTTTATATTTCTCCCCTGGCCCCCACAATAATACAAATTTTCCAGTTTCTGAAGCGACTTGTTGCAAAACTGAGACTTTGGAAATTACAATTTCATGCTGACACCATCAATAAAATCAGTAGCCTGCATGCAGTTATACTCATTGCTGAATACGACTGGATGTTGTATTCTCATTTTTTCCCCTCCTGTCAAAATAATCCCCATGATTCTGTTAAATATTTCCTTAATAGTTTGTTTTCACATTTACCGCTTACATATATGCAGAATAGATGATATTAAACTAAAATGTCATTCTGCAGTGGAAATAACATTATTAGTCAAGTTAGGTTCACAGTTTCTTCAAGGACACATTTCATCAGATCTGTTCATGAATTTTAAGAGATCTGTATTTCAATCTCCTTTTACTCTCATTGTTTAAAAGGTATGGAGCGGGATGAATGTAAAATGTGAATATATATTTTCCTAAGACTCCTCTGCAGTTCCTCATATCCCTCTCCTATTTTAGAGCACGGTGTATTAGGTAGATGGTTAAGCTTAGTTGATGTAACTTCCTATGACCTTCATAGCTGTCATTTAGTGAACAGAATTACTGAATTCACTTAAAGAATTTCATCAGGTTGAAATTTTGTCATGAGGATGATTTCTTTTTTCTCTCATTACTCCCTTGGGAAAGCAATGGGGAACTATAATGTGATGAAAGCTCCACAATTGAAGTTGATAGAGAAAAATGAAGCAAAATACTGTGGTTGCTTAGAAACATGTACAAGTTTTGCTCCAATACTCAGTGTCCTTTGTCACTGAATGATTAATGAACATGCAGTGTTTGTTTACTGCAGGAAATTAAGGTAGTAAATAAAAGCACTATCACTTTTATTTATCAGAGACGACTCTACAAGGACAAAGAGCAAGAAACCTACAATGAGAACAAAGAATCACTTTACAAATTGATGATTTAGCACTACTGAATAGATGGGTTTAAATGACGTGTTACACATGTAAGAATTATTTGATATGACAAAGGGACAAAGTACATCCTAGTATAAAAGCCAAAATAAGATCCCAAAAGGTTTTGGGAAAAGGGAGAAGGGAAATGACACAGGAAAAAGAGCTCTGTAGAGCTCTAGCTCTACACAGAGACTTTCATGAGCCTGTCATAGAGAAAACATCTCCAGACAACACTAAGAAAAAACAGTTTTGACAAGATTCCTCTAATAAAATAATAATAATCTAAATAAGGGAAACTTTAAAAAGAAAACTGAATTTAAGATTTTTTTGTCTTTGAAAATTTCAGATGAAATCAAGAAGATGTTATATTGTAGCATATCCTACCTACTTCTGGTTACTACAGGTCCCACATCAAATTTCATGATAGCTAAGCTATCACTAGTATTTAATATCAAAATTTGCTAACATAATTTGGCCTGCCTCTATTTCATTTGTAAACAAATCTTTATTTGCATTCATTCCATTGTAAACTACATTAATTATTCTGAACAGGCATAAAACCCAAAAAGAAATTGCAGTAGGATTACAAATGTGCGAGAGAGGGACGCTTAGCTATACAGACTAAAAAATATCAGTTGAGACCAGCAACTAGCTATTTCCCTTTATTTTTTGCCTTAACAACTGAAATATTGCACAGTTGTCTCTAGTCAGCATTTACTCAGTAATTCTTCCAAAATATAAACTACATTTTCTTTATCAGAGACATCATCAGAGAATCTTTGCAAAGTCCTGATAAAGTGTTGCTGAAATATCAGGTTCCTAAGCAACAGAGTTTTAAGCATATTCATTAAGGTCCTGGTCTTTTATCTTGGCCTCAACCTTCATTTATTTTTCTTTTTAAAATGGCACATAAGAACTTGTCATACATTCCCAACCATCCAGCCTTTAACTTCTTCATTGGGAATTTAGCAGCTGTAAATCTTCTGATAAAAATACTTCTAAACACATACAACCAAATAATGATAAAATTATGAGGAAAAACTTTAATGTATTCCCAAGTCTGTGGAATTTGTTCACAGCTACAAATGACAGCTTGGTACTATTGAAGTAATATGAACCTTTGGGAAAAGAAATATCTTATGTATTAACGTAAGATATAAAAAATAAAAGGCAGGAAGAGGTTGCTAGCCCAATGTTGTCATCTGCACTATTATGTCCCATCCAGTCCATGTTCAGACAGGTGGTGTGTGTAAGAGAAAGGAAAAACGTTTCAACTTAAACAACCAGGGAAATTACTTTACTCATCCCTGTGAGCAACCCACAGGACAAAAAATTGTCAAGGTGCATTCTTAGCCTTATAAAATGGCTGGAACAGTTGTGAAAAAGATAGCTTAATGCTTTAGTTCTCTCTGTAAATTTTTCTGCCTTTCTTTAATCAACCTTTAGGTTTACAAGAAAACTTTCCCATTTTCATAATTGAGTTTTGTGTGGTAGTTAGAGTGAAATCAGGGGATCCTGACAAACTCAGATGTTTTATTCTGCCATGACAAGCTCCAAATGGGTAGTTTTTGAAAATTCATGGGTGGAATTCTGTGAATGCAGATAGATTTCTCATGAAACTTCACAGGTCAGTTTTGGGATGGTAGTACAGTAATGGAAAAAATTCTCTATAAAAGGAATTACTTAATTTCCCCCAGAAAGAAAATCCAGAACTTTGAATGGAGCCACAATTCAAAAGTAAGCATTCCTCTAGAATATTATGTATATTGTCTACTGCTTGAGCTATATTCATAGATCTACCTTTCGCTGTCAACACAGGATTGTTGCAGTTAGTCCTGCCTCACTATGCAGGTTGTTGCACTTTAAAATAGCTCCTGGCTCTGTACTTCTTTGCTGCTATCTGTAAAAAGAACCAACTCCTGGAATTCTCTTTGAATCCTATCAATGGATAGTTTTTATTTATTTAAAAGAAAAAAAAAGCTAACCGAACAATTTTTATCTCCAGTGACTATGGAAATGAAAAAAAAATACATACCTTAAAAGTCCAATTTAATGTAAAGAGAACGTGTCTTCCTATATCTGTAATTTTGTTAATTACATTGGAAATTCTGTTTCCAATTGGGATACCAGTGTTTATAGTTTCCTTGTTTGGAGATGAAGCTGTCCTCAACCCTTTTTTTTTTTTTTTTATCTTAGCTCTCAAAGCCATTCCCTTACAGGCAGTGTAAGCAGAAAGCAGTGAAATCTTTGTATATTTGTGTGAATCCTAGGTAGAGTTTTTAAAATGTGAAGCAAATGTGTCTATGTGTATTGCATAATATACATTTCTCAGTTGGAAAATAAATTTATAGCAACATGTTTAAAAGCACAATAAGACTGAGGTAACTAACGTCTGCTTAATTCTCCAATAAAGAATGTTATCTAGCAAAGTACAGTGCATTTGAATCCCTATGGCATTCTTTCTCTAATTTTACGTCTTACTCTCCATACAGGTGGTTTTGTCAAATACAGATTCAACAAACCTTAAAGATTTAAAATTTAAAGGAAATGCGAGTCTCATAGAATACAAAATTGGTCTTAAAATATGATAATTGGGAGAGTAAGTGGTATAAAACTTAATCCTATCACTCAAATTTAGATATATAGCCTAACTTCTTTTTTAATTATATTGCTACTAAGGTTAGATTTTAATTTAACTGGAATAATGAAAAATAGTTAAACTCCTCAAGACTTCTGACACGTTAGAGTTGTATTCTGCTTTCTGAGATAAATTTTTCATTCCAAGCTGCATACCATGCTGACTAAATGACCAAAAATACCAGTTGCTAGAAGCACAAAAACACACCCCAACACATTAATAATAAAACCCAAATCCTTGATTTTATGGTAAAGTGTACCTTTTAGATGTCTTGAAATGAACAGAAATGAAATACTCTCTTGACTGTGAAATACATTAACAACAATTTTCTTTGCTCTCTACTTTAATGTATTCACTTCTGTAAAAAAAAAAAACGTTGCTTGAACCTCTTTCCACAAATATTCAGCCTAAATAAATCCAGCCTTTACCGAAACCCATATTTTACCAAACTTTCCATAACTTTCCTAGGTGATAACCAATCTCTAGTCATAATCTAAATGGAGTTCACTCTGACTTCAAAATTTTACATCTTATTCGTTCTTCTCCTTCCATTTTTATTAATAAGAAATGAAGTTTCAAATTATGCACTCTTCACCTGGATACACAATTTCTCCTTGTATCTGTCCCCCTCTAGAGGAGGGAAGCAGAGGGGAAGTCACTTCTAATTGATAATTAATAAAACTAGTAACTGTAACGAATGCATAATATATACAGCTTCTTACAATTTGTTGTATAATGAAACGTAATGTGTTCCCTACTTCGTTCAAGAGCCATTGAGACAGTCTTTTTTCTGCTGTCTTCTACATATATTCTGCGAATTAGTCAAGGTAGCACTATGCTTTTCGGGCTACTGAGTAGACAATACATTCTCTCAACAAGATTCATCCCTCATCCTTTCTGTCTTTCCTGTTTTATTTGCATCAGTAGAACTGCATCCGTAATACATGCATTTGGGATTTCTGTTAACAGCTCCCACCATGCTGTTTGAATGAGAGTTTTGCCTCAGTAAAAGCAGCGGATTTAACTTTCTGACAGATGTGTCATATGAAAAACACAGCTTGTGGCTCTCCTAGACAGGCAGTGGACAAGATTACATATTTTCAACAGTTATGCTGTCACCTCTCACATCTCCCTGAAGGTTTTGTTTTACCAAATGAAGCAACCATGGCAGCTGCGCCTGCTGATTAGCAGAAAGAATATGTAAACAAGTTTTGCATCTTGCTGTAATGCAGCGGTTCTTCAACCAGGAAGAAGCCAATTCTTTAAACAGTTAAACATCAAATCACATCTATTCCAGTGCTATTCTTCCCACAAAAGCTCTACAAGTTCTATTAAGTAGTCTTTAAAGGAAACCCAGACAGTACACCTGCACAGACTGACAGCAAAGAGCATTTACTCCTCAGCACTTCAACAAAGAGCAGAGTTGGCTTATAAAATGTATGTACCAGCTTGTCCAGGAAAGGTATGTCATGAGGATAACTGCCTAAGGCATTAATGTTTTCATGCAATCTAGAGTAGAACCTGATTTCTAGGTGAGGTATGCTTACATCTTGGGAATCGCACTCCTGGATGCTCTGGTTTTCTTCCTTTCTTGAGGCCACGTGAAAATTCTCTTTCTCTGCTGAGGCATTTTGCTGGACATAGGAAATAAAAAATAAAATAAAATAAAATAAAATAAGCAGTTAATGCAGATAAAATTTGAGAAAAGTCACATTTGAAAAATCAGGATAACAACAAGAAAACAAGGTCAGATACTGCAAACTTTTAACTACCTTAGACATTGCATTTTCAGCAAATTTTATAACAGGAATGTTTTAATATTCATTCTCATTAAAGCAAACCCTGAAAAGGGACTACTTCCATGTAAGTGATCAAGACTTCTACTTGAAAACTGAACATACAAAAGTGACTGGCTGACATATTGTTTTGTATGTTACTAAGTAACACCATAATGAAGTACAAGTTAAATGTTTTTTGTGTAAACATTTGGATGGTGTTTTTAAAGGAGGAAAAAAAAACAAAGAGCATTTTCAGAACTCATATTCCTCTGACTTTTCTGAATTCTGGGGAAGACTTAGATCCTGAGTTCAAGCTGTTTGTGAAGTGCTTTAGCTTACTTCAGCTGCCTGCAGCCTCTGCCTTTTGGGACTTCACATCATTGTGAGCTAGCAAAATGTGTTCCATCTCATGCCTTTCATTTACCTCCTTACCCTCCAAATGGACTGCTTTTATGGGGCAGCTACTTGATAATCCATGTTATCACTTTCTATAAGCAGTGAATTTCCTTCCACTGAAATATTGGCCAGTTTATGCACGTTTTTTCATGTTCTGCAACTTTTAAGATTCAAAGGGGCACAAACAGGACAAATATGCACTCCCTTTTATACAGAGAGCTTGCATTGTATTTATACTTCAGTATTGTTTGGTTTAGCTTGATAAAGTCACTGTTTACAGCCTTAAATACTAGACCATGACAAGGAATTACTTCAAAAAGAAATAATCCATAAAATCTGGAAAATTTATTACTAAATTAACTGCATTTCCCGATACGTGTATTGCTACCTGTATACCACAATGAGACATAAAGGAACTAGAAAGACTTGATGTACCATAATGCTGATAGTCTTGAGATGACTGTTATGAGCACCTTGTTGTTCTCAGCTCTGCAGAATTATCTGTTTTATAAAGCATTCATCTTCCAGTGCCTAATTCAAAGTTCACTAAAACTCACAGAAGGAATGTAAATTACGTAAGATTTGTGTTTCCTTTGCTAACAAAAAAACCAACACAAAAAAAAACAAATAAAAAACCCAAACCCAAATCAAAACTTAATGACTTATTCTTACTCTGATACGATATATCTCAGAAAATAGTCAAATTTTAAGAACAGTAATGATGAGCCCCTCTTTTTGTTTCAGATAATGCAGAGCTTAAACTACCCTTAGGGATCTGGCTTCCATCAGATTGTCTGACACGTTGAAACTATTAAGGGGAATGAGTACAGGGGACAAATCAAACTAATTTCTCTGCAAAGGAAACTTAGAATTTCAGAATCATCCTTTCCTCGTGTCACTTATACTGCAGTGAATTACTAATGAATACAACACTTTCAAAAATGACAGAGAACAGGAAAAGAAACCTTGCTGATTACTATTTGTAATATAGTCTCTGTTTATCAGCTCTTCAGTGAGGAGTTGTCAGTTTTATAGAGAAACTGTCTACTAGAAAAAGTGATGAGAAGGTGAACAGGTTAAAAAGACCAATATAAATAATTATTTTGTTAAATAATGAATGTCATTTCATATCTGTATTAAGTGATTTGCCTGTTTGGACTGAAAGAATTATTACAGCTCCGCAAACTTAAATTTCTTTCCATTGAGTACGAACGATGTTACGTACAGTGAATGATAGCACACACATTCTCCTCATTTCTTGTCTACCTGAGCCAGCAAATCCACATGGGATGCCAGGGAAACTGACCAGCTTGAAGCCTTATGCTGTGTATAGGGCCTCTCAATTCAGAATTTGATTCCTTCTCAAGATTGCAGCTTAGCAAATTACACACACAGCATATATCCACAATTTCTCAGCATGGTGTACTAATTTCTACAGAAAAGGGGGAAAATTGGAGCATTTAGGTGAGCCTGTCATCAAGAAAACACTTTCCCAATGTCATGTTTTCAAATGCTTATAGCATTTCCTACCTCTACGAAAATGGAAACCAGAAAAATTTCCAATTCCTATCCTTTTTAATATTAAAAATATTCTGAGTGAAATATCCTAGAAGTCTTCCTATTTTTTTCCCTTTCAAAACAGAATAGAACATTTTTCCAGGTGTTTCAGTTTTCATATGATTGTCTTAACCAGTAGGACCAGATCCTATAACAGCCCTTAAAGATCACTTGCTACAACAGCACTGCTCAGACACCAGCCAAGGGAGCAGTGGCAGGTCTGCTTCATTCCCCGTCTCATTTCTAATTAATAAACATCAAATCCCTTCAGCTATTGCACAACAATCATCTCCAATTATTTTTTCATATTGTTACCCTAAGCTGACATTGATCTGCACATCCTGAGTCCTGGTTTAAAACCTTACCACAGTTCTCACAACAGCCCATGGAGGATAGCAGAACAGGGGGCAAGAAGGTGTCTTGCCAGGCCATGGTTGGGTGCTGTAGGCTTGAATTCTGTCCTTCTGGCCAGAATCCCAAAAAGCTTTCTTGCATCTTATGGAGGTACTTTTAATCTATGACATTTTCAGACTAAAATAAAAATAAGTATTTTTGAAGGCTTATCCACACATGAGTGTCTTTGAGGTAGACTTTGCAAGCAAGATCTTTTGTTATTAAAAATAATCTCTCCTAAAAAAAAAAAAGAATATGCTATCATTTGTCTGAATCATGCCTATTTACTAGACTGACAGCTTACCTAATAAAAATGCCATCAAGTATTCCAGAGTGAAACAGTTTGGAGACAGTTTCTGAACTCCTTCCCAATTTGCTTAAAGCCTTCTGAACCCTCCTCAAAGCTTTTCAATACAGAAATCCTGTATTGCACGCAAACATTTTCTTTTTTTTTCAAGGATCATCAATCTTTCTATGTTTTTTTTTTCTTTTAAATAATTTAGAAATTACAGCATCCTCCTGGTGAAACCTTACAAGCTTAACTGAAAACTAAGCTTTATATTTCAGATATTTAAAATAAGCAAAATTGTTTAAAATGCCTTAAATATATATTCTTGCAGATGAAACTTGATTACGTTGGTGCACACTTTGCTTGCAGCAAAACTTCCAGAATACTTATGACAGAGAAACAAGCCAAACTCATTATTTCTTTGAGTTCTTTTCCAAAGTCTGCACTGGAATAAATGACAAGAGCCAAATTCTGCTTCATGCCCTTGAAATTTCCTTCAGTTATGTTTTATATATTTTTAATTTCTAACATCATAAAGATTTTCTTCTCAAAGCATGTACTGTTATTAAAATATCCTCGTCTTAACTGCTAAATAAAATTGCAAAGCTAGGTCAACTAAATTCCATCTTTTGTAACATTTTTTGACTTTGATATGTGGTTCAATTCTTTCCTATATTAGAAATAATCTTATCAGATCTTGTTTCCTCCCACATGGCTTTTTGATGTGGCTGCACAACTCTTTCTAGTCAGTGTTTGTTCATGTGAGATGCCAGAGTGCTATTGACAGGACTGTTGCCAGATGACCTGCCAACACAAATATGGGTTCCATCAACACATTAATTTCCTGTTACTTCGATTTCACAAGATTAGTCTTTCCTACACTAAGGTTTTCTATATTAAATATTAAATTTCCATGTTAAAAAAATATTTAAGGACACTCATACCGACCTAACAGGAAGATTGCACAACAGTTTGAACATAAGCAAACAGACTAAGCCATTTCTGGCAGAGTGCAAGTTCATGACACCCAAGGACGAAAAAAAACCCCAACCTAGTTCTCTGGGAGTCATGACAACTTTTCTCTGATGATGGACAGTACCCTGATATCCATATTCATAGCCTGTCTTGATAAACTTTAAATGCAGAAACCACTCAAATTTGCCCAGAAACACATTTTTTGCTACAGAAGGCTTCACTGTCCCAATCAACAAATATTCAAAGGCTACCTGTCTTTGGCATGCCTGTTGTCCCTGGCTGTACTTTTTGACAATCTTCTGGCATGCTGAGTGAGGCCAGCCTCAGAGACAACCCCGCCGGCAAGGGGTTGCTCCCGTTCACCTGCCTCCACTGAGATTACTAAACAGATGGACTGCAAAGGAGCTACAAATAGGACATCAAGGCCTGAGTCACTTCCTCTTCCTCAGCACACTCAAACAATTCGTGTTCTTCTGGGAGATGCCTTATTCCTTTGGGATGGAAATGGCTTATTGTCACTCTAGGAAACTCAAAAATTGCTCAAGGATTTGTAGTACTTACTGTGGAAAACTAGAGTAGTTTTATATGTAGCTGGTGGATGAAGTTGTCAGAGCTTTTCTGGGCAAGGTGCACAGTGCAAGAGCCAGAACTATATCCTTTCCAAAGCCAGTTCTGTCTGACTGCTCCTGGAAACCAGGGACTTTGTATATCATGTGCACACACAGGCCAGCTGCCATGTGATGCCTATCATATTTGTTTCAGTAAAGAAAAAGGTGTCAAATCCTATAATCTTTTCCTTACCCCCTCTTTTTTGATTAGCACCGTTTGCAATTACAGAAGTTCACAACAGACTGTGTGGTAGACTTTCAGCTCCCCCTCCTAGCCCCACAAATTTCAGACATTCAAAAGTAATTGAGTGTCTATTACTTTCCACAACAGAAATCACAGACAGATATGTATTAATATCTACAGATAGTATAAAGGAAATGTATTGCATTTCTTTATATCCTCACTTTAAAATCTTCCACAGTTTAACTCACATGTGGAAATAAATTACAAGTCCAACTCCAGGAACAGTAATCACCTCATATATTTCTATGAGAGATAGAGTTGTCATATATGTACATTCACATATTTGTGTATAGTGCAGAGGTAACTATTTTTCCTCTATTGCAGAGCCAATAATATTCAACAATAAGTGGAAGAGACCTAGTTAATTTTTCATTTCTATTTAATTCACATCTACACAGTTACATTCATATAGAGCATTCTTCTCAGAGAACTGCAAATTGTACAATGTACCAAACTTTTAAACTTCTACATACTCCTTCTTAAATAAGTAAATCAAATTGTCTTTGATTTATTTTATTGTATTTTTAAGTATTATTTGCACTACATTCAGACATCTTTAAGATGGAACATAGCTACTTACTGGCATATATTATGCCAACATTGAGCACAACAATCCTAATTTTGCAGGTAATCTAGGACAACCTCACTCTGAATAAAAGTGAAACTTGTTAGGACTTCTTAAACATGGATACCAAAGGACTGTCTTTTCTTTGCATTTTCCATGAGTTTGTGTTGGTTACGATAGAATTTCTCTGAGAAGAATGTTCACAATAACCTCAAATGGCCGAACATCCATCAGAGGGAAAGGACTCATTCTTTCAAATAGATCATTTGGGATGATAGATGACATATTTAGATTTTAATTTCCTGAATCACCCTTTTCATAGTATTACTGTGAGCACAGAATTTTCCCTCATACATGCAGCTGCCTCCCAGCAGTGTATTATGTTGGGCATAGTATGTACATTATTATTTTGAAATTTTTCTTTGCTAAGTGTTCTGGGTTGTTCCTCTCTTGAAAAGAAAAAAAAAATAAAAAAGAAGAATTCAAAAAGTTTCATTTGTCAAAGAGCTAGGGAAGTTACCTTGAAGTTGTGAAGCACCGTTTTTAGTATTTCCTACTACAGAATTCTCACAGTAAAAGTCAATTTCCTTTGGAAAAAACTAGTTACTAACAATCTCAAACCAGTGGAGCTCATCTCTAACTGAACATCCTTTCTACATGAGAGCCAGTACAGTACTCCCTGAACTCCAGAGGGCTGAAGGATGACAGCAGACTGAGCAAAGCATGAGCAAAGTCCACCATGATGTATAGCAATAATAATTGGTCACCTTGTTCTCATAATATACAAATCTATTTGTATTTGGAATGGAACTCCATTAACTACACTTAGACATTTAGATGATTCTGTGATCTACTGTTTAAGTTGTTACCCAAATACCTCCAAGACAACTGCAAAGGGGCGCTAAAGGAGAGAAAACTCGTAGGAGAGCAGTACCCTTCTACAGAAATAGCTGGAGGCTATTCTAGGGCATCTAAGTAGGCAATGGATGCCACCTCAAAGCAATTCCCGAAATACCTAGGTATGCACAAAAACAAAGCCACATCTGTTTATCACTGTGCTCTGGATTCTGCTTCTTCTTTTTTTTTTTTCTTTCTTTTTTTTTCCTAATACAGCTTATTTTGAAACCATGACATACTTCAGATAATTTAAACACATGTTTTCTAGTAGAACCTTAAACCAACTTTTTCAGTTGCTTCACTTCCTTGTAACAACTGCAGTTTCTTATATTTCTGTGCAGTTNNNCAATCAGTTTTCTCAGTATCAATAGGAGGAGCTCTGTGATGATGCATTGTACTTCAGCTTTCAACACAGAGTTATAATTTACTGATATTAAGCTGCAAACAATACAGACAATATCTAGGTCACATGCTTTGAGATTTGCAAAAGCAAACCAAACAAAATTCTGGTAAGATTATACAACAGAGAGCTAAAATTACCTAAATAAACTGAAAACAAAATTTAGAAATACTTTTCTTTGTACTGACCTTGTGAAACCCGTAAGTAATAATCTACGTTAAGAGGAGGATAACATATCACCATACCTTGTCAGACAGCAGACATGCATATGTTTGTATGAAACATAGGAGAATACAAAACCCCTGAAATTACTGGAGTCAGCTGCTAGGTAGACTGCTCAAGAAAATTAAAACCTGAGGAGAACTCCATATATCATACAATTTTGGAACCTAGGGAGGTTAAATATTTACAGTTCAAATTATATTTTAATCAATAACAAACCCAATAAAAGAATCTAAGTACACACATACCCCATATGTGTGCATATACAATTATATATAATTTATAATATCTAATATCTAGCAAGATATATAATCTTGACATAAATAACAGGTTAATTTAGATATACTTGCACGTGAATGTCTGTACACAAGTATGACAGAAGAAAAAGCACAAGACTGAGATATAATATCACCACTCTAATTACATAATTATTTTTTTACTCAGGTCTTGGTTCTTATTCTTCCTAACTGACAAGATAAAAAGAAAACTCAATAAACTATGACATTAAAAGGTTTGCCTCCAATATCAAAAAAATCCCAACAATCGGATCATTTTGTAAGTTCCACAAGGTGACAATTTCATGAGAGTCAGAGAAAAATCTTGTTTTTGCTATGTGTTTTTCTACATTTTCTTCCAGAATACAGTTAATGTTGAACAAACTGTTATTACACTTGCTGATATGTTTGGATTTGAAGTTTACTGCAACTTCTCTAGAGCATGCATTATTCTTTTTTTTGGGGTGGGGAGGTGGATGGGGGTTTTTTGGAAGCACCCATTTATATATTTTCAAATGCTCCAGTTATCAGCATACACATTCACTTGCACAAAGGACAGTAAGGAAGCAACTTCCTGTTTTTTAATTTTATTTTTAACAGCAGTTGAATGGCCCTTATGTGTTACAAAATTTTCTAATAATAATAACAGTAACAAGAAAAAACTACTTGTAGATGGTTTACGTTGGTTTACAGGAAAAAACAGGAAAATTAATCAAACAAACTATTCTCTGTGAAGCACTTGTTCCGTTCCAAAACCGTGTGTGTCTTGAATAGCCTATGCAGTAGTTTCCAAAGTCAATGTTTATAATGCTCAGGCTATGAAGAGCTCTAAATAGAAATAAGGCCGAGAAAAGAATGATGATTCTGTTCCTCTCTTGGCAGAGTATGGAACAATAGGATTGACACCATTATTTTTTAAGTTTTTATAAATGTGAAATAATCTAAGACTGGGGCATTAATAGCTATTTAATTACCCAAAACTTCATTAGTCTTTACTGGTTCCCAGCAGCAATTTTGTGTTCTCTTGTTTTATGCTTCAGTCTTCTATTGCTAGAGTTTATATCTGTTACTATCTCAAAAGCTGTGAATACCCCCATACACCACCTCCCCAAAAAACACTGCTGGTCTGAAAGAGCTTATGCTTAGACCAGTTTTACTTCTCTTTCACATTAATATGGTGGAGAAAATCACAATTGGCCATAGAGCCTGAAGTTTAGAACTAACCAGACAGCAATTCCTTAAGGCTCTTACAGTCAGGGAAATCTTTAATCAATCCTATTAGATCTATACAAGACCTAATAAAAACCCAGCAAAATTTCAGTTGAGTATGTTCTGACATGCTATATGTGACCCGTAAGATCATTCTGACTGCCAGATTTTTCCAGCTTGCAATTTTTTGAAGTGTGCCTCCTTAACAATTGAAACCAAACTAAACAACAACAACAAAAAAATTTAAAGATCATCTTGATTCCAGTTATAAGAGAACAAAACTGTATAAGTTTATTAATTTTAACTATTAGTAGTTGACTATGGAGGATATTGAAGCCCTTTCTGTATACAGGAGAATTCTTCTACTACCATACAGTTTCTAGTGATGAGAACTTGTGCAGCTACAAGAAAAAAGCAAATTTGTAATTTTTGGTAGATAACAGAACTGAGAACTGCAGCTAAATATATAAGAAAATATTCTGTAATGTAAGAAAAAACATTGCAATCTGAGGACAGATGGCATTCCAACAGTAGTTGAAATGGCACGGCATCCTAACACCACCACAAACCCCAGCTATTCAACTTTGAGGGTCAGTGAACACTAACATGTTCCAAATGAGTCCCAATTACAAAAGCACCTGTGCCCAGTAATTTTATCTTAATTCAATGAAAAATGCAACATATTTAGTATCAAGAGTTTTCATAATTTCTCATTTACTACCTGTAGTAAGTTAGCCTATTGTTTACCCACTCTGTTTTAATAGACAACATAATTGCAAAGTGAATTTAAAGGACACTTGGCTTACATTATGCCAAAACCAAACTGGTCGGTCTGCTAAAATTATCCATTCTTGTTATTCGCATAGTGAACTTCAACAAAATATGCTAACATAAATATCAGGCTAAAATTCGTATATATGTAAGAACCTATAAAAGGAGCCAATGGAAATGGGAATTACATCTTGTCAGTAAAGAGCAATGCAAGACTTCAGTATTACCATCAGCAAGTGACACTGCATTCCATAACCGAAGTCAGTGGAAATGGTAAAATATTTGCTTTGTATGATTATCTCTTGGAATTTCGTCTGTAACTAGGTAGGTGTTCCCACAGCTGTCTACAGCTTCAGTCTCACTTTAATATTTGGCTGATATGTAGAAAGGAGAAAAATATCTTTTGATAAAACATCTCTTATTTTATGAGTGTATGATAATAAAGGAAAGTTCGTGCCTTAAAGAACAAAAACTAAATTAGACTTCATATAATCCAGTTAGGAAATTTAACAAGTCCTATTAGATTGCTTCTACTCCATTGGCATGGATTTTGTTATTCCTGACTTTTACAGGTAAGAGAAATGCACTACAGCTATACAATTTGGTTTTGTTTTTTTTTGTTTTTTTTTTTTGAAGTCAACTGAGCTAATGATACAAACATTTTCCAAAGACTAGTGTTGCCTCTAATGATGTAGTGAGGTGTGAGATGCATACATATTACGTATTTTGAGGACAGCTGACAGCTGTCAGAAAGGTATTAAGACATTAGGGGCTTGGTCCTGCAAACTCCTAGGTACCACCACAGCAATGTCAGTGGAAGATGAGCAGGCTCACTGCCTTACCGACATCTCTTGCCTCTCTTTTTTAATCCCCAAATATAGCCTTTTTCTTTGACCTTTCCAGTCTGAGATTTCCCACAGATTAATTTCCAATTCTGTCATAGATTTTAAATAAAATGTTTGCGTAGTACTACAGGATTTCAGCCCCAAGTTCAGATCTCATGGCACTACGGTTAGGTCACTGGGTTATGCTGCAGACACTTTTATAATTCATCTGGTAGCATGTTGTTAAGGTCCACAGACAGCCTTTGCATAAATATCTCAGGAGAAGTGGATCCTAAACCCTTTATTTATATCCTATAGGCATGTATATGCCATTTGATATACTTAAGAGCATAAAAATATCATTGTTAAACTGCTTTTGAGGCACTTTATTGCACCCAATACATCTAAACCAATATTACCTAGATAAAAGGAAAACTAGAATAACCTCTAAAAGGACCAAGGAAAGAATTACATTTATTACTGAATGCTCTATATATTTGGCCTAGAAATATGACTGGATTTGCCTCATAGCACTTCAAGATTTTCTTGAATTATTGTGCTGTTAAAGGACTTAGTAATAGGCTTCTGGCATCCATATCATTAATCATTTGTATTTCAATTATAAAGTTATAATTTGTTGTTTCTACGAGATAAATAAAAGAATTGGGGGCAACTTGAGAAATAACTGGGTTTATAGATAATAAAAGCTCTATCTACTTTTTGTATCTCATAATTGTTCAAAGAACTGGTTCTGTGGAATATCTATGCTATAGACCTGATACAAAGCACTTAGATATATTTCTAATAACTTTTTATAAGACAGGATTAGCTCTATCTGTTTTGTTGTCTTACACGAACAAAAGCATCCTTCAAATCTTCTGAGTACACTTTTGAAATCCAAGAAAGAGAAAGCAATCTCCTGCGTGACTTTCAGGGTTTTCTATGACTCTCTGGTAATATATTACATGAACTTTTATTTCCAGGAGATCTTTCTGAGTATAAACAACAGATTTTAAAATATTTTTCCCCAGTGCACCTTGAAGAGAATAGTCCTGACTGTGCGACTTAAGACTGCAGAATCCCCTACAGCTCCACTCTAGCACTGTCACCATTTTCCACTTCTGAGTCTTATAGTTTCTACCTACTTAAACTGTCATCTGCAAAGACCAACCCAGACTCATATGCAACTTAGCAGAGTAGCTGAAGACAGAGTGCTACCTGACTGACCTATTCAAGGTAGCTGAGAATTCATCACCTAGATGGTGCCACTCATTAAAAAAGCAAAAACCACCCCCAAAAAATCCAAACCACCCCAATTAAACATAGAAATTAAGGACAAGATATCAGAAAGCATATAGGTTAAAAGGCAATCTGTGTAATAAAAAAAATAAAAGACAGAAAGAGGCATTAGAGAAATTATAAGTAAAAAAGAATGAATATATTATATTTTTATAATGTGTCTGCATGCCACTAACTACACAATGCTGTCTCCATCTCATCTCCCTATTTTTAATTCTTGCTTGTCACGTCATAAATTGATATTTACCTGGAACAATGAAAAATTGTTGACCTGGTAGCAATCAGCATGCTCAAATTTGCTCTTCTACCATATTTTTCAGCAGACATTGCCCCTTATTTCATAAATGAGAAAACAGAAGTACGGTATGGTAAACTGAAGGGTCACTTAATTAGTGGAAATTATAGGAACAGAACTTTTTTTCATTCAGTTGGCCATGCCCCATTTCACATGGCTCACCCCACACGGGGACAATAGATGAAATAACAGTCAATTAAGGTTAAGAATATTGTGGTAAAATAGAGAACTAATTCCATCTCCAAACAAACACAAATATTCTTTCTGAGCCTCAGCGTCTGAAGTGAGTGAATACATTTGAGACTTCCCACGCATTTAAAATGTAAAGATAAAACCATTATATATCAGGATGGCAAGTAAACTGCCATTTACGTTCTACATAGGAATACCAAATTTATAAATATACGATATTAATAAGTTAAATAATTAAAAATATCCAGCTGCAGACCACAGGTATACTACAAGTAGTATACTCCAGAGCAGAGTGGGCTTTCATTTGTATTATGTGCTAATACCACATTAGTATTCCATATTTCTCCAGAGTGCCTAAAGATCTGTTACTGTGCACTTTGAGAAAAAAACAAAACAAAACAAAAAAAAAAACAAAGCAAAACAAACTACAAAAAAACCCTCCAGAACTTCTTCAATAGGTAACATATACATTCTAGTCTCCAAATGATGTATTTGGAGAGAAGTTGGTTTTTTTGAAGTGTCTTCCTAATAGAGATTTAGGCTTGCTTGCTGGGACTGGAGATCAGCATGTGTGATACAGTGCACTGAATATACTGTAAATATGTAGGCACAAAGTTATTGTTTGAGGATGAAGGATGACCTTAATGTTAAGTTCAATAGCTTTTGGCACTTATGTAACCTCTTCACTGCCTTTCAACAGAATTTTTTGCAAGTCACTAACTTCATTTTGTAGATTACTCCAAACAAAAGCTAGCTGATGTGCTTCTGCTATTTTTGGCTATAAATTCATAATGGAACAATTTTTTGCAACTCTACTGAGGTTAGCCTAGTCTTAAAATCATGCATTTGAGATGTTGCACTTTCACTTTTTTCTCCCACTTGATTTGCAGTGGGAGTTAGATATGAAAATCTATGTTCATAGTTCTCTAGGCCAGTGCTCTGTCACATCCTGATGAAAACATAAAGGAAGATGAACCATAGAATCATCAAAATCAGATCTACTTTTTTCAACTGTCACATCACTCAGAACTACAGCTGTGCTCATCTTAATGATGGTCTGAACTATGATATTACATTCACAACTGGAAATGGAGAGGAAGAGAGTTGGTTCCCTCAAGGCTAACATTTGCAAGACTGAGCTACAGTACTAGAAATACTCTGAGACCTGTAATTTATTGGATAGCAGGGGATGCCAACTTGTAAATAATTAATTTGTCAGGTAATCTATAGTCATTGTATCATCCTGAATCCTTTGATGTTCACTCTACAGTACAGCAATTTAAAATTAATAAAAACCAGAAAACTATTAGCTAAACTGCAAAACTGATGAGTGTGACATGCTACTAAAGATACTAAATATATCCTTTCAAACCTCCAAAGGGAAACAACAGCAACTATAGAGTCATCTTAAATACAGACAAATCAAAAGTTGCTTCTTCTGTGCCCATACTTTTAGCAGATCAGTGTCAGAAATCTAAGTTTTTCTTCTCTGTTCCCTGTGAGACCTGAACCTGCACAATCACTTGAGAGTTTAAAGTATCAAATCTTATTCTGACAAGGAACCTTAATATTAATACAAAATAACCAGTCACCTAAACAGAGGAATACTGATATGAATCAACATAGATATTGATACAAATAAGCTGAGAAGCTGGACCGTGTTTCCGGAAGATGTGCTATCAAGAAAGGATTATGTTCAAGGACTGTGGAGTTCTGATGTATCTTCAGAATTAGTCTAAAATCAGAAAATTAACCAAAACCACAATGTAAGACCCAATAAATTGTAGTCATTCTAAAGCAGTTGGAAATCAAACTGTAGTTTTAAAATACAGGAATAAAATGTTAAAAAGGTAAAACTTCTATTTGGATAAAACACACCTGTAGTTTTGATTGTGTGTAAAATATTTCCAAAGGGTGCGACACTGTTTCTGTTTGCAGTATAAAGCATTCAAAGCATCCCTTACGTTCTCATTGCTGAGGAGTACATGAAAAAGAAACATTGCAAATTATGTTCTCAACAGGAAGAAAAAAAAAACCCTGAAGGGTTGTAATAAATTTTTAACAGGTTTGCTCAATAAATAATGAGCGCTAGGTCAAAATCTGGGCATCTAAAATCATGTAATAGTCATATATATCCTTCCTCCATGGGAAAACTTGTGAGTGAAGAATAGCATTCTCAAAGTTCAAGAATAGATATGGTGGATTTTGGTTACATTTCTTTTAGTAGGGAGAGCATTTACAGATGTATATGGATGCGGTGCAACATACCAGAACCCGGTGTTGTAAAACTAGATTTAATCCAAAAGGTTTCCTTAGGTCTTCATACCAGTGCCATACACCCTATGGCACAAAATACAGAGGGGCACTGGTGAAGGAAAAAGCTTTGGAAAGGCACACAATGCATACATGTCTACTTCAGTGCTTCTCCATGAATATTCTGTCAATATTTGACAGCATAAATGCTTAATGCAACAAAAAGACTACCCTTAATTTTTACTTTACTACCCTTGTTACTGTGGTAAGTCGCTCAGAAGCACTGAATGTCAGGAGCATGAACACAAATCCCAGCACAAAGATCAACAGGAGAAGATCTCTAACACACCAACACCGGATTGCTGACAATTTAGGCCAAGTTGTCAGCTAGTACAAGTGCCCAGCCTTACAATCATGAAGGATTTATTCCTTATCCTATTCACATTTCTTCAGTGATGAGGCCTTCCATAGCACCACATTGATCCTTTCATATGCAAAATAGTTTACAAATAATAAACCCAAGCTTTCATGTCAGTTTTCTTCTGAATTATGCACAATTTTTAGCCATGAGAATTTAACAGAATACTTAAAGCTAAAAGATTTCTCTCACAGTGTTAAATTATCAAGAGTGCTACTTCTTTCCATGCATCTACATTGTTTTTTGGTTTTTTTAATTTGCTTCATTATTCAGCACAAGCTTTTCACAGCAAACCAAGATTAAAGCAAAATTTAGATTTGAAAATGGGTTGGTTGAAATACAATCTGTTCATCTGTTTATATTTATCACTTTCTTTTTTTTTTTGTGGCTAGACTACCTGCTGAATATGAATGTAGATTTTCTTCAGGTAACTGAATAATTTGAGCAATTACTTGTATGAGCAATCACGACCCCATTTGCAAATTCATTTTGTTGCTCTTGTGTGTTGGATTCAATGAGCAGCTAATGGAATTCTTACCCAGAGATGAGGCATTTTTAATGTTCATTGATTAAAACATTATCACAATATGAGTCTTAGTAACAATGACCAAATAAATTCTCTTATTAACTTTTCCTCCCACATAAGCTATGACCAAAAACTCATGACAAGTTTCTTGTTGGCAGTGGGACAGATTTTCTTTACTGCATACATGTTTCTTAATGCATAGATGCAGAAGAACCCATTGTATATAAACACAGAGGAATGGATTGAGAACTTTCAGTAGATACTGAAAGGCAGACTATTTGATCAGAATAGAGAGAATAATACAAATATCACTATAGACAAATGCATATTGTAATAAACATATCCGTATAAACACACATATAACCATTGATATTTTCATTCTAATTGTACTTGATTGGTGACATGTCTGGGTAACTTGATGGACAAGAAAAAATCTTTACTTTGGACCAAGAATATTACCTTGCAATGTATCCTGTTCAAAGCCAGAATAATTTCAGTTAAACCTAGTAGTTGAAATTTAGGTTACAGATATACATTCATGGTAGGATTTGTGAAAAGAAATTGAAGCATTGGCTATACATTTTCAAGATCAAACAAGAAAGAAAAATAATAAATTCTTATGAATTTCATATCGGGGCTATAATACAGGAGATATTATAAATAAAAAGTTCACATAATTAAACAAGCCTGTACTTTATGCACTTAAAGTAACACAGTAAAATGGAGTAAAGGAACTAAAGTTATTAGCAAAGATCTTTTACATACTCCTCAGAGTTTCAGAGATGGGGATGGGTGTAGACATCGGGGATAGTGTTTCACAGCTGAATTTTGAAGTTGAATTTTTTAAACTAGAAGCACCAATGACAACATTGGCACCACCAGGGATAGGGGAAGCAAAGGCAAATATAGTGGGGGAAATAGAGGAAAAAGATGTTATACAGTTGGGGTTTGCATTATAATTCCCAGGTCTGTTTGTGTGCTACTATCGAAGAATATATATTTTAGAAATGCATTCAGTCTTTTATTGCACTATTAAAATATAAGGAAGCTTTCCCATCTAAAGGGAATACGTTGTGCTTCCAATCATAGCTTATCATCTGCTCCTGGCACACGTGGTCATATGTCCCTCATAGGTCTGCTGGTATCAGAAGTTTTCATCTCCGTTCCTGTTGAGAGCTTTTCCAAACAAGTAACTAACTACTAGAAAAAATCGACAACAAAGGCTGCCAAATCTGCCTACAAATCAGAAAACACTGAGCTAGACAGAGCTTCCTTTAAACCAGTGAGACTGCTGGTTCTCCTTGCTTCTTCAGCTGTTTTTGCTATCTTTTCTATCAGCTGAAGCTGGATGGTTCTAGATGATCAGGTCAGTTAAATTAAAGACAGCCGGGGTTATTCTTTGCACTTTATTACTTTAACAGGATCAGAAACTTATGAGTATAAAAACTGTAAAGCCCTTACTACTCTCTACGGTTATGCTAGTATACTAAGAATTACACATTTCAGTCTCCTTGCCCTCAATATTTGGAGGGTACTAAAACTGCAGAAAATGCATTTCTGCTAGAATGTTATCCCACATTTCCAAACCGGCTGTTCCATGGTCATGTTAGTATTATGAAGCCTAAATAAACAGCACAGCAGTATTTGTACATAAATTCAGCCATGATGAATGTCAGTATTTGTAGCTTGTAACACTTCCGTTCTGGAGAGAAAGAGTGTTTTCTGATAAATTACAAATACCTGAGATGTATATTTGTATCCCCATAAATACTGAGAGTTCTTAAAGTCATTCTACAAAATACACCTAAGTACTTTGAGGACACTTTGCATAAAGTGACTGGTGAAATAATTGTCATTATAAGATCTGAAATTAAAAAAATAAAAATAAAATAGAACCATAATCAGAACAGCTTAAGTTTGGAAATATCTACCTTTCAAAGTTTTCCATTATTTTTGATCCCATGCCTAATGATTCTTATAGCAAATAATTTAGAATAACGAAAGGTAACCTAAACCCAAATTTCATTAAGATAGTGGCAAGCTTTGGAGCAGAAAACAGGCAGGATTTACAAGAGAAGGAGGCAGCTGTTGGACGTGCTGTTTACTAATGCATGAATTTGTTTCCACATCAACTCTTTAATCACATTTTTTTCCTAGTAACTTTTGACTTAGTAGTACGTCATATGCTTATCTGTGTCCTCTTTCTTCATCATTTTGGGCTGCTGCCTGGATTAGGTGCCAGTAGGTAATTTGCCAGGACTGCCCTGCAGTCAGTTGTGATACATCGGCTTGACAGGGAAAGACATTTTCATGCAGGCTCTTAAAAGTACAAAATGCATCATTCCATGCGTTTAGAAAGGGCTTAACTCACATTAGTCCAATTTCAACAATAAATAATAATGGGTTGGACAGCAAAGTCCTAGTGCCTCAGGTGGCATTCTCCTCAGAGCAGTGGAGTGCTTCTAGGGACACTCAGCAATGAAGATACAACATATATGCTAAATTATTGTGCAATGAAATTTACTGTCTTGGTCTAGATTTTGTCTGTTCAGCTCTTTTATCTAATATCTAAAACCCAAAAAACACTTAAGGGTAATAGAGAATAAGGGGTGGTTATAATTCTGCCTATTTGAACGATGGACTACAGAGGGAGAGTTACTAAGTTTGTTTCTACCAATGAATGTCTATTTAGGAACAGTGGTAATCTGGGTTTCCATTACACTGGATCACAACATGCAAGACAGAAAAGAAGGTCTGAGTTACGTGTTTATAACTCCTTTTTGCCGAATTTCTGGTACTGAGGACATGGATGAAAGCATTCTTAAAGAGTCTTTGTACAAGTGGTAAACTGTTAGAATAAATTTTTTCAAGGTATACATCAATTTTTTATAGAAAACCTTTGTAGCAAACGTTACGCCAGGTGAGACTAGATGCCCACAAAGGTTTCTTCTGTCCTTACTCTGTTTCATGATATAATAAATTCATAGTGTAAACCAAGTTTCACTGATGCTAAAGTATTGCTCCAACATGGCATCAGAGATGGGGGCAAAACAGTAGAAATCTACTTTTTGAGTGGCCTCATTACTCGTGAACATTTATGCCCAATGCCAGAATGCAATTAGCTCAGTTGATGTGGATCATATGACTACAAATTTCTTCTAACTATTATCTGTTTAGCAGCAGCTCCATGTCTATTGTAAATATATCTGTAGCTAAAACAAAAAGAAAGAGAAATAGAATTAATTAGGTTGGAAAAATGGAAGGTTTTGTTGCATCATCACATATGTATTACTAGAGAAAAAACTAATTAATATACTTATATGTGTTGATTACCTATATTAAATTATATCTAAACCTGTAATTTCATATTCCCTTAATAACTCCTAAATTTTACCATCGGTTTTCTTATAGATGGCAGTAAGTTCTTATATTTTGCAGTAAGCAAAGTTCAAGGATGGTTAGATAGATGGCTATATACTCAAGGGTACAACTACATATACAAATAAACCTTCTACTTCATGTATAAATACCACTACACGTATAAATAAATCTTCTACTTCTCTTCATTTATCCATTATTTCTGACATTTAAGAACAAGATATCCTTCACTGCAAAGGAGAAAATATCAAAACTATATTTTATAAAACTATCATCTTAAGTTGGTTTGGGGTTTGGTTTTTTTTTTGATGTTATAATACTTAAGAAACTGAAATGAACAAATAAACAAATTCCTTCAATTACCATCTTCATTTTCTACAGCTCTCACATAGGAAAAAGCAATTAGCTCCGGGATAACGAACATTTCCTACACTTCAGAGCAGCAATAATACACAGTGTCAGAATATGCTTTATAGGCAATTACAGTCTTCCCAGATGAAAAAAAAAAAAAAAGCAACTACTGAAGTTACAGTCACAGACATGAACATATGTATTTCAGATAAAAACAAAGCCAAACATGCACAGACCAGGAAGAGTTACAGAGCCCAGGAGGACAGACTTGGTGAAGCAGTAACCCTTCCGAACCATGAGCTGAGTGTCAAGAAGGAGGTCACTTGGAAAAATGCTTTTCCTTTTGAGACTTTTTTTTTATTATTATTATTTTTGATCAATCATGCCTTAAAAGGGGTTTTCTTATTGATTTAAGTACAGGGATCCAGGCAGAAGAAGGTTTTCCAAAATAAATTCTGCTTGCTTCCAATTGTCTGTTTTTAAAATCCCTTCTAATAAAGACATTTGTTCTTATAAAACAAAACAAAACAAAAAACCACCTGACAATACAATTACCATCATGACCACGGTTCCATCAACAGAGATGAGAACTATTATTTTCCAAAATTTATGAGAAAATAGGATTCTATAAATAATCTGTAAACTACCTCAAAATATTTTGTAACAGAAAAATATCAGTAGTATTTTATTATATGACTCAATTTTCACCACTTTAAACATTAAATTTAAGCACCATCCATTTAACTTTTACGGATTTGAACAAATACGGGCTTGATACTAAAAGCTTTTTGGTTTTAATTGAATTTCTGCTTTTCCATTACATGAGATCACATAACTTCAGACTATGTTATTTTCTTATTGACAACAAAATAAATAACATTTGAGATCTCTAAAATAATATATGTAGAATAAGGGGATGCTTAACAATTCTGGAAGACGATAAGGCTTAAGGTGTAGGCCAGTAAATGATTTCATAAATTGCTCAAGGCTAAACTGAATTTTAATGTTGTGGGTTTATCACCACTCCATTCTGCATTTCCTCTGCTTTGTGATTCAATGTAAAGTTTTTAATTAAATTGCTAGAAAATTCCTACTAATGGCCAAAATGCTCAGTCAATCAATATTTTCTTTCTGAATATTTTCCAACTCATGCCTTTGCTCAAATCAAACTAAAAGATCACTTAATTGTCTCTCATGTTTCCCACTTGGTTCCATGTACACATACCAAGTGAGACTTTGTAACAGTAGATTAATAATACATATTGTATACAGAATATTCACATTAACAAATTGTAAATAAATCTTTACAATATCCTTAAGCACCAAAATTCCTTTGAGAGTACTTTCATAATTTCATTCAAGTCTGTAAGTCACTTAAAAGGATTAATTACATCATCTGCACATTTTGTGCCTTTTATATGTAACATTGGTAGAAAAAAGCGCTAATATTAAGAAATCTTAAAATAGTTTTACTAACGTGCAACTGCAAAGGCACATGCATTCAGGTTTGTTTTCATTGCTCATACACATATTTTTTAATGAAACATTTAAGAAACACATCAGCTAGGAAAGTCACAAGATAAAATAATGCATTACTGTTTTTCTGCTAAATGGAACTTTAACTAATATTAGAAATACTGTATATTTCCCTAGTCATCTCTGCTGTCATCACAGGGGGGGAAAAAAAAGGAGAAACATTAAAGAAACCATCACCTGGTATGAGGTATAAGTAGGTGAGGAAAGGTATCTCTAAAATAATATCATCTAAAAAGTAATCAAGGGGATCTTCTCTTTTTCCCTTTTTGACTCATCCAGAAAGCTGCTGAATGTCACAGCAAGCCTGAGGCTGCCCTAGCACGGGGGCCTGCTGGTAGGCCAAGGTAGAATTTCAGAAGACGGATATAAGATGTCTGTGCTAATCCCCAGGTCCACATGAGGCCATTAGCCATACTTAACAATTTGGGGTTTTGAGGTTATGTAAAACATTCTTAAGACATTTAAATTTGATATATCCCTTTCAACCACTGTCGAGTGTTTATGAGACAACCTATGTACTCTGTGGGATGGTTGTGGGGGACTGTACAGAAACATCTAATAAGTGAAGACATTAATTAAAAAAGAAGATATTTGGACTGACACTGTGGAGAATTCTTCATACACAGGCAAACTGACCTACAGTTAACAGTCACAAGAAACACAGTAATGAATGATCACCAGTTACCTCTTCAACCCATTAGCTCATTGCTAATTTCAGAGTTGAACCCTGGGGTAATGGGCCAGTCCAGCTACTTATACTCTATAACAAAGGTCAAAGAGATAATGAAATGAAGATAATGATACAGATTGTGTCAATAAAACTTGAAGGAGAATTATACTGTTTTGGAGTTACAGACTAAATAAGAGATGCCAGGTGCTTTCTTTCCAATTTTCCCTGACTGTACTCAGTTGAAAAAAACCTCTAAAACTAATTTACTATCAAGATAATGTGCTAATAATGAAGACTTCTTTAAAGTAAGTAATAAAAGCAAAGAGCTTCAGCTTTCAATTTAATGATCACTGGTATTAAATGGTTTCCTGCATGCAATAAAATTTTATTAAAAATTAGTCACTGAAGAAAAAGGGCTGCAGAAAAAGTCCTGTGGAAGCTTTCTGGGGCAACAGCAAAAACATCCTCAATCTGAAGCAAATTCTGGAAATAAAAGATATGAGGAAGAATTGATAAACTCTTATGAATCATCATTAAAAATAATACAAGACTATGCTTGGTATCTAGCTGATCTTAATGAGAATAGAAGTCTGTAAGACGAAAGAGAGCTATAAAAAACAGAACAGGAGAGACTTACATGAAGAAACAGATCATGCTAGTCATGCTTCTGCAATTAAATTACCTTTTATCTTTTATAAACAAATTTCTCACTACATTAGCCTTATGGATACTGATAATACCTGAGATTTCTATGGTGAGCACTTTAGGAGGAAACACATATTCACCACTTTCTTTGAAACTACATTTTAAAACAACGGAGAATGTAATTTTTCCATGCTATTTTATGTTCACAATGTTTATGCATTAGGAAAAATGTGGCTGACTCTGCATTTAGTAATTGCCTTTTTCTTTTTTTCTTTTTAATTGTGGTTTTCCAATGCCCGTGCCGAATGCAATGATCTACAAATCACTGAAACTGCAGGTATCTGTGATATCTCATTAGCTCTGACAGAATCAAAGTCTGAAACAATCAAAGTACAGAAGCACTGAGGTACCACCAAGGCAGAATTTCTAAGGCTTTAATGGAGCACAAATCTATTCACCAGCCTCAGTCCTCTAGCTTTTTATGTGTAGATGACCACGGACATTATATCTTGTGCCCGTAGGTTCAACCTCTGTTTCCTCTGATAAAGTTCTGAGGACATACACTACTTTTCCCCCCCTCAACTGTGAGCACATAACTAATTTCCAAATAAATCCAAGCATGCAGTGCTATATCTGTATTTATTTGTATTATCCAGTAGTTTGATGAATTAAAAAGCTTTGCTCACTGTTTCCAGTCTGACCTAAAATTTTATGATCTCTTATAAGCAGACACTTTAAAACAGACCCTTCAAGAAAGCTGTCTCAGACAACACTGGACCCGCTGTTCTCTCAGATCTGAATGCTCATTTTATAGGAAAAGAAATAGCCTAATGAGATTTATTATTCTTAAACTTCAGGAAGGGACAGATGTCAGAAGGGAATATGTCAGAAGGGAATGAGATAATGATGATGAAAAGCAGTTATTTAGGGGAAATGATGAGTATTTAGCAATAAAGAACAGGAGAATGAAAGAAAGCAGGGAAATGGGGGAACAAAACCGAGTGCTAGAGCCTTTCTCTGCCCTTGTAATCTGAAATACCAGAGAGATGCAGAAAATTATTCAGGAAACACTAGGGAAGACAGCAGCAAAAAAAAAAAAAATAAAAAAAAAATAGAAAAAGTAAAATTGGAAACAAACAGTCATAAATATTTTGCATGTTAAAGCTTTGGTTTTCCAAATCCATAAAAAAGAGACTGTGTTACCAAAAAGTGGATACATATTGTAAAATTCAGATATCTAATTCATATCTCTAATTTCTTTTTAAATTCAAACTAGCATCTTTTATTTTTCAGAAGTCCATTTGTCCACCTTTCTTCCTCTGGGATGGGGTTATTACACACAAGATTTGGGGTGCTTCCTGACGTAAAGCCATAATGTCAGCTTGAAATGTAATGTATAAAGAGAAATAACTTATGTTTTCAGCATGTTACAGTGGTCACTGAGTAAAAATAATAAAAAACATTAGAAAAGATTTCAGAGTCCTAATCTTTCCCATAAGGACAAAAAGGAGCCCATAAATATTTCTGTTGTTTGACAGGTTCTTGGGCAAAGAATTTGCAATTGTTTTGTTCAAAGGGTCAGAACCTTATGTTATGTTGGAATATCATGATAAATACCATGAACAGTAACAGCTCTGAATTTAGGAAACAGGAAATATACCCTGAAGTATTTTTTTCTGATTTAGGTTTCTTTCTGGACCTACAAAGGGAGAGAGTTGAGATGATACATTACTACATTCAGGTGGTTAGTTTTTCATGAATCTGAAGCTATTCTGTTACTTTCCCAGGATTTATAAAAACACTCTTAAAAGATAATTTCAAAAAACTTTGTTCAGTCTTCGTAAACATGGATTTGATCCAACCTACATATTTCAAGCATTTCTTTATTCTTTCAAAGTATCTATGTATATTTTGAAGAAATGTACACATGTGGTTATAGTGTTTTTCAAATTTCTGGCTAATTACATAACTATAACATCCTATAGCATTATCAGTGTTATGATAATAATTTTGTAAATAATATTTAGTGCAAAGTATCAACTATTATATTATTATTTTACATAAGTATTTATACAAAAAATGTCTACTTTTGTAGAATGAACTGGATAAGCTCTAGAGCCTGAGAAATATTCTGGCTTTCTAGCTAAATCAGATCCTTTATGAATAGGTTATTTATAAAAATAAACACCTTCAAAACTCCTAATTAGCGAAGAAGCTGACTCTTGACACTACGATCATTGGATATTTTCAGCAGCCTTCTGTGCCAACACAGAAAACTTAGCCTTTTGATTTTCCCCAGGGCCATTTCAAAACGCTTTTCAGAGTCTACCTTCGTCCTGTCCAACTTCCCAGACTTGTACCTTCCCTGAACAGTCTCACAAGCTCCCAAGAAAAAGACTATCTTGGGCTTAATAAAGATACAAAGTTCCTCAAGTTCACTTTGATGGAGAATGCAGTACTTAATTCCAGACAGGAGTAGGATGACCCACAGTACTTTAACTTTTCTGAATTTTTACTTTGATAGATGTATGCCGGAGTCCACAATATTCACAATATATAAGGCAGAAGCAACAGCTACTTGCAGCAGGTTTTACCACAAAAGTGATGATTTTTATCGTGAAATCTTTAAATCTTTTAAAAATGGAGGGGCATTTGTCGTTTCAGTCTGTACTATACACTTCTACAGAAGGATAGTTCTCAGCCTTATTCAACCTTGCATCAAGTCGAGGGACTCTTTGTCAGGGAACGTAGCAATAGGACCAGGGATAATGGTTTTAAATTTAAAGAGGTGAGATTTAGATTAGATAGTAGAAAGAAATGCTTTACAGTGAGGGTGGTGAGACACTGGTTGCCAAAAGAAGTTGTGGAAGCCCCATCCCTGGGAGCGCTCAAGGCTGGGCTGGATGGGGCTTTGAGCAACTTGGGAGGTGTCCTGCCCAAGGCTGGGGGGTTGGAACTCAATGATCTTTAAGGTCCTTTCTAACTCTAAACATTCTATGATTCTATCAAGTCTAGGACACTGAAGAGGCATTCATAGGTTGTCTTTCCACCTATGCCAGGTACAATATCGGAGGGGGTGTTATTCTTCACAGTTTGAAATTCATGTGTGTTTCCAGTCTTAAAATACACAAAAACCACAAAGCATCTATAATGAAGAAATTCATTTGAGGAATACATGAAACTTAATATAGAGCAAACTTGTCACTATTATTCTGGTATCTGTGTTACTGTATTTCCCATAATCTGTGTATTCAACCTTGCTATTGGAAATAGACTTTTCTTCTGCTTCATTTCTGATTTTGGTTTGCCATTAATTTTCCACAATGTTACTAAAGCACATTTTGTTGCATTCAGAGCACAGGTATATTTATATTGCACAGAGAAAAATATTTGAATAATAGTGGGGGTTAGTTTTTTTTTTTCTTTTTTTTTTTTTTATTTTTTTTTTTTTAAGGTATAGTGTTAACCTTTTTCAGAAAGAGGAGTTAAAACAAATGAAATAAGAATGCATTCTGTCTACTAGCTCCACATAAATTCACAGAGTTGTGTGTATGCCTAGGTACAGTCAGTGCAGAAAATGCCTCAACAGGAAGACGGTACCAATGCTGATTCACAGATTATACCAACCCACATTCCCCACCACAGGTAGCCTAGTCAGTTTCCATCTATTAACACAACACTCTTTAAGCACCCAGGTCACCTGGAGATTAAAAAGGAATGCAGTGTTTCAGTCCTCATCCTTCCTCTTAATTTTTCTCTTTCCTCACCACCTCTGTAACGGGCACAAGTCTATTGTCCCACAAGGGTCAGTACTGGGACCACTACTATTTAACATCTTTGTTGGAGACATGGACAGTGGGATAGAGTGCACGCTCAGCAAATTTGCCGATGACACCAAGCTCGGTGGCGCGGTTGACACGCTGGAGGGAAGGGATGCCATCCAGAGGGACCTGGACAGGCTTGAAAGGTGGGCTAATGCGAATGGCACGAAGTTCAACCAAGCCAAGTGCAGAGTCCTACACCTGGGACGTGGCAATCCCAGGCACAAATGCAGATTGGGCAGAGAATGGCTGGAGAGCAGCCCTGAGGAGAAGGACTTGGGAGTGCTCATGGATGAGAAGCTCAACATGAGCCGGCAGTGCGCTGGCAGCCCAGAAAGCCAACCCCACCCTGGGCTGCATCAAAAGAAGCGTGAGCAGCAGGTCACGGGAGGTGATTCTCCCCCTCTGCTNCTTTAAGGTCCCTTCCAACTCTAACCATTCTATGATTCTATGATTCTATTGTGCCCAAGGCAAATTGCTACAGCAAAAGCCTGATTCAACAGCTCTCAACTAGTTCGGAAAAATTTTCCACTGGCAGAACACAGAACATTATTGCTGTGACATTACCGTGCAAAAGAAACTATATAATAAAAATAAGTGCCAATAATCCAGAAAGTTAAAGACCTCATAGTTCAGGATTAATGGTCAGCCTTCTGGTTATGCTTAGGTTTAGTGTCATCGAACTTGTATGCACAAAGCCCCAAAATCCATTCATAATGGTTAATGCTTTCAGCACCAGTATCAGTGTTTTGACAGGTACATGAAAGGGAAAATGGGTTTGGTATGAAATGTTAGTACAAATTAAAATGGTAAATTCTGTATTGTGCATTCTCATATACTGTAAATATTAACTAACTTAAGATGTCACAAAATTTACCTCAGACTGATACTGCTTTTGATCACTTTAATGGATTTTTTCTATGATTTAAATGTAAGAATCTCCCATTACTCCCACTCTTCCAAATTACCGAGCTAGTCAGAAAAACAATATTTTTTTTTGCACTGACTCAGGCACTTTTGTACCCTGATTTTTTAAACTTAATTTATGTTTCTTTATATCACATTCTATAGAAAGACAAAAATACCTCAATAGGAAAGAAATTTGGCAATTATCCTTTCTACAACACATTCTTGTGTTAAATATCATCTCTAACAGGCACTCAAGTATTACAGTTACCAACTATGAATACAAATATACAATGTACTATTTGCATAATTTTTTTAAAAAATTTTTTTTGTATGCATGAGGCACCCTAATCCCAGGCATGATTGTTGCTAAGTGATACAGGTATCACATGACGTACCCTTCAATGAATGTAAAAGAAATTTGACATTTGTAGAAAGCAATTTTTAGGCTAGATGGGAATATCTTTGAAAGAAGATATTTGCCAGACAAATTATGATTTCTTCCCTGAAGGGAAAACTGCTGTTTATGAGACATGACAAGATATATAAGTGCTGTTCATCTGAAATTCCCATTTTTACATATGAAAACATATTTAAATAATCACACACATTTATATTCACCTAAAAACACTAGCCTGCTATATGAAAATGTTTATGCAAATCAAATAATAATAATAAAACAGCTATACATCTGTAGTTAGAGTTAGTTGGTTTGTAAGAGGGGAAAAAAAGCTAAGGAAAAGACACAAGAATGGATGTCAGAGAAAAAAGCCTTCTATAATACAGATCTTTGACAACCTATTTCACAGAAGCATATTTCAGTGGTTTTATAATCACAGATAATGCACAGATTTGTAATAATGAGGTGTCAATGTGTGGAAGAAGAAGATTGCAGACCATTATTTTCTCAGACATTTTCATGGCATGTGCCAAGCGCGGAGAAATGTGAGTAACCTCTATAAGGCAATGCAATTTATTCAAGCACTTCTGGATACAGAGGACTAAATGCTGGTTCTCAAAAGGCTGAAGTATGGAAATACTGATACATTTTACAAACGGGAACATTAAACACAAAATGTACATGAACGTGGAAAGAAGAGGAGTATTCTGCGTTTCATGCCAATATCAAAAATCTATTTCTAATCTCTACACTGCATTCCCATTTCTTTTGCTGCATTACAGTGATACCTTTAAAACCAAGGAGACCTAAATTGTTTCAAAGTCTTTGACCCTACATCAATCTTAAACACAGGCAGTGTGGCTTGTTGGGCCTTATCCATCAGCACACATATGCTTCCATGACAGAGGCACAAATGTTTCTACCCTGAAGAGAAGGACAAGAAGAACAAGACCGACAATCCTACGGCCACAGTAATTAGGAAAAATGTCCTCCTGAGATCCCAGAGTGAAGCTCAGACTGCATGACCTACAAAAGAAGAGTCCGCTCTTCTGCAGAACACAGAACCAGTGATCTTAATATAAATGAGCAACGATATCCCCATGTGCTGCTGTCAATTACTACAGTGTTTTGTTTCCAGAGGTAATACTTTTTGGGATTGAATATTTCCTCCTATAAAACAGTTATTAAGGAACCAACAATCATTATTGTAAGAGTCGCAATATGAGATCCAGTTTTATAATTATATTCTGCTTTCTGAAATTATATTTCAATTTCGATTACATATGGAAAGATTACTAATTTTTGGCTTCAGTCTCTGTACTAATGGTGAATATCAACAGCTGCTGTATAAAAATTACAAATTGGCTATGAATTAGCAATTGTTATTTATATTTAAGGAAAGAAGCTTGGAATTTAAAGAGGATATTAAAGTGTCCTTCGGTCATTCTTCTGTAAAACTTCCTTTTTAATTGGAATCACAGATTTCTTTCAGATCTATTGAATCAATTGAATACATGAACAAAATGCAGCCTTGGAGATGAAAATTATCAGGATGGTTGTTAATCGCTTTAAATCTTGATTGCATTAAAATGCTTGAATCTACTGAATCAAAACACTTCTCATCAAATCTTTTTCTCATGCTTTCTCCTAAACTGTTTATTCCCTATGGCCTATTACTGATTCCATAAGTTTGATTTGGGTGTCACAGACTATTTTGGTTTTATATCAGTCTTTTTCACTAAAAAGAACATAATAAAGAAAAAGTGTCTTACTGTTTAGTGCTACTTTACCACAAAGTCATTACAAGTATCTCACAGGTAAACAATCCTATAAATTAGCAACTTCACTTATTTCAGATGCAAATCCATCTTCCTTGTAGACTCGGTATGCAGACATGGTCTGTTTAGCAAGTGTTAGATAGAATATTGTTCCTCAGCAAAACAAGTAGCTGCTTCTCATTTTTTTTTTTTTTTAAAGTTTATTGACATCATAAACAAGCTTAGAATTATCCTCAAAATTCATCCTAATCTTTCAATGAATTTCAAATCCTCCTTAGTTCCAGTGTGGTGCTCTTATGGGACAAATTTTCAAAGATGTTTTAAAAAAAAAAGATAGAGAGAGAAACCATACCTTGGTGCTTGTCACTTGAAATGCAACTTTTGAGCCCTTTGTAAGTGGGGATGTCAGCTTCTCAGTTGGTTTTGAAGGGATTAGATTCTTAGCGGGAGGCTGATTGTGCAGAACGGAAGACAGGCAAAGCTGCACCGTCTCCTTCAGAGCTTTCAGCTGTGACTCCTGGGGAAAAAGAGAAATCATCCCTTCTCTAAGGTGTGTTACTGTAAACAGAATTGTCTGCTTTCTCTCTCTGCATTAAAGCAAACATATATGAATGAACAGCTGCTGCTTTTTCTTAACGGAAGAAATTGAGGCTGCTTAAAGCAGGCTTTTTTATATGATTAGGTTACTGAGCGTTACACACCAAACTGCCTAGAAAGTCATTGCACTCTTCACTTTTCTCCATGCAGTTTTATCCACACCGATCATTGCAAATAATTATTAAGTATTATTTTATCTGGAAAGAAACAAAAATACAATCTACCTAATATCATACAGTGTCCAGACTTTTACATATAATAGAGAGAAGTGAATGTTCACTAGTACTGAAAAGATGCAAAATTTGTATGGAATTTTGTTTGTAATGTTCAGAATAATCGGTATTTATCCACGGGTTGTAAAGATCAATTTTAATCCAACAAAGACAACTTCCCTCATGAGCATGTTATGCTGTTGCAGAATATAGTAAATAAACCATAGGTCTTTTCATCTCTTAAGAATATGATTGCCCAGATTCATTACTGTCCATCAAGCAGCCAAACTAAAACCATTTAGTGATGAAGTGCTTGCAAGTCATGTTAGATACAATGCTGCTATTTTACTCAAAGAAATACAGATAGATGCATTAACAAAAATAGCACTCTGTCACTGAAATAAGGCGAGATAGTAAAAACAGTGAAATAACTACAACACTGAAGAAATCTAATTTTAAATCCTTGCTCTATCACAGTAAGTCACTTAGAGTGAAATGTTAGATATTGAGGTAACTTTTCTATGTTCAATTCAGGTCAAATTCAGCAGCATTTGGCCTTAAAATATGTAACTTGCTCTTATTCTTTACATTAAGAATATGCCTATAACTCCAGAGTATATCAGCAAATTTTGACCTTCAAAGATTTTTTTTTTGACTATACATAAATCAAGGATTGTGAGGTATACTGTAGGAAAAGTTGATGGATAATACATGTATATTCAACATATTACACACTACATACTATGTGTGTGGAATATTACAAACAAAATATAACAATATTTCACAGTTATCTGAATCGTAAGCAATGACATTCAGCATACACCACCTTCTTTTAGTTTATTCACTGAACAGGTGTTTTTTAGAGCCTGACAAATATTCCATATTTTACATCAGATACATTCCCTCATTCCATTTCAGGGAAAGTTTACCTCATAACTGGGAAAACCTGTGTATATATTTAAAAATAAACAATAATCGAGTACATTTCAATGGTAGGATCAAAGACAATCATTAGAAGACCATTAATGCACATCATAATAAGGAAATTAAAGATATATGAGGTAGAATAGAGTCTAGTTTGTTGCAAATAGACAAAATTGAATGTCCTTCCCTTAAGATGTGCGCAGAGGAGGAATGCTAGATTATCATCAAAGATGACAGCACTTTGTATGAATAACTACTTATTAAAATGTACGAGCCCTGAGTCAGACCAATATGTCTCTGACCTAATGGCAATGTAAAAGGGAAAGGATTACTTTATCCATCTGACTCAGAGATCTTTTAATTTCTAATTGCCAATAAAAGATCTTAGCATACTTCTTTTCATGCAATACATCTTTCCCTCTACCTTTTCTAGCAGTATCTGCACACAGAACATCAGTCACTATTTGACATAGTCAAAATAAACTCAGACACCAAGCTGGCAGAGGTAGCAGACTGTCTAACTGTGTTTAAAGATATAGACTCAGCCATTAAAGCACTATACGACTTAAGTGCCCCCTGATAATCACACTGATTGAAACAACACTCCTCCTGTCCAGAAATCCCTCTGGATAATTTCTCGTCCTCTCATCTCCTGCCCCTGCCATCCAGTGCTTCTTCTACCTTGCCTATGGCCAGCCATTTTGTCATTCCAAAAGTAAAAGCGGAATATTTTGATTTCATCCTATGGGTAGCAAAATTCAACTGTGACTTTGCTGACTGGAGATCTACAAATGGACACCACAAGAATATGACATAAGGAAACACTATTGGAACCAAGGACATTGTTTGACAAAGTTCTGAATAACCTTGCATAGATGTGATCATGGTCGAAACAGGCTGCTTGGTAGTTAAAACACTGTCAACATGAGACACATCTTCAGATTTCCCAGATCTCTTCATACTCTTGTATTAACACGGGGTTGAATTCACTATAAAATAATTTGGGCTGTGGTAATGCAAAATTTGTCAGCCATCCAAGGGTCCATCATGGGAACTAGAAAAGTGCTGTAGTGTAAGCAGACTTATGAGAGACTCCTAGTCCACTGTCAGCACAAACTAATATTTAATAGAAAAGCCTGACAGCCTCCCAAAACAAAAATACTACTTAATGCCTATTTATAGGCACAGTCTGAGATTCGATCACTCAATTATTCATTTCAAATACAGCTCATGTTGCAAAAATGTGCACTGCTTTACATATTGCTTCCATTCCTTTAGTTGAAGCTATGTGTGCTAACATTGTCAAAATAGTTAAGGTCAAGACTTCATATGGATGAGCCATCAGCTGTCTCTAACTCTTTTAAGTTCATAGTTCCTACAGAAAAGCTTTTAACCACGGGGAAAAGGTATCTGCAACTTATTACTACTACTGGCCTTACTACTCTGCAGTTAGAACTAGTCAAACACAGATATTTCTAGTCTCATGAAACTGTCTCACAATTTTCACTGACATGAACACTACCTTTTTCCTTCCTCTGGGCTGTCTTTTTAACTCCTGCTGCACTTTTGCAGTGTGTAAGCAATGAATCCATCCAAAGACTCTTTCAATAGTAATTTGCAAGAAGATGACACTGGGTAAGTCTGTAAAACCATAACTAAGCCCTAAATTAAAATTCTATAATATTTAATAGGAAAGAAACAGAAGGTCAGAGAAGTCAGTAGGGTGTGCTGCAAATCCCCTCTTAATTTGCAGACAGAATCCCTTAATAGCACTCATTAAAAGTTCCTGATGTCAAACGTTCTTTGCTGTCTCCTTCACAACTCTCTGCATTATAATGAATAACTGCATTTAGAAGGTATTTACGGCATGCATTACTCTCTTGCCATTGCCACAGACAGCGTATTGGCACTAGTGAGAGACCAGGCCTGTAAGTGTTACACGAGCAAAGAAAGAACATGCTTAATTTTTAAATCAATATGTCGAACAGTTCTGTTCAATTGTACTGACAGGAAACACTTGATCTATCATCAGATGCAACACAGGTTTGGATATTGTTACTGTGACCATTACTTATATTTTGCAATGCTGGGTGTAAATCCTCACTCAAGGATGATTTCTGTGATTGCAATATTGAAGATTAAAGAAAAACGTTTTTAATGCAAGGGGTATACTTTTTTAAAAACACCTAATGGAACCTGAAAATACAAGAAAGCAAGCAAAAAAAAATAAAAAAAAAGGTGTCTTTAATAAAGTTTTGAAGTTTTTTCCTTTCTAATAAACTGCTTCCCTACTGCACGGGATTTTCTTCCCAGCTACCCTAATCTATAATTAAGTTTCTCTGTTGCACAACTGTCAGGAGCAAACATGTCCTGCTCTGTCCCCTTCCTGGGATTCCCCACTGCCTCCCTGCCCTGAGCAGCAGTCACATCACTACCACCCTAACAAGACACTGACCCATTTCTCTGCTGCATTCTACCTGGAACTCTGACTAAAGCTTAGATAAAAATCATACAGGTAACAGGCAAGTTCTTGTTAATATACTTTTGCACATAAAAAAATGTAGCACTTGGCTTTCTGTGGGTTTTTGAGATGTTTCTTTCCAACTTGATTGCCCTCCTCTTAAATAACTTTGCAGCTGTACTTAACTTCATGTGTCATAATTAGTTCCACTGACTTCAGTAGCATTGCACCCAGGTACATGCAATTAAGTAAACATCTACGTCTTTGTAAGACTTTAATTTGTTTTTGTCAAATTACACTGAAACATTCACAGGTGATAGAGGTAAACGTGCCTGCACTACATTACACTTACTTTGTCAAGGGCCGCCTTTTCCAATTCATCTTTTGCAACTGCTAGTTTTTGCTCCAGATCTGTTAGCTGTTGTGCCTGTGGGAATAAAGAAGAAAAAGCTGATGCAATCTAAAATGCATTTTTCCCTCCTAAATTTTCATGCAGTGTCTGTGAGTGAGGACAGGACATAAATTTTACAAGTAATACACATGAATTGGATCAGAATTGCTTGCCAAAAAGACCAGGCCTCAAGGGATTTAATTTTTTTCTGAGAAAAAGCATATCTTTATGTGGAAACTGGACTCAAATGGGCTCCATTTATGTGAATGCAAATTTACTCTTTCATTTCAATGACAGTAGCAAAAGTAATTCATCAAATCATAGAATGATTGATTTGGAAGGGACCTTAAAGATACTGTCAAGTATTTCAAATGATGCCATAGTATCCTTTTGGAAAATTCAAACTGTTTTTATTATTTTGTTCATTTATCTGACTTCCGTTTGTAATATGAAGCACTATACTATAGTTCTAAAGACTGAGATGCTAACATTAATGTAACAGAGAAATTAGAAAGCACCCAAACTTTCATGCATGTAGACACCTTATAAACGGTACTCTCTACGGGTGTAACTAGGGGTTAAGTCCAGATTTGTTTCTCCATCTGCTTCCCTGGAGATATGAAAGGAAAATCCACAGGAATAGCTAGTTATGCAACTACACAGTGAGAAGGCATTTGGGGAGATTTGTGTTTAAAGTCAGGGTCAGGCAGCAGCTGGCACCCTGCGCGGAAAGACTGTTGGCTTTTTATATGGTGTAACATTATTCTCCTCATAGTCCTACAGGACTTTACAACATATTTTCAATGTATTAAGTGCAGAGGTTCAGAAGATGCTTTTAAAGCCTCAGTAAACAAGGACAATGAGTTTCTCTCGTCTTTCCTAGAAGCTAGGTACACTCAGACAGACTGCTCGCTTTAGGGAAATACAATCTCTGCAAAACCTTTCCATTTTAGGGAAGCAGGAGCTTCCAGACTCCTGCAGTTCTCTGCCCCATAATTAATAAGGCATTAATATGCAATGAAAAGGAATAAGGCACAGTTTTCTTTTAGTATTTTATTTGCAATAACTGCCCACTAGTTCTTTTCTCTGTTTATGAGGGGAATCATAAAGACACTGGACTAATCAGTTATCCTTTCTCTCTGAAATTCTGATCAGGCAGCACACATTCTTGTGTGTACAGAATAATTGGCTCAAGTTCTCATTTCTCAGTTAAAAAGCAACACATTTTAATTTTGACCAAACCTTTGCAAGCAACCTTTCTCTCAGCATCACCCCATGCTCACCAGGTTTCTGAAGTTCATCCCAAACCACATACTGTTTTCTTGCCAGACTTTTTAAGATCATATCCCCTCTGCTGACTGTCACATAGTTTAATATATAGCCACACAACATAAATGCTCCTTATTGTAAACCCCATAAAACACAGTTAACTTGATCTCTACACTAGAGCAAGGGGAGCAGTTCCAGCACATATCATAGCTGATGTCCATTAGCTTAAACAAGCCTGTAGTCCTCAGCAGATACCTCAAGTGAAGTTTATTAGCACTAGGTATAGGATGACAAAAGACAAAAGCCTGGCATTTTCAGCCCCCTGCTCATGTAAGGAGCTACTTAATCACATTTTAAAACAAGATTAGGTATTTATCTGCAGATTTCAGAGCAGCCACGGTTTCATTAGTCAAAACCATGTATGATTAGGCAATCTCGCTTCAAAGCAGAAGTCAACTGCTTACTCAGATGACAGGAAGTCTCTTGTGGGTGCAGACCCTAATTTCCACTGCATCACATTTCTTACACCTGATTCCAGTCACTACCACACGCACAAGACACAGATCGGACTACTGGTTTGTTTCCTCATTCTGGAAACAAAGCATTCAATATAGAGAGGATCCTTCAATTTCATTGAAATAGCAAAATTTAATTCCACTTATCACTGGTGTTTTAGAGAAAAAGCTTACTAATACACCAGATTTTTTATAGAGTTTGGTAACTTTTGCATTGGTTACTAAATATAGTATATAATATCATTCACAATAAACACGGTCTCAGTCAACGTTTAAAGACTGAACGTTAAGCGTGGCATCATTTGATACAGAGACAGTTTTCGTTCAATACTAGAACTGGATCAATTATTTTCTCTCATCATTAACATTTTAATTATTGATAGTTATTAAAATATTTTTACAGTACAGTCATACAAATATATACATTTCCAATTAATGAGAACCAAGATTTGAAAAAATGGTACATATAATTAAACAATTTTAATTGCTATTAAAAAGAAAAGTTGCAGAATAACATTTACACCACAAACGAGAGGCCAGGAGAACATCTCTGATGATATGCGTTGCTAAAGGATCAGAATCACATGGAAGATGATGAATTGCTACATGGTGTGGGTCAGACAATTAGGCAACTTCTCCGTTCTGTGAACCACCTGTGTTACAGTTTAAATCAGTGAAATACCAGAGCTAAAACAGTGAATTCTAGGATGTTTGGTTTTCTTCCACACACATATCATGTAGGTATCCGAAAATCCAGCCGGTTGATAAGAAGCAGGCAACAGCGGTTACAGGTGACTGCTGCCTCTTTTCCTCTCAGGGAATGTCTGGTGCTGTATAATACATTGTACTCAATAAACTGCAGCCAGGTCAAAAAATCAAGTTGGAGGAAAAGTGTTTGATTTCTTTAATTGCTGTCTTCCGTTAGAAAGAATTAATTCATCTAACATATTGTCATAACAATGCTCACATCAAGTAAAACATTTTCAGTTTATGGTGAAAAGGTATTCTTCCAAAGGACCGGCTCACATGTATTCATAAAATCTTTTGGAATGCAGCATTTATCAAGCCTTATTCTTATTGTTGGTAATATTGTTATATTTTGATGGACTTTTTCTGTAACTTTCATGTAGATTTATTTTATTTCACAGATTACTAAACCAATAGGCCAGTGATATAGATTCAGTTGACATCAAGTGATAATAAAATCCTGGCAGTAAAAATGAATTTTTGATGAACCACTCACTAGAAAGTAGTGGCATTTATCCCAAAACTGCAGCATAACCATATTTTTCTGATTTTCTTTTTTTTTTTCTAACAAGGGTAATTCATATTGCAATAGATTCTCTGCTGTTTTAATTTAGAAGTTTTTTAGGGAGCCTAGTTCAGTTAATGCGGTTTGGATACTGCATAAAAAATAAAGGACAAAATCCCAGTAGATCTACACAAGCCAGATTCTCATATGGAATAAAGTATCTTTAAAAAGCATAGCCTGGAAAAACTTAAAAATACTAAGTTTCTCTTAAGCATTCTTGTGGAATCAGGTCTTACAGAAGAAACAGTGAGATAATTTTTTCATCCTCTGAAAGGCTGCACTGAGCAATTACTGTCAGTGAACTAAACTTTTCTAACTCACGTAATGTACTTACCTTTACTAACTGTGAAATACACTGCACAAAATGCCCGTATTTAAATTTTTCAGGCGTAAATACAAAAAAGCAAAAAGAAAAGACTAGTCAAGTAGAGAGACATCCAGAGAGAAATACACATTGAAACAGATTTTTTTTATAATGAGTATTTCAGACCATAGAGAAATTCTGCATATAATAAGTAAATAAATAAATAAATAAAAATAGAAGGTGGCAATGCCTATATGCCTTTCTGATGATGATTTTGAATGTTCAAAAATTTCTAAATATCACATCAACATAATACAGGTAGTTGAGATGTTCTTGACCCTCAAAGTCACACAAACAGCAAAACGCAGGTGAGAGAAGTTTTAAAATCTGAAATACAGTGGCTAGAAACTTTACACTTCCTTAGCCACATTGAAAGGAAAAAAACATTCACTAGTGGTCTTTTGTGTACCTTTGAAGAAGTCGTAACTTTGTTTGCTCTAAAAAATAAATCCTTTCCATGATCTTTCTTGGGACAAATATACCCACAGAAATACAATGCATAAATTAGTGTGGGATTATGCATTGATGAAAACAATGTGGTACTTTACAAATAAGCTCCAAATACAGCTCCTTTTAAGTGTTCTTTTTGGTATTTTACTCAGAAAAGGTAAATCTGTATTTTCTTCCCAAACCTGCCCAGTCTATCGGCTTTTCTACAGATATCTCTTCCTCTAAGTCCTCCCATTTCTTCTCAGGAGTCAGATAAAAACCCATGAGGTGAGTTACTAGACTTTTTCCTGAAGGTACAGGTCAGCAAAACCAGGGTGCGATCCTGTCTCTGTGTACAATTTAACAAACCCCAAACCACAACGACTCTGAAAAAAAGTCCTATTTATTACTGAGAAGTCCCAGGAACAGGATCCCTTAGTACGATCAAACACTAAATGCGCCACGTGGGTCCACCTTCACATTTCAGTCTTATTTGAGCCCTCACCTATTCCACGTTAATAGTGGGAGATAAATTCCAGTCCCAGAATAATTAAGAATTATGGTTCAGGTCAGGTGAGTGATGTGGCTGTACAGCTATTACAAATACTGCATGCTTTTTAGTGCAGCCAAAAAATGTTTTTTGAAAGGCTTTTTAGCATTTCTTTCCCAGAAATTTTATACAGCACGTCAATGTGGAATATAAAGCATATTGTGATGGTTTTTGCTGCTGGTGGTGTAGTTTTTGTGTGTGTTATTTTGTAACTGCTGAAAATACTCAGGAAATAAGAAATTACTCCTTTCCCTTTCTTTTCCTCATACAAAATATCAGATTTTTTTGCTGGGCTTTTTTTGCCAGAAAAGGCTAGGATATGGCTTCATGTTAGAAGGATTACTCACACATGCAGAGATAAACGTAGTCATGACTGGGTTATCTTTGCTTCAAGACATGAAAAATTGGGATTTTAGTTGGTTGTTACAAAACTTAAGGATGTATTATATTTCATACCAAGTACTAGTGTTTATTGAAGACAAAACTATCATACATTTTGCTTAATTAGAAAACATGATTGACTAAGTGATGTTTAATCACACGTTAAATAAACTGGATATTCTGAAATCCATTCCCCCCACCCATTGGCCTTAAATGAATGTTTAAGAAAAACAGATAAAATATTTACTATACAACTTTTTATTTTATAGTTGACTTTTCTTTTTTTTTTTTTTCTTGTTATGTAGACAACTTTTTAACTAGAAACCATTTTATCTCAACACTGAATAAATTCTCTGGCAAACACAATTGTACTGTGCTTATTTTCTACAACCATTATTTGTATCTTAGAAAAACCGAGGCTTGTGCTTTTAAATTATACTGTGTACCGTAGTACAAGGTATCAAATGTAACTGAGGATAACACTTTTTGGCAGTTGTTCCATTTAATTGGTTGAACAGCAAAAACCAAACGTTCAGCAACATCTGAATTATATTTCAAGCATTTCAAAAGTAAAAAAGTCAGTCAAAACCATCATTTCTGCAAAGACACACAGCTTGTGCATTTTCTTAGTGCTCATTACTTGCAGAATGCTTTTATCTGTCATTTGTGACTCTTCTGGGTGTACATTAAAAAAAAAGTGGATAGTAAGTCCTTTCTGCTTTTTTATTACCTGAAAGTTCACCTTTTCTTCCCCAACTCTCATGCTTTTCCTCCACATAAAATTCATTGCAATAAAAGCAAAATAGCAGTTCGCTATGGTTTTAGCAAAGTACTCAAATTCTAAATTAGAGGAAAATAACTGTTTCTCTGCATAAACCGGCTCAGAGGATGCTCACAGAGATGACAGCCACATCACCCACCTTCATGTCTGGTCTGCCTTTTTATCTCCTGGAGGGGATTTTCCTCCCCTCAGTTCAGGCCAGAGAACCTTTGGCTTTAGCACCATTTGCTATGCCCCATGGATAACTGATCTCCATGATTACAACAACCTGTTGCTCTTTCTTTTCTGAGTCAGTCTTCTTTAAACAGTTGTATTGCGTATTTTAGCAGTAAAAGAACAAACACAAAGAGGGTAAGCATTTAGAAATTCATTTGGGGCATGCCAGAATGCTCTACATCTCCATCAGTTGTGCACTGGAAATATTTACTACTTCTTTTCTTGAGAGAGGATTAGTTCACATCTTGCCCAAAGTTTTGGGTTTTTTTGTTCTGGGACTTCTTTCTAAGATTTGATCATTCCAGTCAAGAGTATAATTCAGCCAGGAAAATCCAAAAGAAAGAAAACTAGACTTGTATTTCTGGGGATATCACTTAACTTAAAAGTGTTTGTCAAGAAACTACTCTCTTAAAACTTTTAATTTCAAAAACATTACCTCATATTCAGCTAATGAATAAAGTAAAGCCTAAAACACCCAACACATACAGGATTCATTAATATCACTATATTCATTATTGCAAAGTGCCTCCAAATCAGCCAATAATGATTCACAGAGAAATTTTAAAAACCTTCCCAAAACACAGATTACACTTATTGTATTTATTTCGAGAACTTGATGCTGCAGATCATTACATAGATGGCTCTGAATTTGCTGCTAGCTATTCCCAGAAATCAGAATCAAGCAAGAGGGAGACTAAGTGCTCATAGAATTATCCTCTCGAGTAATTTTTATTTCTGTCTGACTTTCAACAAATGCTGAGGTATTCAAAACTGTGTCTGGTAGGAAGCCACACCCAATTTAGGACATACTCATCAACGTGCTCCAGATTCTGATTGCCTGGAGACGGGTGATCTCCCAAGCAGTCACTCCACAGCATGGTTCATCGAGGAACCCCGGGGCCAGGAGAGCGGCTGGTTCTGGACTTCAACCCATACTGGGTGCTACCAAAGACCTGGTGGCCAGAGCACCATCTCAGTTGCTCCTCCAGCCTCTCCAGTTCCAGGGAAAGCCAACACGTGTGGACATTCTGGCAGGTGCGTGCTCCTCAGTCTCAGAATTTGTCGTGCTTGTGTCTCCCCATTCCCTCCCCTGCTGCACAGAGGCTGACAACACATTGTCTCCTGACATCCTCAGGATAAAATTTCAGAAAAAGACATTTTTCACAGTCATTTCTACAGGACCTACCACTGCAGAAGACAAAAAATGAAGAAAAATGACTGTGCCAAAACGGCTGCTATCAAAGGGTACTTCTGGCTTTGGCATTACTCATACAACATCTTCCCCACTTTGACATATAGCACACATAGATTCAGGTCCATTGTTTTCATAGAAAACATTCCGTCTTTTTCCTGCTATATGTTTACACAAGACGAAGCTTTGACTCATGTTTCAGCTTCTTAATTTTCTTTCCCTGTCCTATTTTTTTTTCTGATCTTTGGGCAGTTTGGAATTTTCCAATACTTCATGTGACAATGCTTTTATATTTTTCAACCCTACTGGGCACACTCCAAATCATTATTATAATTAAACCATTTGGAAAATATCAGCCAAAGTCCCAATCAATTTCAATTTGATATCAATAGCAAACCTCTTCTCATTTTAGCAGGAGCTAGACCAGGTCTGTAAGTTGATTGAATAGCTGTACGCTGCCAGTTAAATGTGGGGCTGCTGCTTCTAGATTTAAGTAACCTTGTCTCATGCTGGCTATTGACTAGCCTTGTCTCACACAGTAACTCAGACTAGCTATTTAAGACTGCACTACCTCCTAATACAAGTTCATATCCTTAAGGCCACATCCTCATGGCCACAGAGAAACTTTTAAAATTGGATTTTTCAGTTCATTAAAAAAGTTACAATTTTCCTGATCAAAACTGTGTTGTAAAAAATGAACTGACAATAACCTAATTGATGTGAATTAGTAAATACTGACATGATATCCACATTCTGCAAATCTGTGATTTCCAAAACTGCATGAAACCATTAAAAAAATAGAATAGAAGGAGAAGGATATCAATGAATTACATTAATACATAATCCAATGTCCTTTCTGAGAAATATATATATGATGACATCCCTCCACCTTGTACAACACCTATATTAAAAAAATCCCTATAGCTGCAAATCACTTGTAAGTATTTTTCAGCAGCCAATTCTGTCTAGATCTTCAGACCCTTCCTGAGTTGCTAACATAATGTGCTAACATTAACATATTACTAATGATTATCACATCATAGAAACAATATACAAAATGCTAAAATATGATGTTTGAAATGGAAAATATGCACCAGCAAAAAGATGACAAGGTAAACAGTGACATTTACTTCCCAAGTAACACACACATAAGCTAGATAAGACTTTCTATGTACACTTTTGTCAATGTTGTGATAATACACTATACCGCTATTCAGAAAAAAGAAAAAACCTAGTATAAAAGAAATAAAATAATAAAAAAAAAATCTTGTGCTTTCTGAAAAGAAATACTCACTCACCACGCAGTGATAAAAGAACATGTAACAGAAAATGAGGAAATGGTTCCTAAGGTTTGTTATCTCAACAGCTGTCTGAAAAGTATTTTTTGACATCCAATAAGGAGCCAAATCTAATTACAAATAGTTGATAACCCAAACCCCAAAATTATACAGTCAAGTGGGCAATATCCAACTAAATATCTAAAAGTATACAAACATACTCACTTGATCAAGGAAAAAAACCCCAAAGTGAATAATCAATCAAAGCATTATAAAAACAAACAAAAAAGCACCAGAAGCCTTCTCACTTGCTAAGAAAAAGAAATAATGTAGCCATTTCTAAGACTGAAATACCACACATAGGAAGAGCTATAGGGATCCTAAACCATAAAGACTAAGTATAGCATTCATTATACTACAGAGTAGAAATACAATGAGGAAGACCCCATCATCTCTCATCTAAGAACTCAAAGAAAACATCAACGCTCCCTTGTGACATTAACCCATAAAATCCTGCACAGCTTAGCCCATCAGTCATCCACCTCAGGATGCAACTTGCCAGATTCATCAGCAAAAAAAACACCTGGCAAAAGATTTATATTCAATCCTATTATTCTCAAAACAGCAAAAACTGAATTCTGTAATATTACTGTAATTCTAGAAATTCACAGCTAAAAAGAATAACCGTAATATAACAACTTCAAACATGAATAAAATCTACACCGTACTTCCATTCCCTCAGCCATCAATGCAATTGGTTTGAGTACTTAAAATTTTCTTTCTGCCATCCTGATGATTTTTGACAAACACAGATACTCCTTGAAGAAAACACACCTATTTTCAAGGAAGTCATCAAAGTAATAGCTGTACATTATCACAGTGCAACATGAAATTTCAGCTCTCCCTAACAATGTGCTCCTGGCTGTCATACATCACTGGATACTGCAACTCCTGTGAAAGAGCATTAAGCTATTAAACATATAACTTCACTGATTTTGTAATTCCTTTGTATTGAAAATGCTTTGAAAGAAAAGTATCATCAATCTTTCTATCTGGCTTTGCACAAACCAATGTATACAAATGGAACCAGACCATAAAATGCAAACTACTCCTTGAGCTCTGGGTTTGAAGACAGGCTGATCTGCACATATAACCACCAAATCAGGGCATCTCTCACTCACAAATATTTAGCAATATTAGCATAAAGATTATCATTCCTGACCTAAAGATAAAGAAAACCATTTTGCAACACTTGCAGTCATAATGCCATCTCCCACACTCAAAGGACCTTTTCCACAAAAATAAATAAATAAATAAATAAATAAATCATACTTTGAAATAATTACTCAAAATAATACTACTGAGCTCATGTCTCCAGGTTAGGGCAAATTCCACATGATATCTTTGATGCAAAGTATTATTTACCACCTCCACCCCTTTTTCAGCCAAATTTAAATGTTATGAGATATGGACCTCTTATTTTAGATTTAGTTCTAAATTTTTAGACAAATTGTTTTAGACAAAAGAACGGTTTTCTCTCTAATACAACTCTGTCCAATTACAGACTGATAAGAGTTTTCATCTTATTGCTTTCTATTAGTCATGTTTATGCATCTTCACTTTTATTACTTTTGGAAGTGGTATTAGCTTCTACAGTCTCAGTTCCTTACAGACTCAGCGGGGTGGATGAAGAACCTGAAGACAGGAAAAGAATGTGTGATCTTCAGAAAGAGAGAAATTGAAGAGGTCATGACTTTCAGATCCATTAGTACAATATCCACCTTTTGGAAAAGTACTGAAAAGACTGATCAGACTACCTTCTCTAGGGGACAGAGTTTTATTAGGTATATCTATCATTCATGAACTAAACAGTGAACCAGACACATACTCATTAATTATTCTGGTGACATCAAACCAGAACTCTGTGTGTCATAGAATAAGGAATGTATCTAAATTTATCCTGACAACCTGGGAAAAAATAGGATGACATTCACCAAAGACAAATGAAAGATACAGGCAAGAATAATCAATAAAACAAATATAGAATAGAGAACAGTAGGGATGAATGACTCAAGATGGCACCACCACTGAATATGTCATTTTTTTGTAGAAAAGGCGAAGAGCACTTGGGTACAGACTACAAAAATCCTTTTGCTTTGCTCAGCAGGAATGAAATGTCCAGCCAGACTCAGTGTCCATTTGAGGGACATCGTCAAATGCTTTGCACAAGTCCAGATAGATGATGTCTGCTGCTCTTCCCTTATCTACCAACATCGTAACATCATTGTAGAAGGCCACCAAATTTATCAGATTTATCTTTAGTGAAGCCATGTTGGCTGTTGCTGATCACCATCTTATTTTCCATGTGCATTGCTATAGTTTCCAGGAGGATCTGCTCCACACTCTTGCCAGGAACAGAGGTGAGACTGACTGGCCTGTAGTCCTTGGCTCTTCCTTTTTCCCTTTTTCAAAAATGGGCATTATGTTTCCCCTTTTCCAGTCAGTGGGAACTTTGCCAGACTTCCATGACTTCTCAAATATGATGGATAGTGGCTTGGCAACTTCATCCACCAATGCCCCCAGGACTCACGGATAAATCTCATCAGGCCCCACGAATCTGTGCCCCTTCGGGTTCCTCAGATGGTCTCAAAACCAATCACTGGGCAGTACCTCATTCTACCAGTTCCTGTCTTTGCCTTCTGCGACTTGGGTGGTTCCAGGTGAAGACTGAGGCTAAAAAGTTGCTAAGGACCTCAGGCTTGTCCACGTCCCAGGAGACCAGGTTTCCTGTTTCCTTCCAGAGAGGGTCTCCATTTTCCCTACTCTTCCTTTTGTCACTTCACCTATAGAAGTTTTTCTTGTTGCCCTTGACATCCCTGGCCAGATTTAACTCTATCTGGACTTTAGCTTTCCTAACCTGATCCCTGGCTACTTGCAGTTTCTCTATATTCTTCCCAGGCTACCCATCCCTGCTTCCACCCTCTGTAGGCTTCCTTTTTCTGTTAGAGTTTGTCCAGGAACTCCTTGTTAATCCATGCAGGCCTCATTTCTATTTTTCTTAGAAAACAGCTTTTGCCAAAACCAAACCAGTGCTGATGGGATTGCCACAGACGTACAAGAATTTTTTATCTCAGTAAACAAAAAGTAACCTTTCTTATGTATTTAAAAGGAAAAGTCCATAAGAATATTTTCAGACTTTTCATCATCTATCAGACTCTGCTTGTACTGTGGGCACTTCTCATTTCATCTTCAATCTTTGTAAAAAAAGCAAAGGCTTATAGAAAAAATAAATGGAATCCAAACAAAAAGAATCTCTTTTTTTTTTTTCTACTAAAATAATAAAAAAAAAATAGAAGCCACAGTAGACCAACGAGATTTAATTTATCAAACAGAAAAATCATAAAATAAATAAAAATATAGCTAAAAGCAAGTTCATTTTGCTACTTTCATTCATTGTGTCATTTCTGGCAAAGTCCAAGGAAACTTTTTAAAGACATTTTCCTATCTGAAGTCTTTGATAGCTGCCCTCTGAAAATAGTATCCTTAAAAATGCTTTTTGTTAAATGTATAATAACCAGCACCTCTCCTCTTCCAGACTCTGTTCAGCTGTTACACAATGTGAAGTCAGCCTGTAGTTTATAGAACATCTTATCCTTAATAAAGTCACTGGATTAAGATCTCTACCAAAGAAAAAATCACTAATATTTTGCATTACATTTATGTTAGTAACTAATACTTTATAACTGCATTTTTTTCTGTTCCTGCTGGCTTGTTTTTCCTAAGCAGCATTGCTAAATTTCCCAAGGGAGGTTGCAGAAGATCCAGATGCTGAGGAAACACATTGGATGAATAAAAACATGACAGGCTAGAGATCCTGTCTGAAAGAGAGATGAGTTGTAGTTTTCTCTCAGGGAAACTAATCTGACAGGCCCATAGGATACCATCCTCAGTTTTCTCTTATCATCTCCTTTTAACACTGAGCAATAGAAGGTACATTTAGCATTACAGGGCAATGTAAAACCAACAACAAAGATAAGAGCATTCTTTTTGTGCTAAAAAGAAATCCATGTATAAATATGGTTTAAGGAAAACAATACTGCTTTTTAGGAAAGCTTTCTGCAGGTATTTTATGGTACTTTGAACAAAATGAAGAACCCTTTAAAATGTGTTAAATGGACTCATTTTTCAAACATACAAGGTCAGCTCATTTCTGCAGCTGATAAAAATTTTAATACAAGCAGGTGCAAATCACGGGTGAAGTGAATGTACATTTATGAAATGGCTGGATTTGGGTCAAGCCTGACTACCAACTGCATACAAACACCAGAACTGTATTGGAAAACCTAAAATATTTGCATCTTCACACATGTGCAAGCATACTTTTGTAAAATGTTATAAAAGATTTAAAATTATGTAATCAATTATTTCCAGCCCAGGCAACAAGGTAATTTATATTTTAATTTTTAGCAGAAGTTCTCTGCTAAATTGGGTCAGTTTTGTGGGGGTTTTTTGTTTGTTTGCTTTTCTTTAATCATTTCACCTCTTTCTCTGTAGGGAATGAAGAATCTCATATTCTCATATTCTGTATTACAGAACTAAACACTTTGCAACTCTGGAAAATGGGTTTACTGTGGCATGTAATTAACTAGTTCTAATAAGGAGCAAAAAACATATGGTGGCATCAATTTTACTTTAAAGGGAGGAAAGGTATAAATATTTACCATATCCAGTCAGTATGATGTGAAAACAATTTCACATCATTTTGCTTTTCTTTGACTCTATTTACCATATCAAATGCATGGTATAAAATGACTCTCACATATCCAAATAATTAATTGATTGAAGTAGCACTGTGTTTCAAGGAATTTGGAAAATGGTTTTGATTATAAATATCAAACTTTCATATCTCTATTTAGTTAAATCTTTAATACACACCCTTCGCCCCTTATACATCAAGTCAATTCAGGTGTTTCAAAGACAAAAACACTTTCTTGAAATCAGTCTTTGGAAGAAAAAAATCCCATCATTTGTAACTTGCCTTTTCTTTGTCGTGTAAGCCTGTTCAAGTGGTTATAAGACAGGTCTTAATTGCAGATATTGGTATGGAATAGTCCTTTCAAGGTACTGAGCGCTCAGTACCTGAAACACTATTTAGGATCATAAAAGAGAACTGAAAGCAAGTGACAATCCTGGTCTTAATTTGTGATACTGCAGCTCACAGAAACCTGTGGGTTCAAGAGTACCACCACAGGAACAAGCTAGACAGATGTGAGGAGCAGCAGAGGTTGTCCGGTTTTGGGAGTAAGATTCCTATAAGCAAGCACCTGGTGGCTCTAAACAGGCTCTATAGCTTTGAGTGCATCAATTAACTTCCATGACTCTCACTGTTTATTAGTCATATGGAATTATATCACACATAGAAACAGAGAAATATGATATATATATGCATATGTCACATAATTAACCAGCTAGACTACCAAAAACTTTGAAAACATAAGAACAGTAAATACATGCCAAACAGGATGAACTCATGTTTTATTTACTACCACTTGTTAAGTTGCTGTCACATATTGTGAAAAGTAGACACAATTTACCAATTCACTGGAATATCAAAGGAGAAAGCTGTTATTTCCCCGCCTTCATCTTCCTCTCCCACTTAATCTCAGTACAAAGCCATTGACAGTGTTGCCAGAATTTAAGAACTAGTTTCTCGTTGTTGATTATGCAGAATAAAAAGTAAACAAAAATCACCCTACTTGCTTCACATAGCTCTTCACTGTTAATTCCACCACAGAAAGCAAGAGTTTAATGGGTGCAGACCGAAGTATTCCCTCGTGCCCTTTAAGAATCTAACATAAGTTTACATCCTTCTGGTGAACTGCTATAAGCAGCTTGCAACATTCAGAGCTACACAGAGAACAGAATTCCCTGAAGTCCTCAGTAAGGCATACAGAAAATATAAGGTTTTACAAGGTGAGGTGGAAGCGGGGAAGGGTAGAATCCTGTAACGTGACAGTAACTGTGAGCCTGGAGATTATCTCACACGCCATTCCTGCTCTGTGCTGGCAGAAGACTATCCATCCACTGTTTTGATCTTATACCAGAAAGAACCAGAACCCCACAAAACAACCTCAACAGCAATGATAACATGAAATCTGCTTGTTTCCCAGACTCAAAACAACCAGAGATGAAATACCACCTGTTATTGCCCAAACCTAGCAGCATCTCTCTTATCAGACAGATATTTAAAAATCTTTCCACTCTACACAAAATGGCTTCTACTCCATTCAGTATTTCTTACTTCAGACCTGAAACACACACAAAACAGCACACTCAACCTACCCTTTCCCACATCTCACATGATTAGTTTTGAGGATAACATGCTTGCTGTTCCCTTTTCTTCAGAAACTGAATTTCTTTAGTCAGGAAAAAGACCAAAAAATAAACCTGAAAAAATATTTGTGACTACACATGAAGAATACATCAAATTAGCAAGTCAGGTAGTCATGTACAGAACTGCACACAGTCAAGAGATGCTTCAGATATCTGCACACATGCAGTTTCTCAATGTTTTGGAATCAACTTCACAATTCATTAACATAATCGAAGTTCTCACAGTGTTTTTAATTACACTAGTTAATAATTTCCCTAAAAAGCAAGAAGAAGTGCTCCCTTGCTAAGCATTACTACACAATCTTGTATAATTCAAACCCATTTCAGGAGTCACTCCATATTAGCATAATGAAAACAACAAGTAGACAGTAGTACTGAACAATCTTTGTGACTCAGCCAAAGAAAACAAGCTTTCATACCCAGGCAAGTTTAGAAGCTATAGTTTTTTTTCCTCTGTTCAAACTAACAATTATAGCTAAACTGAATTTCGAGAAAAAAATGTGTTATTTTTGTTAATGCTAGTTGGTATCAAAATTTAACTGCATAGACGTAGAATATGTCTAGGTTTTTTCTCTAAACTTATTCCCTTGCTTTGTGTCTTATGACGACCAGAAATAAGTGTTCCTGAAAAACCTTGGAATTAACCTGTGCATGAGAAAAACAGAGTAAAAAAAGGCAAGGGGGGAGGGGGAAATCACACAAATCACATTATGTATTTTAAATGACCCATGCTATTCCACCTTTACAGTACTATGTATATAATAGAGAGATAACAGATAGCATTAAATACTTCCAGAAGGCAATTTGGACTTCTTATTGAGATGAATTACTTTGTAAGAAATTCTAGCTCTAGTCACTTTTGAGATGACTACTTATCTTCATATTTTATGCCAGGAATAAAAGCAGTACTCAATTAGCAGCTTGCAGTCAGGTGACCTCAATCTCTCTCTTCCTTCTTTAACAGGGATTAACTTCTCTTTGTGTTAACAAGGTCTTGATGCACTTCAGCAAAATGTCTGTATGTTCTGTCTTTTTTTTCCCCCATCTTCCTCTCACCCCTCCTTTTTTTTTTTTTTTTTCTCTTTTTTAATATGCTAGCTGGACTGGCTGTTCTTTTGGATTGTATAAGCCACTGATGTTTTTTTCTAGAAGGTTCAGTTTTGATAAAGATGTTTCAGCATATAGCATGAATTTGAATCCAGAGACATGATGAACACTCCATTGCTCAAACTTATCACAAAGACAAAAATTTGCTTTAATGTGTTGGCAATCATAGAATGGTTTGAGTTGGAAGGAACCTTTAAAGGTCAACGAGTCCAACCCCCCTGCAATAAGCAGGGACATCTTCAACTAGATCACGTTCCTCAGAGCCCCATCCAACCTAACCTTGAATATTTCCAGGGATGGGATATCTACCACCTCTCTGAGCAAGCTGTGCCAGTGTTTCACCACCCTCATTGTAAAAAAATTAATTCTTATATCGAGTCTGAATCTACTCTCTTTTAGACTAAAACCATTACCCTTTGTCCTATCACTACAAGACCTTTTAACAAGTCTGTTCTCATCTTTCTTATAAGCCCCCTTCAGGTATTGAAAAGTTGCAATAAAGTGTCCCCAGAGCCTTCTCCAAGCTGAACAACAACCCCAGCTCTCTCAATCTGTCGTCAGAGGAGAGGTACTCCAGCCCTCTGATCATTTTTGTAGCCCTCCTCTGGACCCGCACCAACAGTTTCATGTCTTTCTTGTACAATAATTGACATTGCCCTGGAGGACTGCTAATCAAAGAAAAAAAAAAAAATCTGTAAAATACTGTTCAGTTCAAAAGATGAAAAAGCATTAGAGAATCTATGGAAGAGGGCAAGAGATCTTGGTCACCAGCAGGAAACTAGAACATTGCTTTACGTGAGCATGTAAATACAGATATTTATAAACTAAATAATTTCCATTGCTTATGTCAATTAAAAAACAAAACAAAACAAAACACAGCTTTTGAGGCTTCGAATCTTTTATTCCTTGCAAAAGTAATTTAATAAAAAGCATTGTCCCTGTTAGAGTGGTTTGCAAAAACCCCACACCCTACCAACCAAAATAGATGATATTTCTGAAATTGCATTATGGTGTTATGTCTCTCATTGGTGCTTTGAGCTGTTTTTGGTATCTTGAGAACAAAATGATTCCTTAGAACTACAGCAAGAAAAGCAGCTACCATCCTCCTACGTTGCTTAATTCATATGTTAACTCTGATAACTTTAGCTGACTACCGTGAAATAAAACTTACCTTAAAAATCAAATCCTTTTTCCCATAACGAAGCTCTTTCAGCTGGGCTTGTATCTTTTTTGACTGAAATTAAAGAGAATAAACTCAGGGGTTTTTAAATGTTAAATATTTACTGTTAAGAACAGAAAGAAAATGATGGTATTAAGTTCTGAAAACAGCAGAAACTGGATCAGCTTTAAAATGCAGAAAAATAATAAAACTCAAAGCCAATTTCTTCTCAAGGGTAGCATGTCTGAACCGGGCAAAAGCATCAAGGAAAATGTAAAATGGTACTCACCTAAAGAACATGCATGAATTCGCACTATTGTGAATAACCATTGGGCTTACACATTTAGACATGAGATGTTGTTAATATTTTTGATACTTTCCAAACGTAACGAAAGGCATCACCTTTGAAGAGTCTTTCTTAGAGGGAAAAAAGTTTCCATAGTGTTATAAGAGTTCTTCTTTTTAACGGCTAGGGAGTTCTAGAGTATCCAAATGAACTAGGTTCTTGGTTTGTGACCTTGTCCTCTAAAATAGGCATATTTATGCTGGTTTATATCAGCTATTGTAAATAGCATTAAATTTATCCTTAAAATAATTTTAAGTAATGGTCTACACATTTTTATACTTATTTAACGAAAATATAATAGAAATGAGCGTTTTTATGTATTACACACAACCACTTCACTCTTTATCTAAGAATTTTGTTAAAATAATAATTTATATTTAATAAAATCCACAGTCTCAATTGATATTCAATAAGCTTTCTTGCATTACTTAAAACCAAATGTTTAGAACTTGCTGGAATGGATTAGAAGTCTATTGCACATTTACTGAAACAGTACATCCAGAAATGTAACATACTACAGATGGTAGCATACCTTCTGTAAATTGGAGCTTTTAGAAAGACTTGATGTCTTTCCAATTGGTACAATCAAATTCAGTGACAGAATTTCACAGAATTTTGGGAAGGAAAAATAAATCTGAAGATAAAATTTTAGCACTTGCTTTAAATATTTAAGAAATAAGAGCAAATCAGTTATTGCAGTACATAAAATCTGAAACTAATAGCCAAGACCAGTTCAGTTTACTTCTTTCTTCTGTAACCATCTTTGCTGTTATTTCATCTACACAGCAGAATGTGCCAATTGCATACGCTCAATAGCCCTGTCTTCTGATCTGGACAATGCAGTTGGTAGAGCTATGAAATACATTCCTTATCAGGTGAAGACCAATGAGAAAACCTTAACCAACTTTAATAGTTCAAGGTGTTGTGCTTAAGAAAGTATACAGTCTCCGTGACATACGAGGTACCCAGACTGCCTACAGAGAAAGCTAAGAGTTATGATTAAGGTATTCACTCATTCACTAAATCACAAACCTGTGATGAAATTAAGAGTTATGAAGCTATATGTATTCAGTGACTCAAAAGCATGTATTTGACCTGCAATTCTTTGTGATAAAATTTGTTTGTTTTGTGTTTTTTTTTTTTCTGTGCTTCTAGGGAGAGGATTTACAAAACTGACGCCTTTTAGTGCAGTCAGCCAGGTAAGACCATCTCTAGACACTGGTTGATAGCCATTTCTAAACTACAGAATCTGGCCATATTTCCATATCTGTGTCCTTCTTTCCAGGGCCCTGAATTCCTGTAGAAGATAAGCCAGCCATATAAACAGTGTAAGATCACTAACACACTCCCATCTGTGCAGCTGGACAACAGGGAATCACAGGGCACACTAAAACTGTTTGTTTGCAGCCTGAGAGAGCAGAACGAAGCAGGAGCTTCCTGATAGGCAATTCTATCCATTAAGGGTATTTGATCTAATAACTGAAAGAATACTGATTCCACATAGTTGGCTATGCTTGGTGAGTATGGTACTTAATTAAAGAGTAGAAAACACACTACATTTTTCTGGCTGACACCACCTAACTGGCAAAACAATAACAAAAAGGGGGTGCTCCAGTAGCATCTTTGCTTGTTCTCATGACACTAACCCACTTAAAAGCCACAAACCTGCCAGGATGATTAATAAAGTCTGAGATCCTTAAGGCTTGAAATACACTCACAGCCTGCTGCCTTGAGAGTTGGTTAGCTTATGTTTAGCTTTCTGAAATTCTCTGACAGCAAGGCTTGTCACATTACACTAAATTTATTTTAATCCTAGGCTTCAACCTTAAAGAAATTCGTTGCTAATATTAAAGGAGACATAATCAGGGAAAAGATCTTTAAGTTAATTACAAAACATTTGAGATGTTATGCTGCGAAGAAAAACAAACTTGAAAAAGAGAGGAAAACAGAATGCTATGTTGAACACACTGCCAATTTTTTTAGCAGTAAATAAAGGAAGAAAACAAATTTGCATTCATATACTGTGGCATGTTTGAAAACAACAGTGGTGACATAGGAAGTAACGGAGATTTTGAAAAGCTAGCAGAAAGCCCCAACCAAACCCAAAACCGTATTATTTCCTACCATTGAGGATTTCCCCGAAACAATGCTTTCAAGTCTTCAGTAACCACAGGATAAATATCTAATATAACTAGATATCACTACTTTGAACAAGGTCAAGTATTGACCTTGAAGTTAAAAAGTAGAGTCTTTAATGAAGAAAATGTTCAACCACAACTATGAAAATTTTAGTCAAGAAAAAAACCATTACACTTCTTTTTCATTCTGACAAGGCGCATTGACTTTTGCAGAATTTATATGTGCTGAAACCCACAACTAGAGTCGTATAAATGAGAAAATCAGATCCATATATAGTAATATTCTCTTTCATGAAAAGGTCAATAGCTAAAGGGACTGCTTGTTTGAATGCATTTAGTTGTACATTAATGTCTTCGCAAAATATAGGGCTTTTCTAGCATCAATATCTTGCTAGCTCACTCCTCAGCAGAAGGCAGATTACTTTCCCTGTGGTTTTTAAAGTAATCCTTTTTACCTTGAGGTAATGAAATATTCTATAAATTAACAATAATAATCAATCTTTCTTACATCTATGGAGCTATATATACTTTCATAAGCATGCACAAACTTTATTTTACTTGTCTAAAACTTAAGTTTGCAGCCTGCTTTCCAATACATTCAAGTTGCCCCTAGTGAAGTCACAGGAATAAGTTGAGATGAAAACACTTTAGGAACACTCACCATATACATGTAATACAGAACCTCAGTAGAGAAAGAGTATGATGCAAGCTTTTTGGGGGTATGTTAGATTCATAATAGAGAGGAACGTTGCTTACCTCTTCTGCATGAATACCGCAAAGCTTGTTTCCTGACAGGAGCTTGTTTTTGAGGCTTTTGTTCTGAGAGGGGGGGAAAAAGCGTTTTATTACTGAGAGTTACTGAAATATTAAGGGACCTTTTTAATATTTGATTGTACTGGTTTTATTTTACACATGGATAACACCTTCAAGTCACCAGCAAAAGACAACAAGATAGATGCATGGCACAGTATCATCTCTTACAAAACTCTAGAAGACTATGACTTTGCATTAAAACCTGCTTTCACAGAAACAAGATTGCACAGAGAAACCTTCCAAAACGCTCTAGAAACTAAAGGCAATTTAGACTGGATATTCTAGGGTAAAACAAGAAAGAAAATAACCCTCTAATCCTTACCTGGTAATATGGGCTGCTGCACAGTTCAATATCATTTTCAGTAACTCATTGCAACAACTGAGTAATGGGGCAAAGATCTCATCACTCGACCTTGATGAGCAAATTCATGGGGTCTCTGTGCTAAATTTCATAATTTAAAACTGCAAGTAATCAAAAACTTTAGAACGCTAGTTCCCTGATAGCATTTTGCCAACTCAATATTCTTTTTTCATGTAGGAGTTTTAAATGTATTTCTTCTCATTTTCAAGGAAAATAATACACTCTGATCAAACGGATTTTCAATGGTCTGGTAATTCTTTCTGCACCTCCTCACCCATATTATCCCATAATTGACTGTCAAAGGTAAAGATTTCTTTGCAGTGTGAAAATGTTTCAGAACTGTTCAGAAACATAAGTATTCAATAAGCAGACCTTTAAGTGCCGGATATAACATGCTTACACTAAGAAGAAATTAAAAGAACAAAAAAATCAACATCTCCTGTGCTAATGAACTGCAAACACACCTACAGAAACCTAGTTCATCAGAGTTCAGGAGTGCATATTTATTACTGAATAGCAATAGCTTTCTTGAATATTGTGCACAAGAACAAGCTGTCATTAGAGAAAAAAAAGGGTAATTCAGCCCAGGACATGTGTTCAAATTTAGGTCCAAATCCCACTGAAACAGTGAAAGCTTTATTTCCAAAATTAGAAACTTGGAGTTTTTCTTGAAAAGACCTTTTTTTTATTCAAGTAAATTCAAAGAAAATAAAATTCCATTTGAAAACTCCTGTCCCTGTTTGAGGACCTAAACCACACCACCTCCTTGGCACAAGTCCAAAATAAGGAGAAGGTATAACCTCATTTTACGTGTTTCACCACTGCTATCTACTGTGCAACAACACAGTAGCTGCTGCAGAAGCAATAGATCTTGTTCAGCTGTTTGATATGGGTGCCCACAGCTCTGTAACACAACAAAAAGGAATTGGGATGTTACTTCGAATGAGACAACCCAGAGTGTGTCTCATAAAACTCAATTTGCAAAGGGCTGGATGTGGGAAGGGAGAACAAGTGTTGTTCTCGTAAGTCTCACAGTCAATTACTTTTTGTTCTTTTATGAGAATGATATCGCTCATCACAGAGCAGCAGCTTATTGTACTAACCAGTGTAGAAATACAGAAGATTTCTGGCCCTGCACAAAGGGAATTGGGTAGCAGACATAAAATGAACAAAGATAAACCAAATAGAAACCAAAGAGATGAAGCACACCCAGCACATCTATTGCTCACCAGGGGTGCACCTAAAGAGCTACACTGTACTGTGATCACACTGTAGACATGACTGGTTTCATGTAAAAAAGCAGCATTATGTTTTGTTGTGATGGCCAAACAGATGTGCCAAAGGTAGCACTCAATTATGAGTTGCACTGAATTAACCCAGAAATTCAGGTTATCCCTTTGTTTTGACCATCTCGTTACATTACCCTCCACTATCCCTCAGCCTAGCAATGTTTGCCTTAAGTTACAGATTCTATCCATATTTCAGAACCAAAATTGTAATCCTTACACATTAACTCATTTATGTTCCTTTGGCCAAGCATAAACTTCTAAAAAAAGTTACACATTAACACTTCGCATCTAGTCTCTACACATGCTGTTTTGAGAAGATCCTGCAATAAGCTAGAAAATGAAGAATCAAATGCTCACCCCCTTGAAAGGGCTCTCATTTACAGAATCACAGAATCGTTAGGATTGGAGAGGGCCTCTGAGGTCACCACAAAAAACCATACAATCTTGGCCACTGCAGCATGCCATGAAGTGCTGCATCTACACATTTCTTAAATACTTCATGGGATACTGACTCAACCACCTCCCTGGGCAGGCTGTTCCAGTGCCTGACCACTCTTTCAGTAAAGTAATTCTTCCTAATATCTAATCTAAACGTCCTCTGCCACAGCTTCAGACCTTTTCCTCTGGTCCTGTCATTATTCACTTGGGAGACAGCCCAACACCCTCTACTCTACAACCTCCTTTCAGGTAGAGAGCAATGAGGTCTTCCCTCAGCCTCCTCTTCTCCAAACTAAACATACCCAGTACCCTCAGCCTCCCCTCATATGACTTGTTCTCTAGACCCCTCACCAGCTTGGTGGCTCTCCTCTGGTCATGCTCCAGAACTTCAGTGTCCTTCTTGTAGTGAGGGGCCCAGAACTGAACACTACTTGAGGTGAGGCCTCACCAGTGCCAAGTACAGAGGCACCATCACTTCCCTACTCCTTTTGGCCACTCTATTCCTGATACAAACGAGGATGGTCTTGGCCTTCTTGGTCACCTGGGCACACTGCTGGCTCGTGTTAAGCTGTCTAGATGGTTTATTAGACGGTCGTCAAAACTTCCACATTTTGCGCTAAAGTAGCATGGCAAAAGAACACAGTTCAAAAATAAACTTAATGGAAATATTTTAGGTTAGGAGATAGACTCTGGTTTTGGAGATTTAGAAAGGTTAACTACTACAGTCTCATTATCCAGTCTACTAGCAAAAAGCTAGTGTAGGCAAAACAGTCATGATTTAATCTGCACTTAGCGTTTTCAGAAATGAGAGCAAGCATTAAAGGTTAAAATTATCAACAGCACAATAAGTAGGAACTTGTCAGAGGTAGACGACAACTTCTTGCTTACAAATTGAGTGTTTATGTTACCTAGCAAATAACATGTTGCTGTAAAATTCAGCTTTGCATCCTGATTAACAGCGATACATTTTCTATAGTAGAATGTGAAGTATACCAGTAAAAACATGTGAAGTATAATAGAGTCTGATTTGACTGGGATTCTGAATTAAATGTTTCAAAATGAACAGTCTGATCAAGTACATATTCTGTAAGTTTGCTTGAAAGGTGCTATTCAAAATCAGATCAATCAGTGAGATTTTCAGGTTACAAATGTTCGTTGAATCAGGAAAGAAATTCTGACTTCTAAGTCTTAGATAAGGATTCAAGATAATGCTTCTTATTATCCTATTAAGCATCTTTCAAAGAACAACCACAAAAGTTGAACTATGTGGAATTTTACACAGTTTTTGTTTTAAACATTCTATTTGTTATGAAGTAATTGAATGGAAAAGGTCCTGGAGATTTCCAGTTTAAAGACCAATAAAATTTAAGGAATTAATTTAGTATCTGTAAATATGTCTTTAAATAGTCTTAAAATTATATGGAATAACTATTTTAATTGGACACGGTCTTTCGGATCTAGAGAAAGATACCATTATATTAAAACTAAATAGGTATTTTAACTTTTATGTACATAAAATTCAGCTCTCCTTCCCTCTCCTATTTACTTCTCTCTACAATATCAATGCAAAATGGCGGAAGGATGTACCAGTTCTATTTCTTTATTTATTATAATTCCTATCTCCCTGTTATAAAACTTGAACAAAGATTTAAAAAGAAAAATACTATGCACTTAAAGGCTCAATATAAACACTTTTACAGTTGTAGTTTTAGTTCCTTCCTTTACTGCAAACTCATTTAATTACAATCACAAATCATATAGCTTAGAATCATAGAATCGTTACAGTTTGAAGCGACCTTAAAGATCATCAAGTTCCAACCCCCCTGCCATGGGCAGAGACACCTCCCGCTAGAGCAGGTTGCTCAAAACCCCATCCAGCCTGGCCTCAAAACACTTCCAGGGATGGGGCAGCCACAGCTTCCCTGGGCAACCTGTTCCAGTGCCTCACCACCCTCACGGCAAAGAAATTCTTCCTAATATCACACCTAAATCTCCCCCCTTCCAATTTAAAACCATTACCCCTTGTCCTATCACTACACTCCCTAAACAAAGAGTCCCTCTCCAGCTCTCCTCTAACTCCCTTCAGATCCTAGAAGGCTGCTATCAGGTCTCCCCGAAGCCTTCTCTTCTCCAGGCTGAACAGCCCCAGCTCTCTCAGCCTGTCCTCATAGGAGAGGTGCTCCATCTCTCTGATCATCTTGATGGCCCTTCGCTGGACCCGTTCCAGCAGTTCTATGTCCTTTCTATGTTGAGGACTCCAGAGCTGGACACAGGACTCCACGTGGGGTCTCACTAGCACAGAGTAGAGGGGGAGAATCACCTCTCGTGACCTGCTGGTCACGGTTCATATTGTATTTTTCATAATATCCCCTCCTCATTTAGCATATACAATAAGCATCACATAAGGTAAGAGTCACAGTTTATAGACATTGTTAAATCTGTCAAACTACTCTGAGGTCCAGTTATAGGCATTTACCATCATTGTAAATCTGAAGTCATGGGGATTAATATTTATCTGATGTATCACATATTCTGCTTACAGAAGGGCAAAGTTACGCGACTGACATAAGAGGCACAGATTTTCAAATTTCATTTCTTAAAGTCAGGCCATCTTGACCTCTGCCCACACAGATGAGCTTTAATACTCATATGTTTGTTTCATAATTTGAAACACTAGTATTACCTCTTTCAAGTAGCATCAAGATCTCAACCCAGGCTGAGCAAACTATTCAATGTAGACATCATCAGTACAAAACAAGTTCAGTTTGCCTGCTCGCCTTTGAAAGCACAATGACACAAAATATGTTCAGAGAAAGAAAATCACCTTCTCTCTCAGAAAATTATTCCCGGCAATCAACTTCAATTCATACATTTTATCTGAGGTCTGACAGCAGTTATTTGTTGTACACAAGATAAATTTTGGCTCTGCTCCCCTTGATGAATAGCACAAATCACATCATGCTGAACCCCTGCTCATCATTGAAACACTTCTCTCTTATGGACATCCTATTTAAAAAAAAACAAACCTACACCAAGAACAACAAAAAACTCTGGACTCTGCCCAGCAGGAGTGTCAGGGCCAATTGACAAGATGAACTGTTTTCCATCTCCTGTTAAACCAAAGCAGTTCTCTGCACCCTTAGGAGAGAAATCAGAAGACAGCAACAGACCAAAATCAAATATCTGGACTTATCTGATATCACAATGTATTGGTATCCATTTTGCTTTGGATATTAGCTTTATATTTCACAATGATGAAAAATGTTTTGTACAGCATTAAACAGTGCAACCGCTTTAATCCCAGATGATTTGGCTTAGCCCTTCATCTTTCTGAGACAGATAAATTGAGTTTCCCTGCATTCTACTATGCAATGCTTTTTCAGATAAGACCTTAAAAACTGCAGTTCCACCTTTGCTTTATGGCCAGTGAAGGCACTGCTACTTCTTGAAAGAGGAGGAGTTTGCCTTGATGTATTGAGGATGTTTGGGTCTCTTTTCCCCACAGTTTTTCAGTGGCCAAGTCTGCCAAACTGCTGAAGTGCACATTTTTCAGATCTGTCTGGATCTACACTCAGAAAGCACCATTGTTGTTCTAGCTCCAAATTCCTGAGAAAAGTCCACTTTCACCACGTCCAGGCTTCAGCCTCTCCATGCCCAGAAATACCCTCCAGCACCTCTGTTTGCGCTGCACGTAGATGGTACATGCACCACCCACAAGCTGACAACTGAACTGGGTAACCCTGGCAAACACATCACAAACTAAGCTGCTGTAAGCTTAAGACATGTTTGGACCTTCAATACACTGTTTTGTTGGTTTGGGTTTTTTTCTGTAACGCATTCCCTTGCCTTACACACTTATACCACAGATAAAGTCATATAAGAGCAAGCTTCACCCAGCAGTATACATTTATTTTCCAACCCTTTTAATACCAGGTGCTGCTGTTTTTCCTCCTGAATCTCAGGTAGTCCAGCTGAGATGAAGGAGCTGCTAAGAAACACAAAAATCTCCCACTTCATCTTTCAACAAGAGTTTTGCGTTGGATGCCACAGGTCATGTGTACAACTATTTAGAAGTAGATTTTTTCCATGAATCCCTAGGCATGCAGGGGAACCTCAGACACCAACAGAGTCATCTAGAGAAACAAGCAGACGTTTTTGCTGCTTAGTTGAGAAGTCCCATGCCCACAGCTTCTTGCAAGCATTAACCTGCAATAACTTGTGTTCCAGGGAAGCACAAAGAGAAAACAAAGGTCAGACTCAGAAAATATACCCAGATACAAAGAGCCCCCTTCTGAGGAAGACAGGTTTTGTTAGTATCCCTTCATCTTTGTGCATGTATGACAATTATGTACAGCAATAGTCCAACTTTATCCAAAATTCTCCACTCTAGCAAATAAGCAATCCCTTATGTCTGAGTATATAAGTACGTTCTGCAGTTGTGTCCCATACAATCTCATTGTGTAAAACTGAAACTGTGTAAAACCTGTTGGAGCAAGTCCAGAGGAGGGACGTGAAGATGATCAGAGGGCTGGAGCACCTATCCTATGAAGACAAGCCGAGAGAGTTGGGGCTGTGCAGCCTAAGGATGAAAAGCCTCCAGGGAGATCTCATAGCAGCCTTCCAGTACCTAAAAGGGGGCCTACAGGGGAGGGACCCTTTAGGAAGCGTAGTAATAGGATGAGGGGTAATGGTTTCAAACTCAAAGAGGGGAGATTTAGATTGGATATTAGGAAGAAATTCTTCACTGTGAGGGTGGTGAGACACTGGAACAGGTTGTCCGGAGAAGTTGTGGCTGCCCCATCCCTGGGGGTGTTTAAGGCCAGGCTGGATGGGGCTTTGAGCAACCTGGTCTAGTCACACTCAAGACTAAGTGTTTAAGTGCTCTTCAAAGGGAGTTGGAGTTAAAAAGTCCTCCATCCTTACTAGTAACTGACAAACTGTTAGCATTCCGAGCAGGATTAGGGAAGTGCTCCTGTGTTTTAAAACTTTAACGTTTTTACAGAATGAGTTAAGATGCAGATTTTCTATAGCATTCCTCTATATTAAAAATGTGCAATGGGATCTAAAGAATCAAGGCGTTTTAGGACTCAATTATGTGTGATTATTAGAAATACTTGTGCTCTGAATTCAAGAGAAATTCATAATGCAGTTACTCAGTCACCTGGCAGTCTCTGGAACTAGCTCTTCTTCAGGTTAAAAGCATGTCTGAAAAGCTCTGTAAAAATTCTGATCAAGTTAGAGAAACTCATTTTAGTAATGACTACTGTATTTAAACTATTTCCACTACATTGAAAGATATTTTCCATCCCTTTTAGCCTACATTTTGAATTGCGTGTGTGCACGTCACAGTAAGCTTTGCTCTGCAGCTCTCAGCTAAGGTGAGATTTATTTACAATCCGGTTCTCACAATTATAATCACTTGGAGAATGATGCCTACTCAGAATGCTGCAATTCATTCGTGTTGAACAGTCATTCGGGAGCTATCATCATTCCTTCTGTTTGCCAGGTGGAATTTAGAGTCTTCATTATGACTTGCAAAGCTGCTGGTCTCCCCCTGCTACTACCTCCACGTACAAATAAAATAAAATCCTGATATCCAACCTGAACTTTCCCTGACACAGCATCCTACTATTCCTACATGTACGTAAAATAAGTATAGATAAATTTAAATAAAATATTTTTTTTAAAAAAAAAGAGTACAGTGGAAACAGATCTGCGCTGTAAAAGAAAGATCATAGTACACTGATACTTCTTTAATACTGAACTAGAGCTTTTCTTTTTTGTCAGAAATGACTGAAATTTGGTAACTTTATGCACTTGCTAAAACATGGACCTGAATATTAATATTTTGCCAGAGTTTTCAAATATGTATCCAAAGACAAAATAATTATTTTTAGAAAAAAGAAAGCAACTTCCCGAATTACTTATTATTTAGAGGGTAAGGATGCAATATCAAATGTTGGTACACACAGTCTTTTCTATGCATGACTTAAATGGTTCAGTGGGTTAAAAAAAGTCTCTCATCACTAACAAAGAGTTGATGTTTATGCTACAACAACGAATCAGTGTACCCGACCAACTATGTTTTTTTCCAGAGTGTTATTTGCTTTTGGACTGCAAGAGCTTGGGGACACTTTTTTCCTTTTCCTCTAAGACCGCTCATGAGGGGAAGATCCTACAAAAAAATATTTATTGGACTGTTTTAATTTTCCATTATCCCTTTCTGTCACTCCAACAAGACTTTGTTGTGGGAAAGCAAATGCCATTTTGAATTCTTTCCCTGTCAGATTTTCTAATTAAGAGCACAGCAGCTTATTAAATACAGAATCCCATTTTACAGAATTCATATCTGAAATTAAGGGTAATTGCCTATGCCATACAGGATTATCTAGAGTAGAAACCTGACAGTTCTTTGATCTTTTCTTCTGGCAGAGATGGCTGAGTGCCCTGGGGATGGTTTGTGGGATCAACAAAGCAGAACACCTAGTTAGGTAGAAGCTAGCCTGAAGCTCCTTTTCATTTGTCTGACATTTGCGAACAGAATGGTGAAAAGAAGCTGGTCCTTCTGCAAGCTGCAGGATAGGCTTAAAAAAAAAAAAAAAAAAGCTCAGTGAAAGCTCTATTAAACTAAGGCAGCAGAAATGAAAAGAGCATGCTGCATGTGACCAAACACGTAAATAAAAATAATCTAAGTATAAAATGCATTTCTGACTTTCAGAAAACCAAGCTCCTCTATCACTAGAAGAGTGAAGGGTCATACTGATTACATTCTGCTCCACAATTTTGCTTTTCCTGCTTTACCAGTAGCAGGGGACAAAATGCTGCATTAAGCATATTTTAGATCCTTGCACATTTGCATCCCAGAATTGTCAACATCTGTCTTAAAACACAAATGGCATAGATATGAAAGGAGAAGGGCAGGAGATGACTAAGGAATACATTTATGTTGCTCTCTGTGGAGTCGTATCACTCAGGTTCGCTTTAATATTAATAGGCTCTGTCTCCTGAATTCTCTCAGTAGCAGTGCACTGAGTATTTGTTGTTACAGAACTTTTTGGCCAATATATTTAATTTTTAAAGGAGGTTTCCAAGTACAATCTACAGACATATAAAATATATACCAGCTGTTTTGAAGAAGCTACTATCATATCTTTCAACTGGGAAATAGGTATCCCTGAGGCAGTTTTACTGGCTTGGTTCACATATTAAATATATTTCCACCATGCTGTGCTTGTTCAATACACCGAGAGATAAGTAACTACATAACAGGTGGTAGATAATATTTTCTTCTTACTTCTGTGCTGGTATGGTCTACCTCATTTTTACAAAAAAAAAAAAAAAAAAAAAAAAAAAAAAGTGATCTCCAGAAGTATAATAATTATAATGCTAGGATATTTCAGTACTTTCCAAAATCTTATTTTAAATTCACAAACTCCATGTAAATATTATCACCAGTGTTCCCAGGTTTGGAAAGTGAGACCTCTGTAAGGGCAGGAGGCAATGAAACATTGGCTCCATCTTTGGAACAGATGAAATAGAAATGAGTCTACTTTCTTCTATATCTTGTTAAGCAAATAATGGTGGCAATTTATCACAATCAGTGGATGTATAATAAAACCACAAGGTACACCCATGTGCCTTCAAAACATCAGAAGCATAACCAAACACCATCCATCGCCAGCATCCTGCTACATCAGCTGCAGGCAACACCACAAATTCTACTATGTTTGAAGCTGGCAGGACACAAAATATATTCAGCCTAGAAATGATCTGGTTGCATTAGCAGGGACACCTTGTCCTCTATAAGCAGCATGGAGTAAATCAGTAAATAGCTCACTTAATAATGCAAATGTAGGCATGGGACAGTTTGCACAGGCAATTTGGAGTATTCTTACTCTACTGGCACAGAACTCTAATCATATCACCATTAATTAATTTCCTAAAAGTCATTCAGCAAGATAAAGAAAAGTCAGGAGTAGTACCTAATTCAGAGGACTTGACTGACATTTTTAGGATAATTAACACTATTTCTTCAGGAATCATTGACCTACCCATAATAGATAATTTACCTTTTTATGCCAAGAGTATATCTTAATTTAAACCAAGCTATTTTCCCATGTTATTGAAAAGTGTTTCCCCCTCTTAGAGCTGAATTCAGCAATATAAGGTACAGATAACTTCGTATGTGGCTCCTAAGGGTTCTTACAAAAAACTAAAAAAAGGCTGTGAGTAAAGCTGAAACTTCTTTGGTTTCTGAGAACAGATAATGTGTATCTATAAACTAACTAAATATTTTTTTCAGAAAAAAAAAATGAAAGTAATAAATACTATTTTAGTGAAAAATAGAAGAAGTTAAAGGTCATCATAAAAAAAGTTGAAGATAATATTTCTTGGAACTTAAAAGAGAGTCTAATCAACCAAGAGGACCTGGGATCCTTCCTCTAAGAACATCTGGCATAGAAGGTGACCTACCTCGTCATTTGCTAATCAGTTCCTATTTTTAACAGCAATATCTCCTTCTCATTGATGCTGCCATGAATATGGACCTGACTGAAAATTTCAAAGTCAAGGGAGAGTTTCAGTGAGATTTGGGGTCATACCTCAAAAAGGTAACAATTTAATATTGAAAAGTAAACATTTCTTAGTAATTTTTAGAAGCATTTTATGTGATAATGCTAAGTTCTTTGAAATTATTCCAACAAAACATATTTCTCTGTAGATCAACTATTACATTTTTTAATTTGATGACTTGATCCAGTAGCATTCAGCAAAGGAAAAAGGGGATTTGCTGATCGTTTCCCTCTGACAATATATAATTATACAATAGAGGTTATGCCATGTAACTGTGAAATTACACAGATCACAATTCTGAATTATATTTAAAAAAGGACAAATCCCCAAATATTTTAAGTATCAAAATACTTGTGTTGTTTTCCACTCTGAATCTCTGCCCAACAGTCTATAACATTTGGCGAAGACTACCTCCAAAATTTGGCAGTGAACTGTGCCTACAGAAGAAAAACATGTGCTTCGTTCTTCAGAAAAATACATTATTAGTACTTTGCTATACATTTTGATATACACTGAAAAGTAAGGCAGCGTTCAAAGTCTTTTTAACAGTAAAGACTAACAGTCTGTTTACAGCTATCTCCTGGCATCCTGCTTTTGTACACATTTCAAATGTCATCTATTACTGATAATGTTCTCTGAGCAGCTGCCTTGATGTGTAAGTTGCAAAAAGTAATTTGCCTTAAAGTAATGGGGCCGTTTACTGTATTTAAATGTCAAAAGAAATATTCTGTAGTTCTTGGCTAACTTCACATTTTGTTCCACAGTGCTTCTGCAACAAAACAAGTTTCAGACTGCTTGATACCAAAACTTTCTCTAAACCAGTTTTCATAAATTAGGTCATAATGCATTCAGTTCAAGTTACTATTAGCATCACATCTCAGAACCCCAACCATGACTCCAGCTATTTTGCAATGCTTATCATGTTGAAATACATCCCTAAACCAGCATCTTCCCTTTCTTTGCCATACTTTCACCGTCCCAAAGCAAAGAAGAAATAGCAGAATATCTTTCATTCTGATCTACTTTAACTGTCCTCTGATCATCTTTGGTGAGTCTTGATAAGACCAAAACTTTTAAATTTTTTGGGGGAAATTTACAAAATAAAAATACATTTTGGACAAATTATTAGATTAGCTTGACTTTTGTGTCATGTCAAGCATAAATGTGGACATTGCATTTTGTAAACAGTGATGTCTGCAGTTACACTGCAAATGGTGTAATAAAGACAATGAAGGAGAATCAAGAACAAGCTTGTGATATCAATGATGAATTGCATGTGTTCAACTTCATATGCACACAGGAGAGGCCAGATGGGAAAAGCTGCCTGCCTTAGCCTCACAATGTAGAGACTCAATTCCTGCACGTGTTAGACACCTGACATGTAAATATTTGTACAGTCAAAATGTGTCATGACAAAACGTGTTTTTAAGTAAAAAGCAACCATGACCATGAAAAATCTCAAATTGAATCTGCAATCTTGCAATTATGGGGTTATGTTATACAGGTCATATAATTCACATGCTGTTTCCAAGCTATGATTTCAAAAATGAAAGACTCAGACATTTTGGATGGAAGCCATCACTTAGCCAAATGGACTGCTGAACATTCCCAGATACTTCATCTACCAATGATGGTGGCCATGAAAAGGAGTCTAGATTTTTCCCCTGAGAGTACTGTTTTCCCCTTTGCTTCAGATATCCAAGCAAAAGCCATTTGGAAAGCATGGCAAGACCTAGTAACAGAGAACACAACATGCATGTCAATGGAAATTGTAGAATTTACTGAGCATTCTCCTCCTGACAACAGACAATATGTGTAAAGCTGGACTAAGGAACTACTCCTTCTATAGCGGGTAGCAATGATAAGATCTTACTTTCAAGACTTTACTTCTAAAGGCGTGTAATGAAGTATTTAAAATAAACTCTGAAGAAGTTTGAAAGGAACTGTGTGATTTTACGTCTGTTCTTGAGTGGTATCACAGTTTAAAATATTTAGAGCAGAAAGCATACTTTGGCAAACAATACAGCCAGTAAAACAATGTTGTGTTCTTACCTTCCAGGATAGAGACTGCTCTATCTTTTAAGCACAGGAGAGTGGTTTGCAGGTGGAAATTTTATATAAATCTGTTATTCCTTACTTTAAACATTGAAAAAAAAAATATCAGTGTCAGCTGTCAATATGTTATTACTCAAAATTCTATTGACTTCAATTTTTTGATAAATGGTATTTACACAATCTGTTTGTCTCTGTTTTCTGTAGCTTAAGTGCAGTCTATGCACATTGGCAAGGTATTTTTAGGACTGGAAACGTGCTTTATGAGAAACAGACAGACTTGCTATTTTCTAGATTTATGATCCTTTCTATTTTTCTGGATAGAATATAGGCATATTAATCATAATAGCAATTATTTCAATATTGATTCAACTAAACCTTCACAGGACCTTTCATGCTAAAAATAAAATGATGACCAAAAAAATCCATCGAGTAAGAAAGAGATAGCTCTTCACTTCTATCTCAAGACTATGAATGTGAATGAAGAATGTTTATGCACCTGCTTGAGATTATCATGATGCAAAATATTTTGCTGAATGTGGTAAGTGATGCATAAAAATACATCCAAATTAATGCCTAGTTGCACTTTCTCCAGCTTCCTTCTGGATTCAGAACCAAAATGGGAAAACACTACATGCTGATGGATTGGAAAAATTGAAGAAATTTTATGCATTTGGAGAACTATCAACAAACATTTTAAAAAACTCATTTGGTTGAGACTAATACGTTCCACATCCCAAAATAAAAAGAAGGCAGCAAATCTATCCTAGAAAAGACCAGGAAAACCAGAAGGGATTCAGGCACATGGTATATCCTTTGAGAACTGCATCATTATGTACAATGTCAGTCAGGAGCTGACCATATCCCCTGCCCTTAGACATCAGTCAGCAGTGCTGACATATTACATCAAGTGCACAATGACATAAGTGTTGACAAAGCAATATATAAACCAAAATGAAACAAAACTGTAAGACCAAAAGGTGGGAAGTAATGAATTTGTCTGCCTGGTGATTTAAGGAGACTATGCACCAGGTTCATCATTCCTGTGCAGAGCCTTGAATTAACAAACACTGAAATTCTCATGCAGCTGCATGAAATTTATGACCTAGCGCAAGATTTCAACTCTGGAAGCTGGCAAATGCAGCTATAACCACAGAGAACATTGTTGTAGCATTCTCCCAACAGCAAAGGCTTCTCAATCCTAAAGGTGTCTGCTAGTTGAACAGAGTACCAGGAAATGTGGCAAAGCAAAATAAATGACAAAGACACAGTATTTATCCCTACAATACATTAATAAACCCATATGTACACACAGGAGCAAAAGATATAAATGATACCTCTTCTACAAAGCCTCTAGGAAGAGGTAAAGGATGTAAAACATCTCAGTACTGTTTACTGCTCCCATTAGGGACAAGGCTTACATAGAAAGCAAAAGGCCAAGTGCGTCAACTATGTGCTTGTTAGGTGCAGATTCTGGAGTAAGAGTTGAGAAAAAAACAATCTTGCACAAAACCAGTGCAAGAGATGTGTATTTTCTTCAATATGATCTCAACTAGCTCCTGTAAAGTCAAGTAGCTTAACTGGAATTGCTTAACTGAATTACATTGATTTAAATGTCGGACAACAGGTCTTACTGGGGTTTGCGTTTTTCAACATTGCATAAAATCCAAGTTGCAAGCAAGTCACACAAAAAAAAGCCGTAACCAGTAACAGGTAAATACTTTAAATACATACGTGCTTGTTCATCTTCTTTCTCTGCTCTCTCTAGCCCTTCAGTCCACAGCATTAAAGCCTTACATGACTGACATGGCGCTTCTGGGCAGGTCTCAGCCTCTCAGTCTTGTAAACCTCACCGGCCTACAAAATCAGAGCTGTCCTGTTGGATCTCACTGAGGCTGTGGAAGATCTAGGTTCGACTTTTTTCTTAATGAGGGCAGATCCAATACACACATACATGTATCTTTTCGAAGGGTGCTCTAATCCTGGAATTTTAAATATATTTGGGGTCATTGAAGGAAAAGTATAGAAACTTAAATCCCCTCCAGAAAAGTTTTTCCACTTAGCACAAAATGCATGAACATTCAGGACAGGTATTCCTAAGATAGTACCCACAAAATTCTGTGCAGGATTAATTTTTCATGTTTTTAAAATTATTATTATTCAGCCATACTTCATATTTCAATATCTATTAGATTTTTTTCTTTTTTATTTTAGTTGAAACTGAGTGTTAATAGGTTTGGACAAGAAAGCAAATTTGACAGTCAGCAGATTTCACATTAATACTTGTCTTGGAAAAGAAAGGATGTAAAAATGTAATTTACCCAATCCGATGATATCAAGTAGAATATTGGTCTGTCAGTCACAGGCAGGCAATCTAAGTAATGCATCTGCCCAGCGTGTTTAATAACTTTTATGCTCAGAACTATCTTAGGGATCTGGCTGTAGGTCATAGAAGGTGTACTTCTCACGAATCCCTGTTAAAGCTACAGCTGACTATGCATACTATTTAGAAGTGGAATGTTTTTATCTGCAAAATATATTTCAATACCTTTCTATATATATATATATATATTATGTTTCAGAATGCAGTTGGATTTTCAGAGGAACAATCTTTTAATGAACTTAATGCTCAACAGCTGCATGAACTGGAATCCATAATTCTCAAAATCCAAATTCTACATATGTATCATTCCAAATTCCCACAAGTTCTAAGTTCAGGATTTAAATGCATAGATTTGTAGACTCATTTCTGGAAAATATAAGTAACTATATACTGACACACTAACAGCCAAGATACAACATAATCATGATGTAAACTTTAAACTGGACAAGCCAGGCAGGTGTGGGTTTCTACTCACAATTATACTTACTATATTTAACATAACTGATAATATCTCATTTCACTTTCTGTAAAAAGTAGTGATCCTACTGAGTGCTGTTTGGAATAATTGGTTAACCAGAAAAATAAGGTATTTGGTAAGTAAGGAAAGGTGAAAATAAGGCACAGAACAACCAGAATCCTGATTCCGGGCTAGTGAAGAAGAATAGCCATCCATGGTATATCAAAGTTATCCATGGCAGGGGTGATGCTGATAACACAACAAGCAGATTAAAGAATCAACAAACACTTGTGTACTTTAGGGATCCAGCAAACCTCAACAGATGAAGTGGAGTCTGCCTCACTTTGCAAATACTTCACAAACTTCTATTAGAGCTTTGAGATGTCTGAATCACTGAATCACCTCTACTGAGGCTGTGAAGTGGAAGAGTTACAGAGCTGTTGATTTAATTAGTGGTTTGTTAAAATTATCCATACAAAGCCCAGTTCCTGAGATGAGAAAAAAAAAGTGCAAGTAGGAGAGTTACTGTGCGAAAAATGTGTAACTCTATGTTAAAGTCAACCTTAACTGAACAGAGCAAAATAATATCATTTGGACTATATTTAAAGTGTAACTAAAAATGAAATCTGAATTAGATCTAGAAATATGTAGTCTAAATCATTACTACTAATAATAGGAGAAAAACCCAAAGGTTAGGGTAAAGTTAGGTGTTAATCTCCTTCCTCTTAACGCTTCCAGGACTACTTCTAGTTATATTACAAAGACTAGAACAATTAAAGGAAAATCAAACGTTTCCCAAAGGGGAAATTAAAAAAAAATAAATAAAAAAAAGACATTAATGATTAAAAATAATTAACTTAAAATTACTGGGAAATTTCTACACATTCACATTCATCACCATAAAAATTGGATATTATTTTACAACCACTTTAAAGAACTCACAGTAATCACGTGATCTGTAGTGCACAAAGTGCTACCTAACTGATTTTCTACTACACAGTACTTGCTCTGTGCAGAGGATGTAAAAGTCATAGTAAGCAATGCAGTGCAAATAAGACTACTGTGAACTGGTCATACATTTCCCTCTTTCAAATGAACATAAGTTAGGGCTTTAACCAAACGATAAAACAAGAGTTGGCAACAGTCACTGAGTATCTGCATCAAGAGAAAAACATTTACAATGTCTTTTCCACCTAAGCAAGCATTTTTGTGAAATACAATGGTATAATGATGCTTTTAGTTTAGCTGTGCATAATTTTAGCAATCAAACTAGATCTGATTTTGCTTGTTGCAACAACAGAAAGTTTAAGAAATTTTATTTTTTATCCATTTGCAGCCACAGAAAAAGAGCCACCCTCTGACCCAGAAAAGGATGCAATTAACTACAATCGCATGAGTCAATTCACTGAGGCAGTGCTTATGTGTTGTTGAAATGATGGTTAAGGGAGCAACATGAAGCTTGAAAGAAAAAAAATAATTCAGATTCTAAGGAGCATACCAAGGAGGCATACTGTATGGGCAGGGGGACCTTGCAGTAGCAGTTCATGAAGAGTACTGAACTGCTGCATCTTTATACCTGTCTCAGCAGTTCTGTGTTTGACTGGTTCTTTGCTATGTCATTTCATTTACATTTCTGCTAAAAATAACATGCTTTTCACAATTAATTTTCATGCCACATTTTATCTTCCTGTGAAGTCCAAATAAGGTGACACCAAGTACCTTAGCTGAATCAGGATGGGGATTCAGAAGAGAGACAGCACTATAGAAAGGAACAACTGGTAAATAGCACGTTACTCCTTTTACGCAAAACTAATCAGCATCCATTAAACAGCTACAGGATATGAATTTCATGCCTGGGGGCTAGTATTTCCTTGATGGAGTGAGGGCAATTTTTTGGCAAATGAAGGAGGAGATCTTAGTCCTCAGGTCCCAGATCCTCACTTCTTTTCCCCTAAGACTTAAAATCCATCAGCACAAAATCTTGTAGTTGAAATGCTGAGTGTCTATCATTGGCCAAACCAAATAAGCTAAAGCTCATGGTTGTAATGCACTAATGCACAGCAAGAAAAGATTTGAGTTTTTTTTAAAGCAGAAATTATGCTATTGAGAATTCAAGGAGGAAAAAATGAAAAAAGTTCATTAAATTTAATCTGCTTACACACTCTATGCAGCAGAGAAAATGAGAAATTTACAGTGTAGCAAGCATTTGATTTAGTACAGACAATACTGGGAATTACCTCAGGAACTTAAATCAGGTTCATCTGGCCTCTGTGACTACCAAAGCGAGCAGCAAAGTAGAAGCAGAGCGGCTGAACTACTGTCCCATCTACTCCTACTTGTTCATTTAGGTCAAGCTGAAGCCACAGCTAGCCATCAAATGAGGTGTCATCACATGTCTCCTGGGAATTTTGGTTCACACAACTCTTTTACTATCTCTAATATCCAACATTTTTTTGCCATCCATGTGCACCAATTTAAATGGAAAACATTTAATAAAATAAAATAAAATTAAAAAAAAACAAATCAGAAATTGACAAATTGGAAATTAAGAAAAGATAATCCTACCATCTACATTCACTCCAACAGTAAAACATCCTTGTTTTTATCACTTTTTTTTCTACCATCTTGTTAAAATACATGGCCTTTAAAACACAAATAAACAGCCAAAAAGAACACATACCCAAAGAGACAGAAGTTGTTAATAGCAATTCTTTTTCTTATGAAGATGTTTCAAATTTTGGCTTTTTACTGTATCTGGGTATATTTCTACATAGGAAAAACTCCCCAAATACCTTCTCATGCCTCCCAATGGTTCAACACCCAAAGTCTATGATGCTCACCGTTGTGCAGCACATCCCAGTCTTCCACCGAAATGTTATTTTACTGTGCAAGTAGGCTTCAAGCCCAGTAACCTGCCTCTCAATATGGGCCCTGGCATAAAATCTATCACGTTTAAAAGTACTTGTTCTTACAGAACACCAGCCTTCCATTGACAAAATTAAGGACGGCAGGCAGATACTATTTTAAGAAAGACTAAAGGGATGCATTTCCATAGATTGGTACCTGAAACAATTGCTGAGTCTAATTTTGAAAATGTGGATTTTCTAGCTCAGCGCTATCCTGAAGTACTTTAAAGATCAATTTATCTCCTTCAGTAAATCAGCTAAACTTCACTGCCATAAAATGAAAAATAATCTTACATAAGGACTGAAAATTCTGATACAAACAGAATAATTTAAGACTGACATGGAAAGATCTGAAGTTCTGATAGAAGAAATAAGATCAACAAATCAATTCTACAAAGAGAAAAGTTTCCTAGGCACACTCATAGAAATTGAGCCATTACAGCTGAACCAACTGCTGGTATTTTGGTACCTTTAAGCTATTTTTTAACATCACATTATGTTCCTGTACATGCATAAATATGTCTATATGTAAAGATTGATTTTGATTTAAATGAACACGTAAATACATACGGACAGATACATGCACAAATGCACATTAACAGGAAGTGGACATGTGACAGGATTAAATGTATAGTCTGAAATAGAATAAATATTTTCATTTGAAAGAAAGTAATCACAGTACATTAAAGGAAAGCATAGATAGTGGATGAACCATATGAATTTGACATTTTCGCAGTTTTTAAGCCATCCAGACCTTTCCTGAGTTCACTTATCTGTTTAATAAAACAAAACACTATTCAAAGATCCTTATCCACAAAATTAAAACAACTTCCAGAACACTTTAAGCAACATCTATTTGATAAACCCCTTATTTCAACTAAGAAACATTTCCACATCTATTAAAGAATGTGTGTTTTAAATTGTTTGCAAAACAGAGGTCATTAAAAAAAAAAATGAATAATTCAAGCATTATCAGATGGATCAAACATTTTTGGTTGTAAAAACTGTGAAATCAAATTCTTCAAGAACAGAAGATTCATTATTTGGGAAAGTTTTTTTAGATAAATTTGACAAATGGGCAAAATTATTAGGACAGATATGGCAAAAGCACTTCTCGGCAGTCTAATGAAAACTGTATTTTTAAATTATAGCATAGCTATAACACCAGCTTTCTTAAAATCAATACAGTACTGAAACAACAACTAAATAAAATCAATGCAACTCACTCAAGTTATTATGCCTAAAATTAGTGACAAGTGGATTGATCTGTTTAATATTTCCTTCTCCAATAACATCATCCCCGGATAAGGTTGAACAGTGTTCAAAAAGTAGTTGTATGGGAGAAAAGACTTCAGAACTAAGTGGTTCAAAATGTTTCTGGGTAACAGAAGAATGGCAATTTTGGCCCAGAATAGCACCATTTCTGCATTTAAGACTCGGTATGAGGCTGACTGGACACTGAGGATACCAGTAGAGTAATATCTAGTGAATTGCTTCAGCAATTTTATAGAAAGAAGACTTCAAATTTGAGAGTGATTTGCTCCCACTAGCCAATCTTTTTTTTTTTNTTAGAAGTCCAGCTTTTCTTTTTTTTTTTTTTTTTTTTTTTTAAATATGTTTTTAAGGCAAGCAATCTCCCAGCAAGGCTGAAACATTCATTAGGAAAAGTGCTACATAGTTATTTGAGATGAACAAACTTTGAGCACCGCTCCTAGCAGTAGTCTATTGAATATTTTTGCAGGGACAAAAATGTCTGCATTTAAAAATATTCCATGGTTTCAGGCTGAAATATACACAAAGCACATGAGAAACAATTCTTTTTGCTGGCAAGAAAAAACTGTTTCATGTGATTGTGTTCTTTTAGAACATGATGGAGTCGCATTTCAGCCGAACAGCTTGCACAGACATCTTAATTCAGGCAGTACACAACTGGCAACTTAAGAATTTTACCTGGGGCCTTCTCCTAAAATAATTCTAATATGAATTTCAATTAAGTATTTCATTTTTGTTATCTTTTAAACCTCTTCGAATATCCATACATAATTGGAATTATCATTCCAAATATAGTATATAATTTGATCAATTCACAACTAGAGGATAATGAGTCTCAGGAGAGAACTATAATCTTTATAAAGTCACAGGCTATCAACCCTCCATTGAAAAAAAAAAAGTCATATAAGGTTGACATTTTCCAGCTACACCTCTTCTTGATTAAAATTTAGAAGTACAAACCCACAGCAGACAAGTTTAATTTAAACCTCTGAATAGCAAAAAATATTTTAAAAAATCCCTTTCTGCTTCCACTGCACTTAGCAAATAATCATCTGTATTCAACAGTATGATCCTAACAAAAATGAAAACACTCCAAGCCTTCTCCCTCAAAATCAACAGAAGTTTTGTATGGTGTACCATAAGATGATACATTTGGGGTTTGCCGGTCTTTTTTCCTCTGAATTCTTATTGACTTCCACGGAAATCTGGTTATAATGATGGGGACGACTTTCCTGCCAACTAATTTAGTAGTCTGAGCTTCACAGTCTACGGAGACCTCTCAGCCTAGGACAGGAGCATTCCAGGTGCAACTTTTCAAATGAATAGGTCAAGTATATTTTTGTCACACATGCCTTTTAAAATGCTTATGCTATTATGTACTGTGTGCTGTTTTCAGAGGAAAAGAATATTCTGATAATGAATTTATATGACTCTCAGCTCTTTGAAGTTGATCCCTCCCTTTTTTTTTCTTTTTTTTTTTTTTTTTGATCCTAAGTGACAAACATGAGTAATTGATAGCATTATTTGTAATGATGACATCAACAGCTTGCCTTCTCTTTCTTTATGAACTATGGAAATTTGGTTATTAAATGTTTATTAAATGGTTTTTATGATTTCATCTAGGGATAAAAATCAATAATTTGTACTTACAATTTTGAAGTATACATTTACATTCTTTTTTCTTTTAACCATATATACTGTTACTACTTCCTTTTAAGGTCTTTCCACTAGGTAATTTTAACATCTACATACTAAAAGCAAACTTTTCCACTTGTCTGCATAACATGAATAAATTATATCAGCATTTTTCTTTTCCTCTTTGGCAAAATTTACACTAGCTTCAGGGAAAGTTTTACATTAATTATAAAATTTCATCTATGCTTAAAATTCTCTGGAGTTTGGCTCTGAGCCACCTTGCCCCTTGCCTTTGAGATCCATAATGCAGGAAAACACTGATTTGGATAACACTAAGATTTTCAACACTCTCTGTACAAGTTCAAAGATCAAAGATTTTAATTAGGTTTCATGCTGCCTCTTTTGCCTGGTGAACCTGTGATTGAGTTGCGTGTGCAAAGAAGAGAATAGAGTTTTTTTTAAACTTTACTATACAAGATCATCTCTTATACTTCACGTTTTGCTGCTTTTTTGAAATAAGATATAGAGAAGGAATTACTAGGATTTTACTATTCTTAATCCTTAGTTTTAAACACACTGATCATACTTGCATAAACATAAATTGAAACGGATTATCAGAGAGCCGCTATCCCAAAGGACCACACAATCTGATCTTTGAAATATTTACAGAAGTTTATCTTGGACACTACCAATGTTATGTAGCATCAGTATTCAGGATCACTAATTACCAATGGTAATTTCCTATGCACGGAAATGAAGACACAGATTGGAAATTACTCTTTCTTTTCTCCGCAGATGATATTTTGCTACAAATGACAACTGAAAAAGACTAACCTTCAGGGATAAAGAGACAGTTATACACATTTGCAACTAGATGGGTAAGAAAAATAAGGAATTTAGACCCATTTTTGGATTTACGATTTAATGAGGGAGAACTTCAGAAATAAGAATTTAATAAAGCCTCCTGGGCAGCCTGGGAAAACTGAGTAAAGACATCAGAATTAATTCAGCAAGATTATAAGTGAACATTGTTGTGATTTTCAACTTTGCTGTTGACTTAAGAGACAACAGACAAAGAATAATGGACAAAATCCCAGCAGTTTTCTAAACTTTGTGGCTCAGTACGGTATGAAAAGAGGGCCCTAACAGGTGTACATGTAATTTTTAATGTTCTCACTCATTAAGGTACATTTTACCTAAACATCCTTATTTAAATGTCTCCTTTCCCTTCTAGTAGTTCATGGCTGTGAATCAGATTGCTTAAACCCTGAATCTGGATGTAAGGAATGAGTGAAGAATCCAAAAATGTGGCAGACCCTAGAAGAGAGGGATCCAGACACAGCGGATCCACTATATTCCCTTAATTGATGCTGTAATTCTATTATTCAACAGCAGCTGAGAAAATGTCCCCTACACTCCTATGTCTACAAAGTCAGGAAAACAAAACTTCTAAAAACAAAAGCTTATTCTAACATTCACTGCAGTTGCTACTGCATTATAAATATATTTCACTGACAATCTGTATGCAGTAAGATTTGTGTTCTGTATGCCTCCATAGATTGTTCTCTAAGAACAACTTTCAACTGATAAAACTGCCTTCCCACCTTTTCATTATCATATTCAGTAAAAAACCTCATAGAACAATTTTAAGCAAACAATTTTTTAAAATAGGACTTTTTATTTACTTCAAAAGGAGGACTAATCAACAGAAACAATATAAAATTCAGAACCCTTCAGCAGAATATGGTATCTGAAACTGCTTCTGTGCTCTCCCTGCTCGTTCACCTTTCCCTGGGTAGTGTGCCTGTCCCTCACTCTTACGGATTTTTTCTGCTGAATTGTAGAACCAATGCAGCATCCAAACAGGGTAGAGGATTTAATCCAATCTTCTTCTCAGGGGGACAGACTTTTACATTTAGAAAAAAAAGATAGTTTTATCTACAGAATATGAAGAGCAAAAACTACAATTTCCTCCTTTATTGAGTAGTATCAGCATACAGTCTCAAAGCCTTTACATTTAATTTCTGCTTCACTAAGGGAGGCTTGATGTTGTGTTTTTTTTCTGCACCACAATTTAATGCAATTTGACTGAATTCACCCTGCAGGGCATGAAATTCCCAAAAGATCAGGTAAGACTTTAAACTGCTGTGACTTTACCTGTTATTAGTGCAGCTAAGTGCAGAAAGATTGGAGAACATTCTGGTTTAGGATGATTTACACAACACTAAAGCTATAACAACAATTTATATGTGAATAGAGCAAAAGCATTGTTTACAAGGTAGTTACTTGAAACTATGCTTCTTAGTAAAAATAGCACATATTACGGAAAGCTACAGTCAAATTAATTTTCCACTCCTGTTTTTCTTTATGTTGCCTGTACTACTACACATCTTTCATGCAATTCACATTTTCAAAGTTCTGCCACAGCCTAAACAGCAGAAAAACACATTGCTTAATGTAAACCACTGGATCAACTTTATAAACTTTTGTAAATAGAATCTGTAAAGATATTAGAAATACCTTAATCTAGCTATACAGGGAGATATTGTAAACTGCTTTGCTGAAAGACAATATGACTAGCTAGACAGTCATTTCTTGTCTAATCAAATGTAATTTAATGATTTAAATAGGAACAAACTTTTTTTTATGTACACCTCTAAATCAAATCTGAGGCAATTATAGCACGCAGGTGACAAAACTGAATAAGATTTCACTACCTTTCAGTAGAGAACATACAACATATACTGACTTTTAGGAAAAAATTCCCAACTCATTTATCTCATGTAAGTGTACATCAGCTAAGAGACTTAATTTTAACTGAAGATGGCTTTTACAGGTGTACCAGTAGGAAATGAATCGAAAACTAACAAAACGCACAACAGTTATCAATACAGACATTAATTTAAAAGGTTAATCCATCATATATGTGTTTAATTTAGAGTTGCACTCAAAATGATCCATTCTGAATACCAAATGACAATTGTTAAGACCCAGGATTTTTCTGATCACTTTAATGAACGAGGGTTAACACAGCATCCTGCCTTAGCTTCCTTTTTAGAGCAGTTTTGGCATCATATTCCACAAATGATACAACTGACATGACAGAAGCGAGGTGCTCACTCTCTAACAGATCATCTCAAAAAGTGAAAACTTTTAAAGTATTTTACGCTTATTCTGGTTTTGTCTACATTTTTGCCAAGTTTCTTAGCTCTACTAGTGCTTCTGAATTTCTAAATCTCTTGGTTTCTTTGTCAATAATAGAAATTTCTCAAAATAAGAGCTTATCTGTTTATCTGTCGATTCTTTATTAGACTTCATTAACCCAATCCACACAGTGTTACAGCTGGAAGTTTGACAGATTATTTTTTTTCTGATATTGCCAGGAGCACCTAGTGAACGCTAAAAGACAGGCTTTTTAGACATGTAATTCCTATAGGCTGTTTCTGGTGCTTTTTTTCCCACCACAAAAGAGACTATTTTTGCTGTTGACTGTTTTTTTTCCAAAGCCCTGAATAGCCTGAAAATTGCCTTTTTGTATAATGTCCTCTCCTCATACTCTACATGACAGCTGCTGCATTCAGTCGGAAGCTGGTTTTGTCTACTCCCATCTCTGAATTGCAAAGCTGAATGGCATGAGGACATCCGCTGAAAAAACAAAACTAAATAGAGAATTTTTTTTACAGTCATGGAAGAGCCTGAGATTGCAAAATTCATGATTTGCTGGTATAAACTGAGAGCGAATATGATATTTGAAAGGACAACAGTATCTGTGAAAGGAATTAATTTTTCATTATCTGTCTTTATATATCTGCATACAGATAGGAAATATTTTTTTTTTTTGAATACATATAAAATGCTGACAACTGTTTCTTATATATAGCGTATCCAGTCTCACAAAGAAGATTTTTAGAAACGTACTATATATTCAGTGACTGGAGGCAACACCTAGATAACATAATGCTTCCTCAAAATCATTCCTTTTAAATTCAGTCAAATTTTTGTCAAAATATCAAGTCCTTACTGGAACCCTCAAAAACAATCACTGAAATTCTAGCAAACCTGATATTACATGGATTTACTTTTAGGCAATAATAGTACAGAAGTTTAATAGAAAGCCATGAGGTAGGTCTAGCTATTGGCTCCTTTTCCACACACCAGCTGATGCAGAGAAGGACTAAGCAATGCTCTCATATCAAATTTCTCTCAGGGCGAGTTTAATTGACTGAGCCGAGAACAGAATGCAGGAACTTCTGATTTCCTAGGCACATCAGGATCATATTGCCTTTTTAATTGCAAGTACTATTTCTGTGTTTCCTCCTAAAACACGTGCAAAATAAACAGTGACCACAATCTTTTCTTACAGCTCTTGGAACAACTTGCAAGATAACAATATAAAAACCAGAAATATTTCAGGTAATCTGATCAAATTAGAAACTAACAAAAAGCAGACTTTTCCAGTATTAATGTATGTGAATTGCTTGGATAGAGTAACAAGAACGGCAGATACACCACTTGAATGCAAGCACTGTCAGAACTTGCACAGCAAGCCTTTTTCTGCTTTTTCTTTTCTGTTTGTTTTTAAGCTGCGTATCATTGCTGCTCTCAAATATGTGTGTGCAAACCCCATGTTTCTTGGGCAGGGGGTGGGGGATGGACAGGCATTTGAGTCCGGGTGGTTGGAGAGGAAACAGGCCTTTATTACTTCTCACGCAATTTTGAAAACCTAGAAGATCAAATCTATATTGCATTTTTCCTACACCTCATTTCCTTTTTGCTGTATATGATATGAAGTATCTTTCCCTAGTCATGTCTTTGTTATTACACTGCTTCTGCAAGATTTAATCCTTTTATTCCCACAACAATTTCAATATATCTGTAGAAAGTACTGGAAGGTTCTATAGTTCCGTTTAGAGCATTTAGACATTAATTCACTATTTCCCTAGAGAAGGATGTGGCCTTTTTCATCTCTTAAGTGAAACTTCTTTTTTCCCCTTCCATTTTTTAATTTTATGACCTAAAAGAAATGAGTAATACAAATTAGACTGATCTTTTTAGATAATTCCAGTTGAATGATAGTTAAATTCTATATAATTTGGACATATTAGGGATGAAGAAAAAGCTCGTGAACTGAAGGAGAAAACATATCACCAAAGGCTTCAGGAAACTGAAAATTTGTGTTATTTGCCTGGTGTGTTCTCCTTCTGATCTAAACCATTACCTTGAATTTAATCACTCCTTTACCTCTAAGGTAAAATACCATTATTCAATATGTGGGGTTTTTTTCTTTTTGAGAAGACCCAATCACAGATGACTCAAATAACATTTATACAGGACTCCAGAAATGGTCCACTCAGTGAAGCATAAAGACCCTGTCCATCTTCTCTGCTGTTTTGTACTCAGTACTTCCCTAAAAACTCAGTCAAAATCACAACCAGTTGTGGCAGGATAACAGAGATATATATGAAAAGTACTCCTCAAACACTTAAGATTTTATAAATATCAGCTGCTCGGTTTGCATATACAGTTTACCGCTGTGTGCTTATCTACTTTCCCAGGATTTGCCCAAAACATTAAAGAGAAATCATAACCTTTTTCATTCTTCAGATAGCGCGGATACCCCAACTAGACTGAAGTTTCATTTAATGTCAGACATTTGCACTATGAAAAAGAACCTGAGTGAAAGAAGCTACAGTGAATGATGGCAGCCAACCCTGCAGTCTCCAAGAAGAAATGACAGAATCATAGAATTGTCTAGGTTGGAAGGGACCTTTAAGATCATTGAGCGCAACCATCAATCTAACTCTGATTAAAAAAAAAAAAAAACAAAAAAACAAACAAAACCAAACAAAACAAACCAACAGAAAACAAACCATCACTAATCCATATCTCTAAGCACTATGTGAACCTGTCTTTTGGATACCTCCAGGGATGGTGCCTCAACCACCTGGGCACACTTCTGGCTCACGTTCACCCCACAGTTGACCAACACCCCCAGGTCCCTTTCTATCAGGCAGCTCCCCAGCCACTCTTCCCCAAGCCTGTAGCACTGCATGGGGTTGTTGTGACCCAAGAGCAGGACCCAGCACTTGAACTTGTTGAACCTCATCCCATTGGTAACAGCCCACCCATCCAGCCTGTCCAGATCCCTCTGCAAAGCCTTTTTACCATCCAGAAGATCAACACTCCCACCCAACTTGTTGTCATCTGCAAACTTACTGAGGATGCACTTGATCCCCTCATCCAGATCACTGATAAAGATGTTAAGCCCTGAGGGACACCACTCATGACCAGCTGCTGGCTGGATTTAACTCCATTCACCACCACTCTCTGGGCTTGGCCTTCCAGCAAGTTTTTAACCCAACAGAGAGTACTCCTGTCCAAGCCATGGGCAGCCAGTTTCTCCGGGAGGATACTGTGAGAGATCGTATCAAAGGCCATACTAAAGTCGCCAGTAAACAACATCTACAGCCTTTCTCTCATACACCAAGCAGGTCACTTTGGCACAGAAGGAACTCAGGTTTGTCTAGCAGAACCTGCCTTTCATGAGCCTGTGCTGACTGGGCCTGATCACCTGGGTGTCCTTCATATGCCACATAATGGCACTCAGGGTGATCTCTTCCACAGCCTTCACAGGCACTGAGGTCAGACTCACAGGCCTGTAGTTCCCCAGATCATCCTGCCAGCCCTTCTTGTGTGGTTATTTTGGTTTGTTCTGAGGGGTTTCCTTGGGCTGAGTTCAAAAGGAACTAATGGGAGACTGTTTGCAATGGCTGCATGAAACAACAGCTACTACTGTGACAGGACAAAACATACATAAATGCATCATGCAGACATTTCATTCTATGTCATTAAATAGTACTACGTATAAATATGGTAAAAGAGTAACCAATTTTGAACAGTAAGATGACCAAAAATCATACAAACTGCCTAGAAGTTTTTTTTAAAAAGCTGTATTAAATCCCTCCAAAACCCTGATTGACTCTATAAAGCTAAGAAGGATGCACAGGGAACAACGTATAACGTATAAAAATTTTCTCAAGGTAGGAGAACATGAAAAGACATTAAAAAAAAACAAAAAACCATTAACAGTGAATTAAGAGTGACTTTTACAGTGTAAGAAGTTGTGGAGGCATCTTATATCAAAAAAGGATTTAGAGAAATTAATGGATGGCATGTTCATAAATATACACTCCAGGGAATACACAGGGATGCACCTCCTAACATCCCAAACTCAGCAACTGAAGAAGCTGGGATAAGTGAGGCAGGCTCATACGCTCTGCCCTAACAGTGTTTACTACCAGCAATGACCGAGATTAACGGACCACTGAACATTTCTTAAATTCTTGTAGTTCCAAAGATTGGAGGGAGTCACACCACCGTGCCACACCCAGAGGTTTTACTTCTAAGAGGAAGAGGGAAACAGATTTGAAAGACATGTGAACTTGTACATCTGTGGGTATCCTAGTCAACATTCCTACGCTTTGAATTGAAGGAATGTTGAGCATTCTTAATTGCCGATTCACTTTAGGTAGTGATGGAGATGTTTAGACATTCTGTGGGCTGACACACAATCGGAAACATAAAATTATAGGTATGCAAAATAGATGTTTCTCTGAAAGGCCCTGTGGTGGGCCTAAAACCCTTGCAACAATGGTACATCCAGTTTATCCAGTCAGCTCTTACAATTTCAGACAGGAGGGCATCAGGAAATAAAATGTAAAATGAATCACTCCATCTTTAATTGAGAAACTAATATTTTAGTGCCAAGAACAAAGATTACTTTCACAGCACATTTTCTAAAATGTGCTATAAATACACTAAATATTACAAAAGTCTACTGACCTGCCTAGGAAAATCATTAGCAGTCAGACGGTTTGAGTGTTGCCTTATTATGTATTTATTTTTGTGCAATAAGGGACAGAATTTTTTACAACTGGTCAATAGGATCAGGCTGATACGATTTATTAGAATTAACAGGCTCAATTACAAAGCATCCAATAATCACAGGTGGAAAAAGAAAGCAAGGCAATTGTCACTGTAGAAGATGACAACTGAGAACATGGTTTAAATAATGTGAGCAACTGAAATAAAAAAATATTGCTTTATGAGTTAAAAAGAAATGTGCTTTTTTCAGCTTGACAGTATAGATACACTCTCATAGACCGAAGACATCAGAGATCACTGTTTAAATAAGTGTTTTAAGGAGATCAAGTTTCCACACATATTAAACTCAGAATAATTTAGGAGCAAAAAACAAGAACTGAACAAAACAGATAAAGACAAGAAGTGAGGATGATAAAAGAACAAGCCATCATCTGAATAAAATATTTTAAGTGCAAAGTTCTTTGAAAAATGAAGCTATGAAAGAAGTAAACTACAACCTGATTTAGATAAATTGTTTGGGGAGAGAAAAAAATATGTCGTTGCTCAATTTTTTTAAGTTTCTATTCCAAGATCAAATTTCAAAATAAATTCAATTTAATTCTAATAGAAATTTATAAAAAAAATACTTTATTGGAAATTTTAGGATCAATTTGTTACTAATATTCACAAGAGAAAGCTTCAGAAAACATTTTAGGAATGTAATTTTTTAAAAACTTTATTAAGAATCCTAATTTCGAATTGTATTTCCTTCCTCCTCCTCTTGCCTTGTATTTTTCAAAGCAGGTAATATCACTGTGGACAAAGTTTCACACTGTATCTTTAATCTATAGAACTGAATTACCTTTGTGAAAAAACACAACTTTTAAGTACAGCAAAAGTTACACGGAGGTTTGCTATGCACAAGTAGCAAGGAGTCAACAGGTGCATTCAATAAAATAAAAATTTAATCATTTTTGTTTGCTTTTGTGGTTTGGGTATTTCACCGGAGCTTTATCTTTCTACTGTAAGATGTATTTTAAACATGAAGCCAAACCATCATCTTTTTCAGTGTAAACTCTGAATGGAGATGACAATCAAACATTCCTCTTACCTCATTCTGGAGATCACGGATCATTTTGCTCTTTCTTTCCATTTCAGTCTTCAAGAAGTTGATCTACAAGGTTAAAAAAACATTGAGTGTGAGCTGTTGAAATGTACCTGAACACCAGTTTAGCCATTAATTTTTTTATTTTTTTTTTGCTTTACACAGCTTTCAATAAAAAAAAAAAAAAAAAACCACCCAAATAACCTTCTGATTATATACAAATTAGTACAGGTCACAGTTAGGTAGTTACTAGCACAAACATTTAACATGATATTTATCAGAAAACTTAAAGTCAAGTGAAGAAAATTGCTGTGGATAAACCGGCTTACTTTACTTTTGCACCAGTAGATACAGAGCTTATTTTTAACAATGAAGTCCCACGTGATCTTCAGAGAACTAAGAATTTTTACAATATTAGCTGATTTTACAATTTAAAAAGTTTTTAACCCTCTAAGATCAACACCTATCATAGCGGATTTCTAACACAATTATTTTATATGAATGCTACAGTCTTATTGAGGATCTAATGAGGTAAACCCCTTGATTCTGATCAGACACACCTGTGGAATAAAGTGTAATGTATGTGAAAGTCTTTAAATTTAGTCTTTAGTTCCTATTTAATTCAATTACTTGCCTTGGAAAGTAGATATTTTGATCTCAGTTTTAGGACAGAATTGAGTCAAACACACTTTAAAATACAGCTTTTACAAATCAGTCTAAGTCTCTTTCATGATTAAGCTTTCTTTCTGGCTTATAGAACATAATGGGAGAAAGGATGTAATTATAATAAGTAGGATTAAAAGAACACATTCCTGCGACTTTGAAGGAGTATGCTCTTGGATAGGATACCTTAATTAGCAAAATCCTCATTCCTATATGCACCCATTGCCCCATGCCGTATTCTTTCCCCATTCACACAAAAGCCTATCTATATTTCATGGAAAATAACAGTTCATTTGACATTGCAGCAGACTTGTTAAGAAAAACAAAACCTCTGTAAGAAAAGAGATTTGGATTGTAGAGATACTGACACAGAGATTAACGTTTTGTATGTCATGCAGATACAGCATATCTGCATGATACGACAGTTGTTCTTAGAATCATGTCCACACTCAAGTAGACAGATGTCAGTAATTTTAAAACCATCGCTGGATTTGACATCACTCTCATCTGCATCAAAAGAGAAGTCAGAGAACACTACCATCACTTAAGAGAGAAAAGTGGGGAGGAGGGGAGAGGGGGGAGGCATGAGAGTAGTGCCAACTGACACATACAGATGTTCCTTCTTTTGCAAACTGTACCAAAATTTTGTCTAAGTGGTTTGCTGGTGGAAATGCTAACTACACACCTAGCCACCACTTAGGGTGATGCTTTAATGAAAGACTGATATATTCAGCAGTTGTCTAGCAATCACATCCACAATTACTAACATTTAGTCCATGTATATTGTATAATAAATATGAAGATTCTGCATGTGAAAAATTAAAGGTCACTATCAAAACATGAATCAGGATTAATTGGGGAAAAAAAATAACATAGCTATTCACATGGCGGATTTTGGTTTTTTCAGTTCAAAGGATTTACCAGCTACCATTAAATACTGACAAAAATAAATAAATATACTGACCTCCATTAAAGAGTGTTCCCTTTCTTAGTCCTAGCTCTCAAGAGAATATTAATATTCCTTCAAAGTACTTCACTTCTAAATCTGAATACATATGAAATAATTACAGAGATATGATACAAAAATTACTGTCTGTGTACTCTCTATACGTTGCCTGTATGTATCAGTATGCACCTTTTGGTGGAGAGATATTTAAGACACCACAGTATTGTAAATTTAACCAGAAATCTATGTGAGTTAAACCAATAATTTCTGTTAATTAATATTCACATATACACGCACCTGATATCACTGATATGGACATCTAAATAGTGCAAACTTATTGTTTTAGCTTATCTGAATAATTACAAGAATAATTAAGTCCCTTTCTTTTCTAAAAATAGTATCAATGTTAATTAAAACATCATTCATTTTTGCTTTCATATTATAACAGCATTTTTAAAGCACTTCTACTAAATCTCTAACAGCTGAAAAGCCACTTAATCATAAAGTAAAGCTACATAGAGCTTCACAAAGAGGGATTTATAGGGCTTGGTTACTGGAACAAATATAAAGATAGTAGTTTAAGTGCATCTACGTTTATGGATTCATACATTACGGCAGATCAGACTGTATGAGAACATTTGCAAGAATGTTTTTAGTCAGTCCCAACGACAGGGCACAATACCATTTCCCAGATGTAAAAATTCTACTTTCAGTCACCAAATCACAATAGTACAATAAACAAAACCAGACATTTTACCCAGCTCTAAATTAAAAGGCACAAAACTGAAAAACTGAAACTAAGAAACTTTCTCCATCTCTTCCTTTCTACCCACTCTTTGTTCTTGTTCGACATTCGCCTCTATTCAAATGTTGGCTGCCTTTAATTACTTTCTAGCTGTAATTATGAAAATACGTAATGAAAATATATTGGTGTCTAAGGCTGAACTTTGCAATATTAAGCAAGGACACTGCTTCTGTCTCCCGGAGACAAACATCCAAGGTACTCAGAGCTTTGTATGTTTCAGAGCTCATTACATTTATTAAAGGCAACAGCTTCCATCCAGTGGCCTTTACTCACAGCAGTTTGTGACCTTGAAATGTTCAAATTAAATTTTTCCCCATTGAAATACAGAATGCTTTAGCAGATGGCAGTGATCTAATTCTAAGAGTCAGACAATAGTTAGTTATTCACTACAGACGAAGGATGGAAGAATACCAATATAGCATCATTACCACACAGTCAAAGCTCAGCTGTATGCTTATTTGCTTGCCTCCAGACTTCTTCTATCTTGCTCAGGATTAAGACATGAGCAATTAAAATGGGACTGGAATACATCCATTAACACCCAACTATTTTGGCAATATGTACTCAATAGTAATTTTCATGGACTAATTTTCAAGATATAGTGTAGGAATCTACTTCAAAAGCCAGAGGCTTTTGGTGAGGCTACCATCTAAATCATAGGAAATATTCCTTCTTTTGGGAAAAAGTGCTCTACAAAGTGATAAATATTTCTAAAAGCAAACCTAAATAAATTTTTACTTACTAGGATTTCTTAGATGAACGTAACTTTTAAAGTGTAAGTTATATTTTAATTAATAAACCAGATTTTTGTCAAAGATACATTTAAGACTTTAGGACCTGTCACTAAACAACATAAATATTTAAGTGAAATTAATATCTGATCTTTTTATTTAAAATGTTGCAGGCATAATTTTGTGATGGTTCTCAAGATTCTTGTTTGGTGGTTCATCTCTCTGAATTAAATTCCCCATATCCTGTTAGTCTTTTATGACTAAGGAAACCCCTACTGATTTCAGAATAACCATATTGTTTATTGGTTGTTTTTACAAGTCATACATAACGTGTTACTTAATTCTCATGTTTCAAAGTGAACACCGAGCAACTGGGAAAAAGGAATTTGCAGACATATTTTCTCATTTATTTTGACAGACGGTGCTATAATTGTATTGTCAAACCATTCTATCACCATGCCTTTTCAAAAACTGTAAGCATGATATATAATACAAACAGGAACAAAACGTAAAATGCAAACTAAGCTCAGTCTTAGCCAAAGTATTTTCCTCTTTCCTTTTTCCCCACATCCAGAGTCATCCAGCTCTTTTTATACATTTCAGTTGCAGTTAATGGGAAACAATTTTGCAAACCTTGAGGTCTCTTCCTAAAAACAGATTCCTTATGACACAAGCAGTTAGCATGAAGCACAGACAAGAGAAGAGCCCTTCTTCAAAAAACTCTAAGAGCCTGTTAACCCAACACAGAGATACAGAATCACTACTTACCCTGTTTATACAAATTCAATGGGGAAAAAAAAAAGCCAAAACACACTTTCAAGTTACATGTGTTATTTGCCCTCTGCCCCTTTGAAGTGAACATTAATCCAGGGTCCCTAGTCCTGTTTCTGGAAGAAGTGGTTCCACTTCACATTTAGAGATATAGCTTGACACTATTATGCATTTTTATCTGCATAACAACCTATTATGAATTGCTTAGGTAGTTGATATTAAATGCAGACCAGAAAGCTCTGGCAGCCTTCATCAATTGCTAAAGAGGGCCACAGGTTACTTGGAGTGATGTTGCACACATTTTATACACATGTTGTATAATTAAACCCACTAATGGTACTTCTGACTAACAAGTTTTATCTACTTAAGAAATGTTTCTAGGTTTGCATTGAAATGATATACAAATAACCCACAGTTTTAGTGTGAGATGGTCTGTAGCGAAGCTCCCCCACAACCCAAGGCTTTCTGAAAGACTGCGTTTGACCTTGAACTTTGCAACATAGGACTACCCTAAAATTTAGCCTTCCTCATAATAACTAGTATTCTTCTGCACATTTTACTACCTTTTACTATAGAGCAGCTGAGACAAAAGACATGCATTCATCCAAGGTCTGCTGTATGTTTTCTAAAAAGACCTGTCCCAAGACGGACTGCTGCTGTTACTCATATGGTAGTGCTACAGATGGAGAAGACCCAGAAAGGGAGTGCTAACCCCTACTAAGGACCCCCAGATCAGCCCTCAGTGTTACCAGTACTGTAAAGGACAGCAATGCCTTTACACCTCCTTTTTGCTTACTTAAGTCCAAGTTGCTGCTTCTATCCTCAGAAAGTTGTTACTACCTAGCAGTAGCTCCACTGGCTGCTCTCTGAGAGATGGTACCCACCAACATTTCAGCAGATCCTAAGAATGGCAAGTTTCTGGCTGCTGACCAACCATTCTTGGCTTCTCTGGTCTTAAAGGGTCAATAGAAAGGATAAGCATGCACAATAACTGACAATGTTGTTTCTGCGGAATTGTTTCTGCAACTGATAGCGAAGAGTCTTGTCACACGTTGTTCATGTATTGCTGTGGTAACTCCTTTGTTCTTCTGGTTTGGACTGAGACCTTGAATACTTTCCAGGTTAATTTTCATATAATTTTACTTATTTCTTGTGAATTCTTACTTACACTTTTGCATTTTCCTAATAAAGGACACCCTCAAGCAGATGTTCCCTGCTGAATATATACAGCCAATCAACCCACAGTACAGGAAGCACTGTACTATTCCTTCTTGGCAAGTGCAGAGAAGAAATATGTATTTCTAACCCCTCTCCAGTGTTTTATTCATGTGGCTTTGAGAAATATAGTTTTATTCATATTTACTCTGATTATAATCAAGAGTTGCTTCACCAAATCCTATAGAATAAAAAGTACTTAAATTGTATTAGAAACAAGACTCACAATTCATTAAATTAGAATTAAATTCAAGGTAGCATCCTCTACTTAGGCTTGCCTCAAAATAACTAAACCTTCTTTCATAGCATTCATATTGCTTTCAGAAAAACGAGAAAAACATGGAGAAACTAGGTGTAAAGCAACGCTGTGTGACAGCAATAATATTTATTCCATTTCTATTGCAATTTTTGAATATTCATTCAATCTCACTGTATCGGTGAGCTTCATTATGCACCTTATACCCTGAGGCATAAAGAAATAAATGTCACAAACCAAGGACTCGGTTCTACATTCCTTAAAATCAGTAGCAAATTTCATATTCTAGTATTGGCAAGTTTTAGAATATAGCTCAAGAATTCAGTTTCTCTCGCCACCTGACAACACTCCCAGCCAAGTTCCATTATAAGCTCAGAGGGGTTTTTCCTGGTTTCTGTACTAGGTACTATTTTTGCTTACATTAACAGTAGCTTTTGCTTGACTTGTATAGAAAAAATCTCATGTTCTTCCCCCATGCTAGGGTGTGGACTGAATTTACTCAAAGCACTGCTGCTCAAGTTTAAAAAAGCACTATAGCACAAAGCCAATAATCCATTCACGACACCTGAGACGTGTTTATCCCACAGCTGAATTTGTCTTGAATATCAAAATCTAATACAGAGATTAAATAACAAAATATATTTATACATTTTCAATCTTTAATTTGTAAGACTAGAATTCATTGTGCAGATAAAACTAGTGGAAATGTGTGCATGCACTTCAAAAAAGGGAGTTTTTGACCAGCATGTTCAGAGTACTTAGCTGAGACAACCAGGTTCTCATTTTCTTATTTCAGGACTACGTATCTTGCTATCTTAAAACAAGTGCAGGTTTTTGTTGTGGTTTTTTTTTTTTTTTTTTTTTTTTTTTTTTTTTTTTTTTTTTTTTTTCTGGATATATGCTGCCCTGGCTATTGAGAAACGCCAGAAATGAGTTATTCTTTTCAATTCAATACAGAATTTGGTTTACTTCCTTTATTCCCTCAAGGACAAAAAAGGACTTTTGTTCTCTAGACAAAATTACAAGTACTGAAAATCCATTAAGCGTATGTTGCAGTGGACACAAGAATAGTACAGTAAAACAGTACCTGTACTCTTCAGATTTCTGAGTGATAAAGGGGGAAAAAGTGTTTTCAGAAATCACATCAATTGAAAGAAACTTGCAAAAAGAACACTTCAGTTCAAAATCTACATTGTTTTTCATTAGAAGGTGGTATACAAAATATGTATTCTCACATCTTGTTCAAGAAGGGCACAAAGCCACATAAAAATCACATTCATACAAAAGAAAGTAATTGTAAATATTTGCTAAATTCATTGATAATTTTTAACCCTCTGTCTTGGAGGAGCCCTTGGTTTTGTGAGCCTAGAAGGTGGTAAAATCTTACTAAATAAACCTATCATTATCTACTGTGAAATTTAAAAATAGATCTATAAGCCCTTATAGCAGATCATTTTCAAATCCAGAGTGAAAATCACAGAACAGTTGAGGTTTGAAGGGACCTTGGAAGATTATCTAGTCAACTTATGCTCAGTGGTGTCCATGTTATAGGAATATTATTAACCAACATAGGAAAAATTTCCTTTTTACATCTTAATGTAGATGTGGGTATTTATGCCCCACACCGTTACAATGCTGCACAAAAATCCAACCAATTTTAAAATGTATCCAGAAAGACAATTTAATTAAAGCGTAAAACATTAATGGGTCTTAATAACTTCCTATTGTGATAATTAGATCTATTGTGGTCAAAGTCAGACATGTTATCTATTTTGTTGCTGAAAATCTGCAGTGATTCCCGCAAATTCAATGGAGTGTACGTTGGTATAGATGAGATACATGGGTTTACAAAGATTACCTCATCAGAGAAAGGACTTAGGCCCAACTCTCCAGGCCCAAGTCTCCAAAAGTGTATTTACACACCTAAATCCCACAGAAATCAAAAAAAACCAAGGGTTTAGCGATTTTGAACCTACAAACATTTTTGAGCTCCTTTCTTCTGAAGCTTGTAGAATACTGCCACATACTTGAAATCCAAGCTTTTAATGTGCAAAGTTATTTGAGCTGATGACAAACTCTCAAGACAAAAGGATTAAAAAAGGACAGAAGAGACAAACAAAAGTAATGAAAGAGGGACAGGGAATCACTCACGGTTGCCTGCTGCTTTTCTGCTTTCTCAGTTGCCTCATTAAGCTGCTTTTGAAAGGCCTCCTGGAGAGATTTCATTTCTTCCCTAGTTCATTGAAAACAGAACAAAAACTTTATCACAAGTATCCATTAAGAAATAATTCTTCAGAATCAAGAAAAAGCATCTTTAATTATTTAGAGTAACAAGGAGATATACTGTGTCTATGAATCTTGCTAATAAAATCATAATGACCTCACGAACCATAATGTCAATGAAAGACAAAAATTATCTGAGATGGAAATTGGCCACCTTCTACATTTACTGAATAGCCTGCTGTGCAAAACATCTGCCAGTGTGTAATTTCTAGCAAAAACGATTGGCATCAACAAACCGAGGAATGTGGGCTATTGAAAATGCAGCAAAATGGAACCATAATATCAAAAAGAACTAGCTTATACCTGCTTTAAAACAAATAAATAAATAATGCTCTCATAAAATTCAACTTTCACCAAGCTCCTTCTAGAGACAAACTCAGTAGAAGATAATGACAAACAAGGAAAAAGCAAGCGGATAATTACTTGGATTTGGCTTTGTCTGAATCAAAACATTCCCTTTGTGTTACTGGTGCAGTCAAAAAATTTCTCCAAATTGTGAGAACTACAGCAGGCTGAGATCCTCTGCAGGCCAAGCCTTTCTACTCACAGCACATGATACTTTGGGACTGTGACAAATTAGAAGTGTGACATATTTCAGAGCTTTGGGGCTGTTGCCCGCACGGATAAACCTTCACAGAAGACCAATGCAGAAATGGATTTACACACAGATAATAATTTATCCCAGTGAAAACTAAACTGGAATGGAAACCATCTAGTTCACACAAGAACAGAATTTGTGAGCTGCTGGATCATCCTTCTTGTTAGTCAACAACACTACTACTTTTACCAATTTCAGCAGCACTAGTAGAGAATAGATTTAATTGAAATACCGATTGAGCAGCATGAAACCCATGCATCATGAGCACAATACAGCTCTCTTATCACACCAACAGATGCCACCATTTTAAAGTTCTGATGATGCACAGAAAGAATAAAACTTGAGGCATCATAGTAAGAGACTAAGTTTTACTTGCAACTTGGGAAATATCGAAGAATTCACACAAAAGGGATTAAAAAATATCTAATTTGAAGTCAGCAGAACTACATCTACTTACACAAGCTGATATTACATCACTCTAAACTTTATCAACCGTCATTGCAGAGAATAATCAAAATACAGCTTACAGATCGAACACAGCTCATGTTTGTTCAAAGAAAGATAATAAGATTCATATTGGGATATATATATTGTGAATTCTGATTGAAATACAACAGATTTAAGCACAACACTATGTTCACTGTTCTTCATTCACTCCGGATGAAATACAGCCTGAGGCTCTTGGCAAATAAACTGTGACCCTTCCTTAGAGAAATTTAATGGGGGAGATTCCCTGGCACATTTTTAAAACCTCCTTCTTACACTGAACTTCCACACCTCTCTGGAAGTGAAATCCAGTAAGCCTGTAAACAGCTGTCAAGTACTCACAGTAGCTCCAAGGCATGTTCTTGGAATATACTGTAAAAGCCTTTTATTTTCTGAAGAAGGGCAAGAGCTGCTCAGCGATATTGCACTGACCCAGGGTCTAACTCTGGGAAGGGCTGCTGTGCCATACACTCAATAGCTGAATCCCTTAGAGGCAAAAGTCAACATGTACTTTGAGCAGACCTTGAAAGACTTCAAGTGGTGATTTAAGAAGATTAAGAAGCAGTTGTTACTAGACGTTTTAATACAAACTTGTAGTATGCAGCAAAATTTTCCCTTAGACTCAATTTTCCCATCTGCAACTAAATCTATTTACTAAACAGCCCATTAACAGTTTTAATCAAGAAATCCCTCTATTTAATAAAAGCTGCACAGCAATCAAACCACTACAAAAACCACATTCGTGTACGAAGGAGTGAGGGATGGGGTCTGTGACAAGGACAGCTATGATGCTAAGATGTATACCTTCAGTTGCACCCAAGTCATGTTACATGTAAGCGCTTAACAGGACATAAGCTGAAGTCTTACTGTCACCATTTAATAGATTTGTCTGGAACACGTGAAAGACTTTTATGTATGTGATCCTCCTCTATCAAAGTAAAAATGAGAACTTTTATGAGTATTGTGTTATAGATCTTATTTGTTGTGTATTGAAGAAGTGAAGGTCATTTTATCACAAGCCTTCTCTACAGGAATGCAATTTCACATACTTTGGTTAAGCACAGTATTAGCAATAAGATGGCCATGGGATTTAAGTATTGCATTTCTAACAATGAAAGAAGTATGAATTTTATTAATCTTTCAATATTTGTTTTCCTGAGAAAAAATACAAAGTATAGATGCATTCACTATATATTATTGTTTCAGCAAAAGCGATCCCTATATTAGTTGCATTTTCTTGTTATTAAAATGCATTTATTTCATTATTTGCTGGTCTGCATTCCAAGAATTAAGAGAAGTAGAATGATGACAGTTATTTGTGGCAAAGCACTCTGGGGTTTGAGACTAAGGACTAGGCTGAGAACTTGCATTCCTCTCCATGGAAACTAATTGTTTGTGAATACTTCTCTGTGCTCCTAACTGCCTTCCTCACAGACACCCAGTGCAAGTATTCCTAAATTTGCACAATGAGTAGTGATTTTGAGTGTCTACATGCGTGAATATTTAACGAAGAAGCCTGAATAAATACATACCACCATCTTTAAATTCAGAGATTGGGATACTTTAATAATTTAATTAACTAGGCACTACCACCAACTAGTGATTTTCTAAAACTTCCAATTTTATTCTTAAGAGAAAATGTCATGGCTAAACTTTCCTGAGAAATTCAAAGTCCCTTTTTTTTAGCAGATATCTCACTATAGGAGTTTAGTATATTTTCCTAATGTACGTCCAGTATTAACAAATAAATAATTTGTTTCAAAAACTTCCTAAAAGAGCATCCTTTGCTCTTACTTTACTGCTATAATCAAGTAGATTCTGGAATATAGTGTTTATAGATTAAAGAGAACGGGAAGATGGCATTTCCCAGTCTGACAGTCATCAGTCTGGAAACAGAAAGAGAAAGGAACAGGTGGGGGTCTTACCTTTGCTTTTGGCCCAGTTCCAGAAGCTTCTGTACATCATTTTTGGCTGATGCTTCATCATTTTTCAAAGACTGATAGCAAAGGAAAAAAACTATTACCAAAAAGATCTTTAATATTATTAACCTGTGAAATTATTAATTTGGTCATCTTTCACAAAATGCTCCTGGCGAATAACAGGTATTATCACTCATGAGAAATGGAAGAACCGCCTGGATATTCTGCTACCATAACTCAGAACAGCTAACTGTACACAGCTCTTTTTCAAATATTAAAAGACAGCTGACCAAATGAAATAAGTAGATTTAGATTTAGAAACAAACAAATGACTAAAAGCAGTAACATCATATGACAAAGTTAAGTGTGCATATACAGAAGATAATTCTACAGCTCTCTGCCTATATGTGGTTCTCTTCACCGTTGATTCTAAAATATCTCATAGTATAACTTTGCTGAGTACTACCTTAAACTGTGCTGCATAAGAAATCCCATTCTCGTATTACTTTTTTACAAGGAGAAGCACAGTTCCCTAAAAAGTAAGAATTCCCTACAATAATAGCAATAAAGCTCTCAAAAAATAATAGTTCAATAGTCCATATTAGTTAGAACAAGAGAAGCCCAAAACATAAGACAACATAACATAATAATATAATATAGTAAAGTACTGATACACATTACAAGTTCCTAAGTGAACAGATACAGGGATGCTACTCATTATATTTTTCCCAATTAGCTTACATCAACATGAAGATAAAAATGCAGTGTCAGAAAAATACTGTCCTTTTAAATGGCATGAAATACAGAGACAAATCTCAACTGATAATCAGTCTGAATGACTGATTGGTCACCAGACCAGCAGATTATATCTGGAAAACACAAGCATGCTCTTGAGTGAACATCTGGTGATTTCAGGACCTCAAATCCAGAGCAGGATTTTTAATCTATTTTTCACTTTGAGGAGCTGATTTGACTCCAGAGTTAATCTGACTATTACCCTTCAGTTTATCAGCGACACCTCAAAACCTCACAAGTTAAATGCAGAGATGTCTCAGCTCTAGCTGGAGGCTCATCTAGCACAATTTGTCAGCTAAACTTGTGAAGTAATGCCTTGCAGTAAATCCAGTAAGTTCACATCGATGGCATGTCAGGTGGCTAAAGTGAGCAGCTGAACTAGGCTGAGTAGATGTAACTCATCAGCGAAGGTGCAACCTGCAACAGTGAAGGAAATCCTTTACAGTAGCTGACAGGAAAAATGTGTATTAACTCCACTAAAACAGCTTATTCCATTTCCTTCCCTTCCTATTTTATTCTACTGTGCTCTATGTTATTTTTTTTCTTTCTGGATTAAGTGGTTAAAGGGCCTAACTCATTAGGTTAATATTTTCCATAAACACATCAGAAGGTCAACAAAATACTAATTATTCACATACTAAAAAAAAAAACACCAACCCATATTTTTTGTAATAAAAATATATCAATATGAAAAAAAAATGAGGTAAATAATCCTACAGGAACCAAGATAACCTAACCTGGAGGTTTACTTTAATTCCCTCAAGTTCTTTAGAAGTCTTCGACAGTTGACGAAGGATATTGCTCCTTTCCTTAAAGACTTCTTTCAGCTGTCTTTCCAGTTCTTCATAGCCCTGTCTAACACAGAAAATAAAAGTATGAGTCCTTCTGAAAACATTGCTCAATGCATTTGAAAACAGTGTGCACAAATTTTACTAATTCAAACGTTCTTTATAGATTCCTAATTGGAGAGTGGGAAGGTCCCTCTGTTCACCTGTGTAATAATTTGATTTCTCCGAACATAGATAAATAGATGTTTTATATGTCAAAAGGACATGCTGCATCTGACTATACAAATTATCAGACTGAAACACTGTTAATGGTATATTACCTGTGATGGAAACAGAAAGGATGTATTTAACCTGAGTGATGGTACACAGTGTGATATTTTTCATGTTTTAAAAGATATTCCCGGCAAGAAACCAAGGAAAACTTTTAAAGTATGAAGTTCTGTGACAGCCAGTGATTTGAAAGAAGGATGATTCAGATCTGTTTTAACTTTGTAAAATAGATTTCAATCCACAATTTCCCCCCACTTAAATCTTCTTACAGTATAAACTAGAACTGACAAATATTCTAAGAGGAATCAAACCTAATTATTAATTAACGGATAAGTCAAAATATTCTATCCTTTTCAAAATGTTAGTTTTTACTTGGAATGTAACTACATTTTTTAAAGTTTTTCCAGAATCCACAATGGAATAAATCCAACATATTGGTTTAGGTTGAATGACGTACAGACCCAGCTCTCATACCCCATTTCAGAAAAAAACCCACACGTTACAGTTCATTCTGAAACAACACACTTTCTCATTTAGAATTGTCTATTTCTTCTTTTAAGGAAGATTCAAACATGCATTCCCTCTACAACTTAATTTTATTTATTTCTTTCTTGCTGTACCTCTGGTTACAAGAAGGGGTGTGTGGGAAAGAACCTCAACTCTGCAACACATCAGTACTATTTTATTATCAGATCCAAGACTTTGAAGTTAAACAGGAATCTCAATGCTCCTTTAATGGATTTTGAATACCCACTTCAGCAAAGAAACTCAATAAAGCAAATTAAATATGCTATTGTCAGTCCTATCTATTCTAGCAATAGACAGCTCACAAAATACGATGGAGTTATGAAATAAGAAAATCCTTCTATATTAAGCAATACTTTGGATATCTAGAAGAGATGAAAGTTAATAAAATGTCTCTTTCATCAACACAAGACTTTAGGCAAAGAATTCTAACTGTATATTGAAGTTTCAGGAACAATTATATTCAGCTTTGACAGAATGTTGCAAATGAAAAAAGATAGAGTTCTTTGAGTTTGCATCTCTAATGAAATACAAAACATCTCTAATTTCTTCTTGCTGTTACAATATAAGAACTAAGATAATCTGGTCTGCAATGTAGCACCCAAGACTTTCAGTGAAGATCTTCACTGAAATAGTTAAGTCCTCTGTTCCATTTCACAGTAGAGGTTATCTTTTAGAGGAAAGTTGAAAAAGAAAAGAGGAGAGAAATTCATCCCCTGAATAGCAAAAAAAGTTAAGTTTTCCCAGGGTGGTTAAATAGAAACTGCAGTTTTTCTAATATGTTCTGTAGCTCATAAATAAAAAGCTCAACTGTCAGTAAAATATTCACTTTATAAAGTTTGCTTTTTCTTTCAACTTGTGGATGAACTTTACTTCAAGAAACTGTGATTTCAAGCCATTTCAATTATGTTCATCCACCAGAGGAAAGGAAAAACTGCAGATCTAGTCAGAAGAAGAAGTACTTCTGAGAACGACTACAAGAAGACAGGAGGTAACGTCAGTGTAAGGAGATAATGCCAGGACACAGCTATGCATACCTACTGGTAACTTAACAGCACTCATAAGTAATCTGGTTATCCTTGATATGAAAAACTAATCTTATAAATAATAAATTATCTCAAATAGAAGTCATGGAGTCAAACTCATTGTGGGTTTATGAGAAAATTCACATGTCAAGATATTGAACTTTTATGAAGTTAGCATTATTTACATGGAGGTTTGTGTTCAAGATTTTCTGTCAAACTGAATGAAAGACCCTACCTTTATTTGAATTAAATCTAGGCAGTGCTAGAATAGCTGATAAATATTAACATTCTGATTGTTGCATGGAATGTAAATATAATCTCCTGCATTTAAGTTTTGTATCAAAACACCTATAGTTTTTTTGTTACCACTCCAGCTATGCGTGATAATAAGCAAGGTATACATCACTGTAAAAGAGCTGCCTCATGTCAATGGCAGTAACAATATTATGTGTAATCAGCCGGACAAGTTTTGGAGAATAGTCTCTTTTTAATTTGCTGACGAAAAAAGGTCAAGGAAAAATGTCCTCCTGCTAAAGCAATCAGGTAGTTTCAACAAGGTCATCACTTCCATTCCTCTTTTAGCATCACAAACATTGTGTTAGACTTAATGGTCTCTTTTGCCACTGAAATGTCGTGCTTTTGTTTAAAGTTAAACCTTGCATTAAGAAAAAAACAACTTTACCTGCAAAGGGTACCACTATCTTAACGATCACTTTAAAGTAACGTTACCACCCTTAATTCCATTTCAGCTTGAGCATTTAAACACCATCTGTCCCAAGCAGCCAATTATGATCCCCCACGGGTATTCAAGTGGCTCAGACTTCACTCTTCTGTCTTGTAAACACTGATTTCTACCAATCTGCATAAATTAAGACATATCCTGAATTTTTAAATTGAATTTAATATAAACTACGCATACCTTTATATTTTCCTTCATATGACATTTTATGGCACACTGAGCAGAGAGAAGACAGCAATAAACTTACCACTGAGAATCACAAAACAAACCATACCCTCAGAACTGTTAGTAAAGAACTTAAAAAAAAAGAAAGAAGAGTGAAGATATAAGACACAGCTATCAGATCTATTACTATGAGGTCCTCAAAGTTTTAAATTCTGGACAATATGATAACTGATAACAAGCCTTGACTCTTAGCACTGTGTCCAAATACAGAGCCCACTTATTTCAAGACAGTAAAATTAACTTCTAACTGTGGCAGCTAACAAACCCTTGGATCAGTTCATCTCTCGTGATCACCTCAATTTCTACATGGCATGAAGTGCAATGCAAGTGAAAAAGTAAATTTGTAAATGCACTGGTCTAATCATTAGCCACTTAGATTATTCAAGTCAGTATTTTTCTACAAAAGTGAATACACATTTACTTCTACACTTCTTTATTATTAACAGTATTTTGCAGGACTGGGTTTAAGGAAAGATCCATGACCAATTAGTTTTCTCATTCTTCCCTTCTTGAACTCTGAAAAACCAAATTTGAGTCTCTCACATATTTGATAAGCACTCTATGGAAGGTTTCACACACATATATACGTGATACAAATATAAGTATGGATAGACAAGCCATTCGAGAAGAAGTGAAGTAATTTTTCCTGATCAGCATACCCATACTCGGCAGCTGTGCTGTTATATGAAAAGCCTAATATTTTTTCTGAAGCTAATGTTTAAGTAAAAAAAAAAAGAAAACATTTCCACCATAATATAGTAATATTTTTTCATATTTAAAAACACATAAATCACAAAACATATAATTAAAAATACAGCATTTTGTCCTGATGAATATCAGCAAACTCCTCTGAATTTGATTAACTAAAAAGAAGGTTATTTGTCTGATTAAGAATAAACTGCAACAGATAAATCAGTTGGACCAGATATCAACAAGAATTAATCAGCATAATTCCTCTGAATTCAGAGAAGATCTAAGTTGAAAGTACACCCAATTTAGATCTAGGAACCTGAATGAAACACATAGCTTTTTAAGAAGGGTGGCACCTTCTCCCTCACCCTGTGGGAGAAAGTAGGAGAAGGAACTTTAGTAGAAAAAACAGTGAGATGTTAAACTCAATGACAAATTATGCGGGTGTGGAGAGAAAGAGGATTTTTGCAGCCAGTACAAATTGCTTATGCTCAACCTGGATGCCAGTTTTGTATTATGGGACGATTATGGAAGAAGTTGAGTTGGCTAATGTGACGTTGTCACCACTGCATCACCCTGAAATAAACACCACGCAATTCCAGTGACTCAAAAACTGCCAGGGTTCTCTACTTGTTTTGCAGTATACACATACATGGCCAAAACAGCTGAAATCAATTCCTAGGACAATTCACTATGTAATTTTATATAGATTAAATCTGTTCTCTGAATATTAGGTTACACCAGTTACACCATTCTGCAAAATAAAGTGTCATTATCAGCATATCCACCTGGGACTAAAATGAATATTTACCATTTTAGCACATGAATGCTTTTACAGATGTTCATTGTGAAACAGAACAATTCAGCAATACCCTGCACCTTAAGGTCATCTGTAGTACTCTAATTGCAAGTTGTTTCCCTTTTACCATCAGGCTATTGACGTAGTGTCAGTGTAAATTTCGGTATCATTTGTTTTCAGGGAATGATATTCACTTATAGTTTTAAGCTTAGTCAGCTGTTTTGACTCTTCTATTATTCTTACTGACATGATTTAATAGATTATAGTAAACATTTCAGCAGATTCTCATTTTCAGTATGCAACAGAGACAAATGCCAAGTAACTAGAAAGACTTGCACCCCAGAGATCACTCCACCTCTGACTGTTATTTCCTTAAATATTAGAAGGAGGGCTTTTAGTCTTCACAACAAGGATTGAGTTTATTTCTCACTGAATAATCTGTACTGTGTCAGGACAAAGTAAAATTGATTTTGTTTTCCCACTAGGTTTACAAAGCCTGTCTTTGAAATAAAACTTTCATAAATACTTCAATTATTTATGGCACATAAATGTCCCTGACTGAAAAAAACCCAACCCTTAAAACAAAAGAGCAAACTGAAACACAGTCTGCAATTTAAGAAAAATTTAGATGTCTCTTTCAGCAAATCTGTTGTCAGTTATATCCTTTAAGCCACTCTTTCTAAAAAACTTTACTGCTCTAATTGCAGTGAATAACTAGGGCATCCCACCGTAAATTCTAATAAAATTAGGTGAAGTGATGAGAAGGTTACAGCCTCATGGGTTTGGTTAGTTTTCTAAAGCAGCAACAGTTAAGAAAGGAGTATACCATATACATTTTCATGCATCATAAACAGTAAATGTTGCTTACAGAGCACACTTGGAAAGTACATGATTGCCTAGGTGTTTCTAAAGCAATCTTTGGAAGAGATTCTTGGCAGCAGATGTGTACATATGAATGTGGTTTATATTCAAGTGAGAAAGATTCATCACAATTCCAAATCAACATATCTGGAAGTTGAAGATAAAAATCTTTAGAACTGTAAAATAAGCAAATGAGAAGGAAACAAATTTTGATAACAGAGCATTATAATGCTGCCACTTCTCTCTTTCTAAATATTAACATTTTTAATCTAGAAATTCAATGGGAGGGAAGCAATTTATTAGTAATCAACAAACAGAATGATCACGTTATCTACACAGAGTATGCAATATATAATATATATAATTATGGAGTGTATATATGTAATGTACTATAATAGTACCCAATCTGAGCTTCAACTACTTACATCTGATTTCAGTGAATTCTGAATTAACAATTATATATGGGAAAAAAGTCATACAAGCATTAAGTTGATCAGCAGATGAGCTCTTGCTGAAATCCAGCCTTTGTCAGATACAACCATTCTCCATACTCAAATAGCATTTTTGGTATATATTTTGTATTTGGGTATTATCTAAACTGTTTCAGACTGCGGGGGGCAGGAAGGGGAGGAGGGTAGAAGAAAATTGAACAAAACCTCAGGGACTTAAGGCAAGACAAGGATCTTCATAATTTGTACAAAACGTATATTTGTTTGGAATGTTTCATCCCTACTTACTGAGAATAATGTATTATCTAGTAGTCCAGGCTTGATTTATTAACAGTTCAAATAAAATATACATTGTCAGTACACGAATGAGTATAGCAGGTTATGACCATTTAAGCAGAATTAAGTGTCCAACCTATTGTAACTTTAATAGCCCACAAAAAGGTAGGAGCACTGATGCATTTTATTTGGTTTCTACACAGCTAGCAGCTAGACATTCAGGCCCTTTTCATCTACGTCCTCTTATTTTTTAATGCGCTAATCGTAAATAAACCAAAACAATCTAGAATCTTTTTGGCAGACTCTTGGCTGGGCAGAATCAATGATGCATCAGGGAAAAGATGCAACTGTCAGTGCCCATCAACGAGTAAAGGAGCCAAAGGAGATTTCTGAGGACTTGTAGCTGGCTTAGATACCTGGCCCCAGGAAACGAAACAGCAAGTTGAATCATCACGTATAATGTGAGACTGAAAATAACAACCCAGAAGAAAATCCCAACTTGTACTCATCCACTGAAAAGTGCACATGCCACAAAAGCAGAGAGTTGATATCATGAGGAAAGATCGTACAAACTTCTGTGACTGACTCCACAGATAGGTGTGTTGAGCCTTTATTCTTCTTTGGTAGGCTCTTTGCATAGAACAATTAATTCGTAACGGATTTATACAGTTGTAACATGGAAGAGACATGTTCAGAAAAGGAAGTTAGTAAACTCTTTGCAACTATTCAAACATAGCCTGCATGTATATGGACTTGTCCTCTGTATGTAGAGTTGACTTTTCACACCAGTTCTACAGGATTTAGTCTTTCATAGGAAATCCATTCACATCGAACTCATTCTTTTTCTGATAAGTACCCTTTTCAGTTCTGATATTCTTCATCTTTTATGCCCATAATATTCCCTGATTTTGTACTGCACATTTAAAACTTTCAACTATGACCTCCACTGTATTACCCTTAAATTCAGTACTGTTGCACTAGTCTTCTCAAATAACCAGCAATACCATTTTCCAGCTTCTCTTACGATACAGTCAGATTAACATTTCTATCCCAGCTCGATTTATAAATTAATCTCATAGGTACTTTAGAATTTTACATTCAATTCTGCTGCTTAATTAAAAAAGAACCTACCAACATCATGACACATGTATGAAATTCTACTCTGTAAGCTGTTATTTCAGTTGATATAAAATGGAAATATTTCTTATTTACCTGAGAAAAAGATTCATAGGTGTCCTCTACAAGTCTATTTCACAGATTAAAAACTTGGTTTAGTAAAGTTCACTGATCAGCTACAATTGAGTTTTAGAGATGGAATTTGTAAAACTTTCTGTTTTGTTCGATTAACCTAGAGGTAACAAGACGAGAAATTATTCCCTGATCATCTGATTCTATACACACAACCATGCGGACACACAATGTATACGGACATAAACGTACACACAAACCTAGGGCTAATGCTAATGCCATAGGAGTAGTCTCTTTAAATTCAAGCTGGAATCCTGTAATCACACTACGAACACACGTAGTGAGATTAGCTGGCGGTATGATCTAGATGTGCCAAGTCCACTCACATTGCTACTGGCTACGGAAAGGCAAACAGAGCATAAAGTTAGATAATTAAATTAACTTCTTCTCCTTTTTAAAAAATAAATATGACTTGTTTTAACGATGTTAAGCCACCTTGTGCTATGTGGCACTTCCCAAAACTATAATACTAATAAGTTTGATTTATTGCATTAATAAGCCATAATTAGCATCTTAAGAAGTTAGGATAAAGGCGATATTGGTAGTTAAGAGACTCATATCCTTGACTAACCCTTCATTTATCATCAAGATCCTGAATTCCTGACCAGTTGCTACCCAGCACCACAAACACGTAAAGCACCTTCTATGTTACTAGAAATTAAATCCTGACCCTGCTGAATTCCCCAGAGACACCAAGAACCAAACAAAGAGGACTTGTATCCATGGTGTGGTGACCAAGCACGTTCCTGGTTTATGGACAACGCAAGTTAAGTGCTGATCTTGTGAGTATTTATTTGGGCAGGGAGAAAATCCAAAGCAACAAGCAGTATGAAAATTAGCATTCTCCTGCACTTATGGAGACCTGGGAGGGCCTGGAAGTTGCATCGTAATGTAAACTGTAATAAGAAAATAGTTGTGATTTCTGCTAAGGGAATCTAAAATCCTTTCACTAAAGTAAATGTTACAAAGATTCCCAAACAAGGCAGCCCAGACTGGCTGCCCATGTGTTCCTTCAACACCAAGGGTGTCCCATCTACACAGCTAATTCACAAAAGGTGACTCCAGCCTGGCATGGGCTAACCCCTTCATATTCTGTGATATCTGAAGGAAAACAACCACCCTTTCAGGCAAGGAATACAGTGACTTGGAACCAAATCACTCTCCAGCAGGATTTGTCTCTCTGACTGACCAAAGAGGAAGCCCAGCGATAAACACCAGAGAGGTTTTCCAGGAAAGACTGGAGATGGAACAAAACTGCTGAATATAACAACTGAATTCAACCAGTAGAGTAATTGCACAAACACCCAGATCCACAACAATAAATCAGCAAACACAGGTGCAGCACTGACAGTAGAGGAATGAAGCTGGTAAAGGCTGGCAGGCTGCCTGCTTCATACCAGGGCTGCCAGCACTGGCTCACTCAACTCAAGCAGCCTCCACCATCTTTGAACATAACTACAGATTTTCCAAATCCTTGCTCTGCTAAAGAATTTAGAGAAGATGTATCTGCACCTCCATTTCTAGTCTGTCTGTCTCAAGTTTAAGAGAGCAAGGCATTAAAGAAAATAATTGGGTTGTTAGCAGCAGATATACATATACCTATGTTAAAATCCAGAAGAAAGAAATTTCCTATTTAAACTCCTACTGTTACAAAATACGATTTATTAGGTTTGTCCTATGGCAACAAATTTCCTACTTTTTCCCAAACATTCCCAATTTCTAGATTATTTATCTTTCTAATTTCCTAATTTCAAAATACTTAAAATTGCTGTCGTGTTCTAATGTCTACATTAGTTCTGCTCAGATGTGAAGAAAACAGTCTATTCAGTAAAATTCTTCCTCTCTCTTACACGCTCTGGTGTTAATGTGATTCATCCTAGATCATTACAAAAAATAAATAGCAACGTTTTTCAACTGAAGAAATGAAAAATGCCTCCGTCTGATTAAAATTCTTCCAGACATTCTTACAGAAACACAGAAATTGAATATTCCATCATCTTCTGCTGAGACCTAGCTTTTCTTCTAGTTTATAGCGTTTTAGCTCTTTAAGTCTTAGGATGGGCCACCACTTCTGGGAGGAATTTTCCACAATCTACCAAAATCAGAATGCATTAAAAAAAAAAAAAAAGTTTTTTAATTCTTGCCAACAAATCTGTCACACCCAATTTTACTGCCTTCTTTTTCTCCTTCACACTGCTATGAATTAAAATATGTTAGGCATATAAAGAGTAAGGACAACCTCATGACTGGAAAGGCATCAGATGTAAAGAACTTATTTTCCTATTGTGTTCTATAGGCAAGTCATATGGCTACTTTAATACTTAGATTTTTCTTTATGCACTTTGACATCTGAGATTAAGGAATATCACCAGTACGAGAGTCCTATCTGTTACTGAACTGGCTAACCTGGAACGAGGGACTATATTTGGTGGAAAATTTTTCAGTTTTAGTTGACTCTTCTCACACTGCATCCTTGGCCTTACAATATTAAAGTCTCATTCAGGAGAATAGCAGAATCTGTCTTCGATTCTTGATAAGCTTTTCAAAACTATCTGGGAGGCAGCATGCCTGCAGTAAACCTCCACTTATTAATTTTTAAATCCATCTGCTGGATAATTATGTAAAAGAAAAATTCTGCTAATTCCTTCAAAAGACTACTTTTGAAAAGGAACGCAGTAGGAATACTCTGTCCTACCTAGTAGAAGGATTTCTAGATACTTGGTTTACCCAATCTGGCACAAAATGAGAAAAATGAAACCCAAAGCTTCTTATAATGAATGTCATTGCTCAGCAATTCTGTTAGCACGCCTGTCCTTGCACCTGCTCTTCACCCCTTTATAGTGACAATAGAACAATAAGCAGAATAGACAGAAACAATTGTATAGTTCATTTTCTGCCAGAAAGGACAACTTTGAACAATTTACCATTACATTTTTCCTTATGGTATCATACCACCTTTAACTTTGTTCACTCCACTGTGAAAACACATTATATGAAGATATTATTATCCTGTGCTTGTACAAAATACAGGACTGTGTGTGCTACTACTCATTTCTTTAGGATTTTTAATGTATTAAAAAACAACATTGAAATAATTTGTTACACTTCTGGTTGTATTGGCACAATGATGCTGTGCCAATGACACTTTCAGCATGCCTTTTACAATTCTGATTAAATAACTTAGAAAAACTATTCTGCACATCTTGAACTTTGTCCTCACTCAACTTCAAACACTTGTCTAAAACACTCGTAAAGGCTAATTACAGATGAGTGCTGTTCTGGATAAAAATCTATGTTCTTAGACACTGTACTTAACCGGAGGCCCCTAGTCTATTGAGAATAATTGAATTTTTTTTCTTTCTACTATGTATTAGGCATTTTTCTTGAATTTTATAGATGTACTGAATTTCTATTTTAAATGCAACTAAATAGTAGACCCAAAATGCATTAATTGTTAGGATCATATATTGGCTAACCAACCATTATCTTGATTTTGCCCATAATGTCACTTAATTTGTTTTCTTGATGTGATATGATCATCAGGTGAAAAAGAAAGTAGAGAGAAAAGACAGGTAAGCTGTATCTGGTAAGGATCAAGGTACGATCCCATAGGAATGAATGTGGATTGTAGAAAGACAGAAACAGGACAAAATCATTGAGTGGAAAAGAAAATATAGAAGCAACAGAAAATAAATATGAAGGTCTGAAGAGTAAACTGAAATCTAAATGACAGCCAGAAATGTTGGAAGAGCTCAAAAGAATTGGCAAGTCCTGGGTAAGCAATGAAGAGGGCTAAATAAAGAACCTGAGGTCCACTGCTGTATGCCTCTGACTCCTTAAAAACAAAATACTGCTTTCAGCATACTTTACACCAAGGAAACTTGGAGCAATAAAATGTAAAACAACTAGTGAATAGAAATTATGAGGAAGAGACAAGCACTGGACAAGCAAGGGAACTGGCAATTTCAAAAAGATGTTAACTTCTAAAACACTAAAGAGAAATGCTGAAAGAAAAAAAGAAAAAAAAAAGAAGAAATGAGAGATACAGTCCTCTCAAATTCAACCACAGAAAGTTACCCAGAAAAAGCTGTATGCAGAAAGCACTGTGATGTGTCACAGCATCTAACCTGTGCCTCTCCTTTCAAATGATGATATACAGAGCTACCTATACCATTTCAACACTTGTTTATCCTGTGAAATGACTGTTTCCCTCAAAAATATACTGAAACTCAGGTCTAAAAAAAGAAGAAAAAAGAAGGGATACATAGTAATTTAAGTCCCATTGGACTAATACTTAAAGCCATATTGATTTTTCTCTTTATAAAGTCTGTATGAAGATAGTCTTCATACAATTACGCCTAATAAAATTCAATTGTCTAATAAAAAACTGTCTGTGATATTTATAGCTTGACAATTCATCTGTAATGTATCTAAAAAATCAGAATAACGTGAATGAGTAGACTCCAGTAGATCACACGATAGAAGAGATCAGCAAAACAGGCATGCTTTACTTTTTTTTATTAGATTTATTTATGTTTTTTCTTCTAAGACAATTTTGTATTTCCGAAGACTTAGATATAAAAGTTTGTTTGTTATAAAAAATTTAGCTTAGTAGGAATTATTAATCAACATGTCACCAATCCATTTTGAAACTTATCTTACTAGTGTGTAGGACTTTGGAGAGATTTGGATCAATTCTTAATGAGATTTTGGTCATTTTCTCTTACCATTTTTGTTTCAGAAAACCCTTTAAGGTCTATGACAAAACACTCAGGCAATTTGCTCCCTTCTTTCCAACAGTATTCCCACTGTGTTTACTAGTCCAGAGCCTAAAGCACTACATAACCACAAATCATTTTAGTATCTGAATGATCCAGAAGGCAACTGGGTCTTTCGTTTTTGTTTTTTTAAAATTCTAATAAACATCCTTAGTAAACAGCCAAGAATGCTACGAGAGTAAAAGGAACACCAGGTAATGAGATGCTGCTAACCTCAATTTATTAACTGGACTAAGCAAGGGACTGACTGTGTCAGGACAAGCTTCACACTCACAGCCACACCTACACTCCAATTGCCGCTACAATGAGCTGGCACAGTCATGACCGGGGGAAACAGCACTTTCCCCAAAGGGTCTCAATGTTGCGCACTGGGTGGGAGACAAGCACCAACCCGAGATGGTTCTCCCCCTTCTTTTTACATTGCCTCCTCCCAATCTCTGCTACTGGGTGGTTTTATGACCAGGTATCTGCACAAGCCTACAAGCAAATTGTCCGTCAATGATACTACAGGTGTACCTTCCAGCAGTTTCATGTACTATTTTGCTGTTGACAGCCAGACCATGCCAAGTCACACACACTGTGTAGATCACACCAATGCTCAGCATACTCAGGTCCCGTTCGCATCATGCCAGGGCTCACTATACTCAGCTACTCAACTCCTGATCGAAATCAGGTCATGATGCTCCTGTGACAAGGAGAAAGGAAAAAATAAAGACAAAATACAGGGGAATGCCAGTGCTTTCACTGATTCCACAGCAGCTTCATCTTCAAATGACTTGGAACAGTGAAACAATATCACTAACTTTACAATTTTCCCATTCCTTTTCAGAGACTCTGTGGGAGCTACAGACGCTTGAGAGGTCACAGCAAATGTCACAGCATAGTTTATGACAGAAAGCATTATCAAGAACAAATATACATGTTTCTGTCCCTTCCCACTATAATCTTTCTAATTCATTGCAAATACTTACTTTCTGAATACATCATAATGACAATTACATGGGAAGGGAAGAAACAGCTAAATTTACCACATACAGAATGCAAATCAAGTGGTTAAGTACAATATTCTTATCAAGTTCCATGCAAATTTGTGTTTGCTGTTGAGAAAATCCTTCTGGATTGCTGAAATGCAGCTATGTTAATGAGCAGATATAAAAAGCAAATGCTGAACACAAATGCCCATCTCACTTCCTACAGACTTTCCTTTTCTCAGACACTAACTCTTCTCAGACACTAACTAAGGAGGATGATTCAATATATCAGGTATCATTTCACTCCTTAAAGTAACCTCCTTCACCCTGTATTCAGCCCATGCTTACTTGGTCAGAATTGAGCCAGACATAACTTTGTGAAATTGTCTATAGTTGTAATTTGCCTTAGCATGACTGTCACACATTTTTCTAAGTTTTGCATTGTCTTTTGTGATTCCTCACTCAAATAATCTCCAAAATAACTATATAAAAATTGTAGAGAACAGGCTGTGACAGTTATAGCAATGCTTTGATCATGTAAATTCACACAATTCTTGCTGGAACGATTTCCCAGGTTATCAGCACACTAATAAATGTATGCTGTCCAACTTCCAGCCTACAAATATTACTACAGAATTTAAATTTTCCTAAGTGTCCAAATATCAGATTACATCATTTCATTTAGAGGCTAATTTGCTTCCACACATAAAATTAATATAACAAGAAGTAAAGAGGTTTATTAAAAAACTGTTCAGGACTTAAATTAAAATTTAAACAACTCAGACACAATTTAAAAATAATCCTATTTCCTTACCCAAGAAAAACAAAGATAATGGAAAGATCTAAGAGAGCTAGTCTGCACGTATTCGCACCTCTTTGAAAACCTTGCTCCTGTGCAGTACTTGTGCAAGGGTTTACCTATGTCATGAAAAAAGGTGAAGGTCAAATTTCACTTAGATATCTCTTGCCAGTTAAGTAACTTAAATAACTTACATCGCTTAGTTTGAACCTATACTTGACTTCTTTCTGATACTGGCTTAGTCTTGAGGGAGCTAAAAATAATAATCACTTTTCTGGAAATACTTATAACAACAATTGATATTTTTTGCTATTGCTGGACCTCAGATACTGCAGGCAGAGTCTTGGGGAAGATCCTACCCGCTAGTATAAGTAGTTGGTTTGGAAAAACATTTCAACTGCTCTGGAAGCAGTGCTGAAGAGCAGTATGACTCTGAGAAACACTACAAGCTTTAGCAGAGATTAGTCACAAATTCCCACAATCAAATTGAACAGCAGTTAGTCTTTCAGGCGGCTGTAAAGGAGGCACTTCTATTTACCACTACACATTCCGAGAAGGTTAGAGAATGAGTATAACCTACATAGCCGCACAGCAATTTAACGGGTTTATTGATCTAAAAGTTTATTGTACCTGAACTGTAGAATGGTTTTCTCAAGGGGAATTATAACATGAGATCACTTATCAAGGACAAGTCCACTCCTTTTCAGAGTGATGTATTTTGTCTTGCAATATTTATACACAAATGCTTAACTAAAAAAAACATGCATGAAGGATTATAATTATACTGAATTATGGTAGTATTAGATATGAGAAAGGATTAGTTGCTTCCAGAGTGAGAGCTGTATTTAATATACCCATTTTATGATTTGTGCAGACTACAAAAACTGAGGCATTGACTTTCTGATAACTCTATTGTCGCTTGATCCCTCACTATTGTGAAAAAAACACTACTGATGGCTCACTAGTGTGGAAAAAAAAAATACACCCAAAAAATCAAAAAGTAACAGCTACATTTTCAGACCAATTGCTCCTTCCACCTGGTGCACATTATTACATGAAATCAAGGAAGAAATTGTACACAGGGGAAAAAGCCTTTGTATGTTTAAAACTATATACTTATATCTAAAAATTCACTGAGCCATAATACAAGGTATTTTTCCTCTGTATTTCTTTTTCTTGGAGACAAAATTGAACACTCGAAATCTCACAAAAATACGCTTTCTAGTTATAAGTACTTTTCATTATCATGGGAAGAATCATTACTATTTTTCAGGAACTTCAGAGAAGCAAAGATGATGTAGAGTCTTTACACACACTTCCAGTTAGGAGAATTTTTAAAAAATGCCTGCACATACAAAATTACACATTCCTATGCAGCTCAGAAGTCAAAAGTGATATTTGTGATAAAAGACTCTGTATAATCATTTTTCAAATTCCCAGGCTTCACACATCTACTTATGCTACAAGCAACACTCAGCACAATTGTGCCCTTATTTGCAGAAATCCAGAGTTTGGAGGCGTGAACTTTCAAGTATTATTAAGACCAAATCGCAATTCCTACAGGCTTGCTCAAAGCTCAACACATCTTTCACCTATATTCCTGTTCTGTCTTGTTGTTGCAAATTTTGGCCAATATCCACATTTTTCAGGAAGTAATCATCACTTTTGTCTGTAAGAGCTTATTTATGGCATGCAGTTCAATTACTGAGGCTGTTATTAAGAACAAATAACTGAAGCACAACAACAGCAAGAAGAGGTGGCCGACCATCTCAGACCAACAGGACTATTCTCTAGACAAACAGAGATTAGCTAAAGCTAATCTAATGGAAGCTAAAGCTTCCATTCTCATAAGAAAAATCCCAGATAATTCAATCATTAGGAGCAGTGGGGCTCTAAGTATTTAATGTGGTTCTACAGAAATCAACCCTATAAAGCCCTGTATTTTTCCAGTAACAAACTCTCCAGTAACAAAACTAGAGAAATTGAACCTCTTATACACATCCTGTAGACTGGAAAGGACAGTAACTTTTGAAATCTACCTCAGGGAAACAGATCCAAATGTTTGGTAGCGTGCCATTTAGTGTTTATGATCTAAACCTAGGAGAAAACTCACAAAGAATTACATACACATTACACAACTCTGTGATTGCTGTTTAACTTACTATCTTTTATTTATATTATAAATTAAACATTGGAGTTCTTATGATAATACTTCCTTTGTGATGAATTTTATGAAGGGAAGGGGTAAAAACAGTAACAATTTTAATATTTTAATATTCACTCACTTTTTTCCTCACTGCTCTTCATGACATGAAATAAGTCATTGGAAGCATGCCTTCCTCTATCAGCTACACAGGTTTGAGTTTATGGACCCAAAATAAGATGTCATTTTACTTGCTTTCCTTACAAAGCCTATTAAAGTAATGCATGTTAGCCTAAACCACAATGTCCTATCTTAAAGGGACAACTATTAATTTCTACCTATTTATACCCAAAGTAGTCTTACTGTTGCTAAAGCTGTTCTCATTATTATTAGAGTTGTGTGTGCATAGGCAATCCAGGGACTGATAAAAAATTTCTGTTGTGTTGAATCACTAGAAATTTTCCAAAGAGAGCTACCTACTACACTCAATAGATCACCTTCTGAAGGTACCTAAATTTTTACTTCAACATGGGAAAATATGAGAGGAGGGAGAGTACAATACTAAATTATATGGTTTTAATAATTTCAAAATTGCTTTAATTTGAGCTGATTTACCAAGTGGCTCTTACTGGAAGGAAAAAGAAACTGTAAATCTACAGAAACAAAGAAAGAAGCACTACAGCCCCCATACTCTACAGCCCAATTATTAGTACATAGGAGAGTTTGGTTCATATTTTCCAATCTTTGACAACAGTGTAAAGCAACTAGGTTTTAAAGCACTTAGAGAAGGCAGCAAGTCTTGCTGATGTGATCCACACTTTATAAAGAACTACACATCCACCAGAGGAAGAGTACAACAATCTTATCCCTAATGTGAATGATTCTTCCAAAAGAAAAAAAAAAAGAAAAAAAATTCTCAGATTAGCCTATTTTATAGAAATTAACCTAGCTGCAAATAAATGGGATTGATGGGAACTTTGGTTTCTTACCTTTCAGAGTAACTAATTAGGCTCATATTTTGTATATTAGACTTCAAAGGTAGTACAAAACCACAACCTGTAAAAAGCACAGAGAACTCTCCGAGGATTTTATAACATTGGAGAGGGGAAGGTTAGGAAGAAAGAAATACAACTTATTTAAATTTGGGGGGTTTTTTGGCAACTGAATAAAAAATAATTATTCATTCTGCCTCACCACTTTTAACCCATAATCAAAAGTTTATGTTTAAAAACATTAGATGTTTAATGAAGCTTTTTAGTTGTAAAAAAACCCTAGCTCTAGAAAGGAGTCAGAGTTTTCTTTCTGGCTTTTGACATTGTTTGCTTTGTTTTGACACATTCATTTCATTGCGTATGGTAATGCAAAGAGTCCCATGTACCTTTAGGGGTAGAAAAATGTCACTTCCTGGTTGATAAATAATTGGGCTCAATTACATTTCCCTCTTTAGGCAAGTAAGACAGGGAAAAAACCTTTATGAAGTCAGCGGTCAAATCACAATAGATCCTGCACAATATGTCAGAGGAAAGGAAAAAGAAGTCTTAGCTACCTAAAAACACATCACTTTGAGAAACAGTATAGTAGTAATACTAATTCCTCTTCAGGACCTCACTAGGCATACTGCTAGGAGAATTATAGTGTGGGCATTTTGTGCCAGTGTTTTACATCAGCCCTAAGGGCAGACTACCCACCAGCATAAGACAACATAGTTCTGTTGAAGGCAAAGCATTCAGCATACAGAACATCTGCTCCTCTGCAGCCACATACTTAATTTGACAAAAAGTTCTTTGTTGAAGATAAATCATACTTTAGGTTCTTTTCAAATGAGCTCACCTTTGCTGCATAGCTAGAAAAGACTAAGAAGGAAAAAGCAAGGGTGGACTGGGAGCAGTCAATTATCTATGATTGCGAGCCTAAAGCAAGAATTCTTTCTTAACTGCGGCTGATTTCTTGGTACACACTACTTTTATGGGGTCACTTACAAAGATTTCTTATTACCCATCATTACTATGACAACCTTTGCAAACCATCAACTATTGATAATATTTAAAAGAAAATTTAATGCAGTAAAAATTAATTTTCTATCTTCTCTTCAACATTTTTAAAAGTTGCTATTATTTCATTGCCATCTTTTGGAGGTACTGAAGAGCTCCATACAGATGTTCCAGGAATGAATTTACCCCTGACAGATAAAGGGATTCTGAGAACGAACCAAATGCAAAACAGTATTCTTCATGTCTGAATTTCAATTGTGGAACACGTCCAGCTTCTTCTGAGCTTTCCAGTAATATACCATTCTTTTCTACACCAGGAAATAGTGTTTAAACTCAAAAGGATCTACGAGTTGGAAAGGAAATTGCTCTGTTTCATTTATTAACAGCTACAGGAGAGCAATATTTGAAGCTGATATCTGTCATAAAACTAGCAAGCTGGATTTTGGTATTGTGCAGAACTGGCCATAAAATAGTAACCTTCACCTTCTTCAAAAGATTCTGAATGAGTCCCTCACCTGTGTTTTCTTAGACAGCTCCTCCAGGAAGGAGAAGGGCTGAAACTGACTGTCATAAGCACTCTGCTCCCAGCAATATGCTAGTATTCTTAAATAAAGACTACACAAAAGTGATTTGCTATTATAAATTTTCACAGTTTAATGCTTTCAAGTCTTTTGGGTAATATCATATATCCAAGAATATGGGTGCAGGAAATTGTCTTGTTTTTAAGAGGAGGATCACTGTAAGGGGTTAATTTCTATTTTAACTTCATGTATGTTTTTTTACAAGTCTTACACCATTTTCTTTAGTGCTGTATTTGGAAATCTTATATACTTCCCTGAGAGATCTTTGAATAGTTTCCTGCTGCCAGTTTCCAAGGTTAGATTAAATTTTCATCCATTATAATTCACATTAGTTTTTAAAGTCCAGTATTAGGATCATATAGCCAAGGTTAAGTATTTTTATGCTACTATTTTTATTGTAACCAAACCAAAGAAATCATCATCACTGGACCCTACGTGTTCAAAAACTGATGCCTAATTCATCGTTCATGGTCCATTTTCTACTGCATAGTCTGAAATAACCTGTGAAGCTAAACCTCTTCGGTAAACAGTTCAGAGAGGAGGAAGAAAAGACAAGGAAAAAGCAGTACTGGCATAGATTTATTTATTTATTTATTTATTTTGTAGGGGAAGGTAGGGAGCTATTTTTGAAACAGTTTCTAGCAGAAAGTAATTTAATAGTCCAGTTAACTGAAACTCTCCCTGACAACTCTAATATCCCCCCCTTTACATATTTAAGCTTTGCCCTGTAAAGCCTGTTTGCAACTTATGCTTAAAACCATCTTTGGCAAAGCTGTCTATTTACCTTATGCAGTATAGGTTTTTAATTAGAACAGCATGAAAAATATTTACATTAAACAGACAAAACTGCAAGGTAAAAAGAAGCATCTGGACCTGATGGCTTCAATTGTGAAATCTTAATACAGAATAACTTTCACAGAAATTGCTTTTGCATAATGAAACAAACCCAAAGAGCAAGAGCCCTTTGCTTTGTCATATGTAGATATCCAGTGCAAGACAGAACCTATCCCTGGTCATGCAGTCTATATAAAATTTAAGTTACGAGACCTCCACAGTGTCCAGATTTAGTGAAGGAGCCTGTGCCAAGTAAGGCCACCCCTGGTGCTTTCTTATCCTCTTATTTTCAAATACTTTCTCTGAAAGTTGAAAACTGCCAAATGATTGATGTTGGAAGAAGCCACTGGAGATCATCTAGACTGATGTCCATGCCAAAGCAGATTCACGAAGAGCAAGTTACACAGAAAGACATCGTACTGAAAGGACATGGAAGGATGATATAAAGAGAAAGCAGAATCCTAAGGCCTGGAGGGCCTTTTTTGCAGTTACTCTCTTTACACATCAGTGAAGCAGAACTGTAAGTACCAATGCAAACCTCTGATGTAAACACATGGAAGAAACAGAAAAGTGAGCCCTCATTTAAAAAAAAAACAATGCAATGTCTGCCTCTTTTTAGCAAACATGGTCCATTTTACTTTTATAATTGTCAGAATGCAATGCTGCTGTCAATCCCAAAGATACATTTAAAGACTGACAGATGATCCAGTGCTATGCTAAGTGGGCTTTCTGCACTTTCTCTTTGTAGTACTCAGTTCACAGATGTGCTCTGCTATCCATAGACCACTCAGGAAGGTACATAATACTATCAAGGAACACGTAGAAAAATTAGTGGTCCTCAGGCTTCCAGAAGCTGAAAAGAAAATAAAAATGAACCCTACCCAGGAACTAGGAATTTATATTATCATCAGCTTTATACTGAAAGGCATAAAGGCTAATTTTTGATGCCATAGGCTGTTACTTAATGATTTGGATCCTGGTAGTCTAATACTTTGTACATAAACATACTCCAGATGTTCTCAGACTACAAGCTCCTGGTAGTCAACCAGTTTGTCTCCTAAGGTATAAACAATTTTTATTACTTTTATAATTAGTATTCCAGGTATACTGTGCAGACACAGATCGACACCCGGTATGAATTGTATGAACCATTTAAAGCTCAAGAACTTTTACATTTTATACAGTAACTAACTTTAAAACAGACTACATTGTCATTTCCATGGCAATGAACCGTACCTTCAGAGAACTATTACACATAATCAAGGAGATTAATATGATACTATGCAAATCATTAATCTATAAGCCTGCTTTAAGATCCAGTGATTATAGTGGGGACAAAGATATGAAATATAAATCCACATTACTCTCTTATTTTTTAACTTAGAAAACTGTAGATAAGCAGGAAGAAACATAGGCATTATTATTTCAGTCTCTAAAACCAATGGTATATCTGTTTGTTTCCAAATAAAAATGAAGCAAGATCCAACAAATTCAATGGGAAGCACCACAAACATGAGTCACACTCAGCACTTGAATAGATCAAGAAAAATACATTTTTTTTACCGAAATACAGCAGATTTCGAAGGCATATCTAAAATCTGAATTAAGGAAAAATTTGTCAATTACTTTGTTATAAAAACTGTAACCTGTAACAAAAATCATCTCCATCTCAGTATTGACCTAGAAGCATTTATTTAAATTAACATCTATCTTCTAACCTAATCTTTATTTTCTACTCCATACTTAATACATATAGTATTTATTAACTGGAAAGAGGAGCAGCATCTGTCAGGTAATCACATACAAGAAAGCAAACTAAAAGAAGGCAGAAGTAGGAGCAGAATAACAGGTTTAAATACCTAGTTAAAAGGAAAAGCATACAGTCTCACCCCAAAACATTCCAATTTATTATAAAGTCTCTGTTGTATTTTTTCCCTCTTCACCTAGTGAAAATTAAAATTTAAAAATTTTCCCCCAAACACAAATCAGTTATTTTCATAACATTTATCACACTAAAATCAATTCAATGCTTATAATGTCCATATGATGTCATTTATACTACTGGTTCGTCTCAATTAAAACGTGAGGGGAAACAGATGTGAAACAGCTGAGAAAATTGAGAACAAAGTTGCAAGGTCAATAAATACTTGCTCCTTTTACCCATTTTTTATCAGGCATGATTTGACTAGGTAATCTATTTTTCTTTTTAAGTTCAGTAAGTAGACAGTTATGCTAGTTACTCATGAGCTACATTCAAGTACAGAAGAACTGACATGCCACTGGAAACGATAAAATATTGATATCACATTCACATAGCAAGCTGTAAAGCAAAAATTCCGTCCTGACTGCTCTATACCAGAATGAAGTAACTACTAAGTTAGTGAATGTGTACTGGAATGTCTGAGATAATCAGGACTAGACCATATACAAGACTGACACTTATTTTTTGTAAATACAATCATTAATCTACAAAGCTATGTAAATTAGCACATACTTGCTCTGACAGGTAAAATTTTTAGTTGCTTTTGGGGAAAAAAAAAAAAAAAACAAAAATCACAAACACACACACACAAATTTTTTAAGTCATCATGCTAAGCCTCGGTATACAAGAACCAGTCTTGTAACACTTTTCACTACCTTTGTACGTACATTTAAGATCCAAAGAGTCCTAGTAATATTTCATCATCATGAAGCGATGATATCCTAATTTCTCCATTTCCCTTCTTGGCAAGAATAGTATCAATATTAGATGTACATGAACAGTAGTTTTTCCTATATAACCATCCTTCCAGATTTCTGTAACAGTAAGAAGAGGTTAAGGGGGTGAATAGCAATACCTTTTTCCGAAAATAACTGTAAAGTTCAGAGCTATAAAACTGACCTGGATCTATTGTACAAATTATTACAGAATCTGGCTTTAAAAAAAAAAAAAAAAAAAAACCCCAGAGAAAACTGACTTTCACACAGCACTTGTCCCTGAAAACTGAGGTCTCTCTGGGCAATTCAAGAGCACACCGAGACAGAGACACTCTCATATTCAATACTGAAGAAATCTTCAGAAGTACTGAATAGAACTTCACCTGTGTTGATTCTCACTTGAATGTAACGTTTAGATACGCATAAAACAGTTGCAGTTTTTCTGTTAGTCAAATCAACAGGATATTCTACTTATGTATATTCTGTCTTCCCACAGAAGAAGCACTCAGTCCACCTTATTAATATTCCTTTTTCAGAGTACGCTGAAACTCCAAATTCACCTACTGCAGACCTCCAGAATGGCGAGATGCGTGGGGAAAACACATATGCTAATGAATAATTGCTTTACTAAATTTTGAAATTCTATTTTAGAAAAAACTTTATGGACTCAGCTTTGACTGTAAAGTATGAGCAAGAATTGTTCTGTTGTTAATGGACTTCAATTCTGAAAAGCCTGTTACACTTTCACTAAATAGCAAATTACGTGGTAATGTAGTTACACACATACCCACAAAAGTTCGGTTTATGTGGACTTCTGTTTTTGTCACTGCCACATAAAGGAATAGCATCTTCCACTGATACTTAAAAGCACTTACACAGTTTAGTACAGAAACAAAACAATATAAAATCAGTCAGAAAGCATCAGGATAGATATTAACAAAAAACCTTTGATTTTTTTTTTTTTTTAAGCCTTTAGAAACACTGCCCTTACACTCTGCCCTTACCTGATAGGGTTGTGCAACAGCCAAACACTTTACACAAAGGGAGTCTCATCTATCTTTCTAAAACACCTGAAACCACGTTACCACTGCTAACAGAGGTCAGTGTTACATAAATGCTAGTCATAGTATTTTATATAGTCTGTAATTCTGATAGGAATCACTTTTCTTGCATATAATAAGTTTACCACAACCAAAACTTCACCTAAATATATAGTTGTGACTTACCTTCGCTGCATTTCATATGGTTACTAAGACGGATAAACATTCAAGCACTGGTGTGTATTTATGACAATCGTATTTTTGCTAGGAAACATTTTATTTCTTATAAAATGTAAAAGTGATAGATATTTTCTGAAAGTAGGAAAAAGTAGGAAATGCTTTCCCAACAAAACCCAAACAAGACCCAAATTTATTATCAAGTATGTAATAAAAAAATAAATTAATAAGCTTTTACTACTGCCATAAAACCTCATAAAATTGCTGTATGCCCTAAAATCCTGTGACCCCCTGGAGTCACTAAAACAGACCTGCCTCCAGCTTATAAGCTCCAGTGTGACCCTACAATCACAGCAGTGTTCCCCTCAAATGCTGCAATCTCTCCTTTAAGCCCTCTTTGAAATTCAATAACAAAAAGGTTATATTGGGCAAATTTTTGAAGGGTTTTACTGTGAACTGACTCTGAACTGGCTCACCCATTCATCAGCTAGAAAATTTTCTGAACATTTAATACATGACATTTCATATTGCCTTATTAAAAGTATTGATATTTCCAATAATTCCTAATATTTTCCGTACCAGGGAACACATAGAACATCCATATATCCATATATATACACATATGCACACAGATACAACCACACAAATAACGGCATGTGTGTTTATGTCAAAGGATTTTTAAGTATGTTTGAAGCGTCATCGTTATCACATACTTCCCATTCAACCATCTAAAGTATTTTACTTGTTTCTGCAGAGATTTTTAGGTACTCCTTCCTTGAAAACAGAGTTTGTAAAATACTGCCTTGCTTATGAAATTTCCGGGACGCGTGAAAACAAGCAAGATTTTTAACTGATAGTGAAGTCTGTTAACATTTGCCTTAAAAGATGTGGTAAACACCAACAAGTTATCTAGACTGAATATAGCCAATGCAATTTTACTCAGAGAAATCAGTATTCCTATAGATCTGAATCTGAGTTACTTTCCAATTAACTAAAAACAGTCTTTCAGCTGTTCTGTTTGCAATTCTGAAACACAAATTCCTGCAAACATGACCACTCTTTCAATAAAAAAAAATTTGGAAAAAAAAATCAATTTTTAATTTATCCACTCATTGAAAGTACAGTTATCATAATGTAAGAATGAAAATGCAAACACAATGTAAAAATATTACATACATTGAATAGAAAAAAGAAAATTACATGGGTTTTGTTTGTTTGTTTTTTGTCCTTTTGACCATCATGACACGTGTTTGTGTTTCATCATGGAAATTAATAACTTCCAGAAAGGTGACTTAACTGAAAAACCCACTGATTTCGAGGGCATTTGTGCTTTATTATTTAGCTGGATTTGAACTCAGAAATTTCCTTTCAAATCTGGTTTCATTATATAACAGCTTTTTGACAGTTGCTCTTTCTGTTAAATGCTTTCATACAAATATATATGTATCACCTCTTTCAAGAATCACATTATAAGTCAAACGTTTTACATTTCCTGAATTTTCATCAGATTAAATAAAAAAATTGAAGCAGAAATTGAACTGAAAGCTCAACCTTGAAGTTGGCTATTCATTTCCATAGCTTGGAGGAAAGGAAATGTCATGCCAGTCTTCAAAAAGGGCAAGAAGGAGGACCCAGAAAACTACAGGCCAGTCAGCCTCACTTCCATCCCAGGAAAGATGGTGGAACGGCTTGTTCTGGGCATTGTCTCAATGCATCTGGAGGAAAAGAAACCTATCAGAAGTAGTCAACACAGATTCACCAAGGAGAAATCATGTCTGGCTAACCTGATAGCCTTCCACAAAGGCATGACTGGATGGACAGATGAAGGGAGGATGGTGGACATTGTCTACCTTGACTTCAGCAAGGCTTTTGACAGTCTCCCACAGCATCCTCGTATGTAAACTTTGGAAGTGTGGATTAGATGAATGGACAGTGAGGTTATTGAAAACTGGCTGAAAGACAGAGCTCAGAGGGTCAGTGGCACAGAATCTAGTTGGAGGTCTGCAACAAGTGGGGTCCCCCAAGGGTCAGTACTGGATCCAGTCCTCTTCAATATTTTCATCAATGACCTGAATGAAGAGATGGAATGTACCCTCAGCAAGTTCGTTGATGACACAAAACCACAAGAGGTGGGTGACACACCAGAAGCCTGCACCGCCATACAGCGAGACCTGAATAGGCTGGAGAGCTGGAAGGAGAGGAACCTGGTTAAATTCAACAAGGGCAAGTGTAGGGTCCTGCACCCAGGGAGGAATAACCCCTTGCACCAGAACAGGTTGGGATCTGAGCTGCTGGAGAGTAGCTCGGGGGAAAAAGACTTGGAAGTCCTGGTAGACAACAGGATGACCCTGAGACAGCAATGTGCCCTTCTGGCCAAGACGACCAATGGCACCCTGGGGTGCATCAAGAAAAGTGTGACCAGCAGGTCAAGGGAGATTATCCCCCCCTTCTACTCTGTCCTGGCGAGGCCTCATCTGGAGTACTGTGTCCAGTTCTGGGCTCCCCAGTTCAAGAAGGACAGGAAACTGCTGAAGAGGGTACAGCAAAGGGCTACAAAGATGATAAGGAGCCTAGAACATCTCTCTTAAGAGGAAAGGCTGAGGGATGTGGGTCTTTTAGTCTGGAGAAGACTGAGTGGGGACCAGATCAACACCTATAAATACATAAAGGGTGGGTGTCAAGAAGATGGGGGCAGTCTCTTTTCAGTGGTGCCCAGTGACAGAACAAGAGGCAACAGGTGCAGAATTGAAACACAGGAAGTTCCATCTAAACATGAGAATGCACTTCTTCACTTCAAGGGTGGCACAGCACTGGAACAGGTTACCCAGAGAGGTGGTAGAGTCTCTGATTCTGAAGCCATCCAAAACCAACCTGGACGAGTGCAACGTTCCTGTGCAACCTGCTCTAGGAGGACCTGCCTTGGCAGGGAGTTGGACTAGATGATCTCCAGAGGTCCCTTCCAATCCCGTATCATTCTGTGATTGTTAATCAACACCAACTTCTGACCACTGACTTGGGTACTAGGCAAAGAGGGAAGCATAAAAAAAAAACCCAAACAACTTCAGTAAATACTCTTAATTCCTCTTCCCCACACTCATTCTACACTAAACACCTTTCCTCCTTCCACCCCTTATCTTAACCTTCTTTGTGTGCATGATGGGTTACTCTTGATCCATCCCAGGGATTGGGAGCAGCACGTAGCAGTTTTCCTTTGCTGCTTTTTGTTTCTTAGAGCTTTTTCTCAGTTCCAGCATTAGTCCTTCATGGGCTGCAGTCACTCAGGGGTGCCCCTCCTTCTGGCATGTGTGGTCCACAGGCTTCCTTCTCTTTGGGGTGTCCCTGCCCATAGATGTGGGTGACCCACACCTATAGTCCCTTCAGAAGTGCCCAACTTTGGCACTAAACACCTTCCAAGAGCACGTTTCCAGCCTTCTTTACAACAGTGCATCTTCAACAGTGAACTTCCAAGACTTTGTTCTGTATCTTCAGCAGCATCTTCCTGCCCCTCTTACATATATCTGAGCAGGGACACCACATGCTCCCCTAACAGGTTGCAATATTGGCATACCTTGGACTGTTTATATCAGTCTTGGAGATAAATTAAATTAAAATAAATAAATAAATAAATAAATAAATAAAAAGGCAGCCAAAAGCAGGGCCCTTCTATCAAAACTCTGCCCAATACACCCGGAGAAGCTGAGAAGAGCTTAATAAATATACACAAAGAACTGTTTTGCAATTTTTTTATATGCACACATAAGGTCTCTCTGAAGCAGCCTAAATATAATACAATAGATAATATGCTCTTCACTAGTGTGGTTTATGGCTGTTCAATACAAGTTACAGAGAGTGGTTGGAAACTGAAGCCATGTCACCCATAACCAGTTAAAGCAATACAAGGGACTGAGTAGAGCTTGCTGAACTCCTTCACATTACCTAGCAGACAAGGCAACACATCAGTTTCAATTAGGCAAGTAATGGTCAAGCCCAGAATATATTCTTTTGAACTTTAACATCCCCTATCTTTTTCATCTTTGAGTCACCAATGTATGAAGGACACAGACCTATTGGAGTGAGTTCAGAGGAGGGTCACAAAGATGATCAAAGAGCTGAAGCATCACTGCTATGAGGACAGGTTGAGAGAGTTGGGGTTGTTCAGCCTGGAGAAGAGAAGGCTCCAGGGAGACATTATTGCAGCCTTTCAATATTTAAAGGGGGCTTTTTTTTTTTTTATTTTTACAGGGGCCTGGAGAGGGGCAAAAAGAGGTTCTCTGAAAGATAAAATCCTTCCAGATTTAGAATTAAATTAAGATTCTTTTTGATTCACCACCACTACCTGTTTATTCCACCAATATACGTCACAAGATGTCTTTGACCTATTCATTTACAGTAGTTACCATATGTAAATGACTGCTTATTCTAGATATTTCACCTGTTTTCAAAATAAAAGCTGTAGAAAGAATCATTTTAGACTGGTTCAGCAAGTTTTCTTTTAAGAGAAAAAAAAAACCATGTAATGTTATACAGAGTGGAAAAGCTATCTTTACTCAGAACTTTGCAAGCTTCTATTTTCAACATTTTCTCTCCCATTTTACAGTGTTCCTAAAATTTTGTTCAGTAAATGGCAAAAATACAGATAGGTAAATGGATTAGAACACCTGAATTCAAAATAACAGTGATGGTTACAATCATTTTATTCTAAATATCTGTACAGATAGTGCTTTCCTCTGAAGTAGCCACCACCGAGAACATTGCACTAGATGCATCTCTGCATCATTACAGGATGGTAACTTCTACCTTCTCATATTAATAAGAGTTCAAAAGCATTTGGGACTTACTTCTGGCCAGAATTTTAGAAGAGACTACAAGGTGACATTTGAGCAGATGCTCAGATCCATAATTACTTTGCATTTCCTATATGTATATTCACTTAATGATGATCAGCACTAGACTGAGACTATAATTATCTCACTGATTAAAAATTAAAACAATTAAAAATTAGCAATTAACTTTTCCTAATATGTCAGCATATAAGACACATTACCAGCGTCACTGCAGTCATAACCTACCAGAAGTGCAGAAGAGGTCAAGAACCTACAAATCATACTTACTTTTTCAAAGAACAATGGATTTACTAGATTCTGATTTAATTTCTTGCTTGTATTGAGTTAAGAATTAAAATGCGCTTCTTAATACTCACATTAGCTAAAGAAAGCTCTATAAATTATCAACAAAATATGCAAATGTAATTGAGATATTGGATTATAATGAATATATTTTTTCTTAAGTTCTACAATGCATAATCATATACTAATGATAATGAGAAAAAGAGGTGGTTAGAAATGCCATAAAATACTTGGGCTGGGATCTTCTTTGATACTCTACAAAAAGAGTTGATAATCGGAAACACTATCGCCATACCTAGCAGAGCACACATCCTGAGGCAGTCCTAAAAGTATGCAAGCAACTACTTCAGGATTCCAAGTTACCAGCTAAATGCCTTACAGGACCCTCTTAAGGCAATAATCATAATTGACAGTCGTCAGATGCTGTATTAAAAGGTACACCTCTGACAAGTGCAGCGTATAATCTATGTTTATTAATGTTGATTAAAATGAGATACAACATTATTTAAGTCCTTTAGCAGGAGTCCTTTTTCACTCACTATAAAGAATATAATCAGCAACTCTACGGCAATTACAATAAGAAAATGTTTAAAAAATTAACCGTTTTGAAGAAAGAGTTTAGAAAAAGTTTAAAATGTTGTCAAACATATTTCATGTAATGCAAGGGACAAAAAAGGGGAGCAAAGTTTTTTGCTTGCTAACTTTTTATTTATTTTTCAATCTGTACCGAAACAGACACTTTCCTGACCTAAATGAAAAAACCAAGTAATTATGCAGATAAAGTTGAAAAAATCCTTGGCAGTTTTCCTGAGTTGGAAAGGGAAAAAAACCACAGCACTTTCTTGAATATGACAATTTAGTTATTAAAGGATACAATAATCTCCCTGAAACACTTGGTGAAAGGAAAAATATACAGAAATGCCAGTCTGGTCATTTGAAAGTGATTTTTCCATCAATGACTGACTTTACCGCAAATATAGACCAGCTATGTTCATATAATTGCTTGCAGTTATCTAATATAATACACACACTGTGTTTTAAATCAATATACTAATTTATTCCATATTTTTCAAATGGCAATGACAATAATTTTTCTTCCTTCACGATACATTAACCGTTGCATTTACAAAATTCTTCAGAGAAATTGTCCTAGTGCACTGCGTTTTCACATATTTAAATGGATCATTAACTTTTAAGAAGTCAGAAATTCCACGTATGTTTTAATTGACTTTGCTTGCTCCCCAGATAAAAACACCACCAAACACTCTGAAGCAACTTTGATAGAGGCCTGCTTTAACTCAGTATGCCTCTGAAAAAGAGTAAGAAAATCACACTGGTCATGGTAAACATAATCCTCACTACTCAAACCCTTCAAGCAAGATGAACAAAGTTATAACTATTTCCAAATGAGAGGTTTTGTGCTGGACCCAGCATTTCTCCAGATGCGACCTACTCCTTATTTTCTTCAATAGCAATTAAAAAAGAATATGACTATGAGGGAGAAAGACATCCTTGCAAAGAGCACTCACATCTATTTAGAATAGTCCCATAAATCCTCGAACAATTCTAACATGTGATGTGGGGGAACAAACTGCAGATACACATAGCTGGAGTAACTGATTTTCATTTCTTCAAGTTTCTTTTCTCTTTTCAGTATTTTAGAAATGTAATTTATGAAGTTGCACTTGACATTTCAGATTTGGTCAGAGAGACAAAGTAATATTTTTCAAGTTTTAAAGAACTTGATAAATGCAAGTGAAAAAGAAAAGCCTATAAATTCCTTTTAACAGCATTAACATTCTCACAAAAATCCAAGTAAAAAGATACTTGTCCAAATGAGATATAGAAATGAAAGAAAAGAGAATAAAGGAACTAAACCAAAGCCAGAAAGTAAACTAAGAGCCCCCCCAAAAGTGTTCTTTTTTTATTTTAGAAAAAGCAAAACTGTACATAGAGATATCTAACCACTTCTCTTCCCGGAGATAAAAGTCTACATCCTCACATAGGTTTCAGTAAAACCATCCAATCTAACATTTCCCACAAGCCTCAAAAAATAGGAATACATAGGCCAATTTTTATGTGATTCCAGTATTTTTTCTTTGACATTTTGGCCAGTGACAAAACAGACCAAGCCTTACATCACACAACCAACAACATTACGCTGCTGCTACTCCCTCGTCCTAGGACAGCAAAGGTGTGCTAATTATGTTTGGAGCTATTTATAAACCATGATCTTCTCCTAGCATGCTCATCAAGCGCATTACTGAGCTATAGCACACTCTCAAGCTCTGTGACAAGGTTATATTTGAGCTGGTTGGTGCCTCGTACCCAGGAAACAACCAAAGTCAACCAGAATATCCTGACACCCTAGAAGTCAATGATCCATTTTAAGCAAACGAAAATCCAGTGTGGTCTGACAAATTAAGGAGTTGCATGAATTCACGCAAACACTTACCGCAAGTGTTCTGCAAATGAAGAAAGGATACTTTTATTATTTAAAAAAAGAAACTGCTACGAGGCAAAGCGCATTGAGAATTTCACCCCTAAGTCATCTGATTATCTTAGAGCTAAGTGAACCGAAATGAAAACATTTCCACATATAGATCCTACAGCCTGCTAGCTTGTTTTTTTTGTTTCCTAGCCTTGTCTCACTTGCTCTGAAAAATAGACTCTAAAAATATGATGCAGATGATTCCTCAACAAGTTTCTGCTATTTTATGTGTAATGACAGATGGCTCTCAATGTCTTAATGACATTGCTTTCATAACTGGTAAGTCCTCTGCAGAGTTAAACTAATTTTACTATTATACTGAAATGCGACAGATCCATTCTAAAGAGATTCTACTCTGGAAGTTTCACCAACTTCCTCTTTTTTTGGTCTCCTGTTAAGAACATAGGTTTTCCCTTTGTTTTAAACAAACATTTCCAAATATCATCACAATGAATACCTATAAAGGTTATAAACTTTAGAGCTTCTCAAGTCCCTATAGTTTTCACATTTACAAGAACTGTTAACATGCACTTAATCCCCTGCTAGTCCTCTATTTTTAATGGAGTGTTTTACATTTTTTTGGAAAACATATCTAAGAGATCATGACACCCACCCTTTCACCAATTATAAATTCAAGTACCTCATATTAGGCACATATCCATATTCTTCCAGCGATTTGGATGTCAACAGTAGACGTATTTCCTGGTGTATTTAACCTTTTCTCTAAAATGCAGCTGTCTCATCCATTAGCTAGCATTTCATTATTTCCATTACACAAATGCAGTCAGTAAAAGCCACGTCTGCTTTGAGAGTTAATCATTTGGGCCCATATCTCAGTCCACTATTATGAACTGCCACAGCGCAAAACCAGTTGCCTCAATTATTATTTGGCATTGTTCATTTCTTAATGCTGCTTCTGAAATCAGCAACACATTTTTGAACACATGCTGGGTAAAGCAAACACACAAAAATAGTTGCCTGAAGTAAGAATGCACTCAAGAAAACACTCAAGAAGAGTTTAAGCTATATTCTTTGTTAATTATTAAGGTACTTCAAGTCACACAGTAGACTAAGCCAGTTTCAGTGCTCAGTGGGTTACTTTTCTGATTTAAGCAGGCACTCAATCAGACTTTAACCTTGCTAAGCTTATGATGACCCCAATATGTGCCACACTGTGTACAATGTGCTATATGGCTTTTAACACTATGGGTTAAAGATATGTCAAAACGCTTGAGAACATAATGCAAACTGCTTCTCAAAATATAAAATTGCTACATAACAAGTCCAGAGAATAGTACAGTCCAATTACTTATAAATGTAAGTAATTATATCACCAATCTCTCTGATTATTTTTTATCTATGACATTGGGCCCTTAAGTTACCCATTAGGTTAGCCCATTAAGCCTCTTAGGTTCATCCATCATAACCTTATGAAAATGAAGAGCCTTTGAAAAATTAACACTTTTCAATTTAAAAAACCAAGCTGGTGATGAAACAATCGTTATACAAAAAGTAGTACTCTAAGCAGTTACAACTTTTGACTCCTATTTTGCATATCTTAGTCCTGTTCTATTAGCAGTGACAGCGACACAACATCATTAGGGAGCACAGGCAGTGCTATGTAAGTACAAACAGGTTCAAAATTGGTTTCCTCCCATTTTCCACAGAGGCACTAAGCTACTATTTGTACAAAGCAAAAGTAGTGAAAACCTTTTACATCACCAGGTAATAAGGTTATCCTCTGAGTAGCTTGCATCAGAAGCTGTTATACACGTAAGTGAATAGTGACCCTGTAGCTATGTTAAGATTAAAATTATGTTCTTCCCGTTTTAATAAAACTAAGCTCAACAGGTCAATAGTAGAGCAAAGATGGAAGTAACAGTACAAAGAAAAGTTCAAGAATACAATAGAATTAAATCTTTGCCATTATGAATCACATTCTCAAAAAGCCACAAAACTTCAACATAACAGCAGTACAAAATAACATCCTACAGAAGACAGGCTGCTTTCACTTCTAGTGACGTGTCTATCATGAACTTTAATTGGAAGCTACTCTTAATAAATTAAGTCTGTTGGCCAAAAGAAGAATTTGCTTGTACATTATTTGCACAGCGATGGCATGCAAGACAAGACATAGAATAATTAAAACCCTGCCATGTTTAGAACTCTTGTTAAGGCTTTTTAAATTAAAAGCTGGATATTGTGTTTGTGAGATGAGGACACACATATACAAACATCCTGCAGGCAATGATGATGGTTGCATATTTTCATAATATTTTAAAAGGAATTAAAAATAACACCATCTAGAAGTACATACAATAGAAGTAGTACAGTGGAATTCAAATACTTTGATACATTTTACAAATAACTAAAATCAGAATTTCTGTGGTTATACTGAATAAGTAAATAAAAGAAAAATATAATGCTGTCCTGTCTTTTAGTTTCAGGATCATATTGAAAATCTGATTACTCCTCCTGTAGTCAAAAAAAGAAGACAGAAAACGGACACAGAATTACCTAAAAAAAAATATAAAATAGCTTCTTTGTTTTTAATTGGTTATTTAACATTTAATCATAATAATATTACTAATTATATATAATATTAATTTTTATATATTATTATATTATACATATATATACATAAGAAAAATTCCTGTTGAAAGTCAATAAAATGTTATTTTTACCAGTAGCATTATTGACATTATCTAGCAAATATTTTTAGATCATACATATGCATGAGCTGCACAGTTGCCACGCTAATCCATGACCCAGTATCAAAAATGCAGGTCAGAGTTAAAAAGGACCAGATGTTTGACACACAAATAAGTAGAAGTTAAATACTCTGATGCACTTGTCCACTTTTAGTTATAAACGTAAATTAAAAAGGACAGTGAATCCATAAAAGCAGACAACTCTACTTTTGAGAAGTTGTAAAAATTCAATCTCGTCTTTGGTTAGGATTGCCACTTAAAAGACAGCTAGTGAGTTAATACAGATACAGTACCAGAGATTGAGCAGTATGGCAATGCCAAAGAGCACTGGAGGAGAGTAAAAATACAGACGTAGACATTGTGCTCCATTCTAGAGGACAAATTTGAGGCAGTCTTGTGTTTTTGGGGGGCTTGAAATCTATTTCCTTATGTGAATACATATCTTTCATTGACGCATAAATTTGCAGATAATGTCTCAGGAAGCAAATATTTCAACCTGTTCATCTTGTTGATTATTACATCCAAGAATTTGCAGTAGAAATGAGAAACAGTAATAGATCAACTACAGTGGAAAAAATTGCAACACCCCTTAACAGATTTTAGTCATTAAATATCTTGGAACTTAAAAAGTATTAATTTTATGACTGCAAAATAGAGTTAATCTCAAAAATAGTTGTCTTCAACATTTAATCATTCCAGAAGATATGCAAGACAGAAAGGGAGAATAAGAAAGTAAACCAAGAAACCAATGTTCCGGAATAAAAATGAAAGCTTTGAAAATATTCCTTAACGCTGTATTTCTATTACCACTCACACGTCTGAGCTTGCTTTCAAGAAACTACTCCACAGAACAGAATAAAATAGCAAAACGCTGGAAGTAAACAGACTCACAATGAATTTGTTTTTGCATATTGCTGAAATTTGGGAGATGTTTTTAGTTTGCTTAAATGCCTCATAAAAGAATTTTTGGTTTATAATAATTTTCTCCCACTCTGAAGGTACATAGCCTAAATGTGAACTTTAACAGAAGGCATAATTGCTCATACTTTTCAAAGCTAAGCAATAAGAATGGATAGCACGGCTCATTTTATCTTCTGAAGAGACTCAGAAAAGGTTTCTTGGGTTTGGGTCTGAAATGACCCATGCGCCTTCTGCATATACATACTTCTGCAGAACTGGGATGCTGCACTGGAAACGGATGAGGTTACTAAAAAAGCCTCAGTAAATAACTTTGAAAGAAATAAGAAGGAATACAATCTCCACTGTTCTCTACCTTGTGCAATCACTTATACACCTGTACAAGGAGAATTTCCATACTTCTTAATCAGCCTGGATTTTCATTTACTTTGAGCTGACACAAAGCCCAAGAGCTGTGGCTAATATTGTTATACATAAAGCCCATTAGTCACAGACACAACAAATCCTTTCCCTCTTCCACAGGTTAATTTTATCTTTAATTCTTCCTTCTTTTTAATCAGAGGAATACAAGGAAAACAGACCCCAACAAAAAAACCCAAACAACAACAACAAATAACAGCACTTGAATAAAATCCAAGATCAAAATTTTTTGAAGTAATTTAAGATATAGATGTTTTCTTTCCATGGTTTTCTCATCTCATTGCATCGTACGAGGGACCATAATGTACCACCATAAGAGAGTGGTAAAAACACAAGATTATTACAATAATCTATCATCTAGATAAGATCTTAAATTAAAATTTCTTATCGCAGGAGTTCATAACTACTGTTTTATCTCAGACTAGAAACACAGAAAGAATAAAGCTTGTCCAAGCACAGCAGCATTGCCTTTCTTCCAACATATGAGCTGTCATCCTTACATACAACCTATAGAATAGTTTTTGCGGTTCTTTTTCTTTTTTTCCCTCCTCTTCATATAAAATTTATTCAAGCAGGGCCTTGGGGCAACGTATAGCAGTAGAGCTGCTACAGATGATGGACACTTTTCTCCAATTAATTTAAAACTAAACAATAACTACAGTCTCCTTTAGGAAACAACAGCTAAATTACAATACCAGCATTAACAGATAAAATGAGATATCTCATTCATTCTGCTGCTCTCAGCTATCCCAGAATTAATAATTCTGGGTGAGTAGCTAAATGAGCTAACAGCATAATAAAACTTACAAGAAAAAAAAAAAAAAAAACAAAAAAAAAAAAACACCCAAACCTCATTTCCAAAGGTATCAAAGCAAGGAAGCCCCATATATTAAATCTTAATCTCACCTGAATGAAGATTTTCATGTTAATTATAACTACCTAAAGTAAAATTTTTGGCATTTCTGATTCAACATTTCATGACAGTTTTTGTAGAATCATAGAATGGTTTGAGTTAAAAGGGATCTTTAAATGACATTTAGTCCAACCCCTCTGCAATGAGCAAGGACATTTTCAGCTAGATCAGGTTGCTCAGAGCCCCATCCCAACTGACCTTGAATGTTTCCAGGGATGGGGCATCTACCACATCTCTGGATAACCTGGGGCAGTGTTCCAGGTACCACTGAATGGAAACCCATCTCTCAGGCATCTCAACTGCAACACTCAGCTTGATGTCATCTGCAAACTGGTTGAGGGTGCACTCAATCCCACTGTGACATTGATGAAGATATTAAAACAGCACTGGTCCCAGTACAGACCCCTGAGGGATACCACTTGTCACCGATATCTGTTAGGACATTGAGCCCTTGACCACTACCCTTTGGATGTCACCATCCAAACAGTTCCTCATTCACCAAACAGTCCACCCATCAAATCCATCTCTCTCCAATTTAGAGAGAAGGATGTTGTGGAAGACTGTGTCAAAGGTCTGATGTAGTCACTCCATCATAGAAGGTCATTAGGTTGGCCACGAAGGACTTACCCTTGGTGATGCCATGCTGACTGTCTTGAATCATCTACCCATCTTCCATATGACTCAGTATAGATTCTAGGAGGACCTGTTCCATGATCTTCCCAGGCACAGCTATGTAGTTCATCTAGTTTGATTTATTTTCACTCTAGAAATGGCGACAAAGCTGAAACAGAAATACTGAGCTGCCCAGTGTATGCAAATCTTAGGGTTTAAGCACACTTTTTGATCTAAATGATAAATGTTCATCAGAGTTTGAGAGTCAAATGAAAAAACCAAGGAAGGGATATTTGATTTTTCTTATGCTTTCACACTTATTTACTCTTGTGTGCAGTTCCTGGCAAATCTTCAGATTTAGATGGTTTGTGTTTGATTGACGTGAATAAAAATACTGAGAACACTGAAATGCCGCCTACTTTCAGAGTCATGCATCCATATCCCCTCCTCAACAATACTGGTTCCTATAAGAATCAATATGCGAATATATACGCCAGATATCAGCTACTTTATAAAAGAAACAGCAGTTTGATTATATTGCTCTGGAATGGGATTGCCCAAGCCTTTTGACCTATGGGCTTGGTGCCTGCTCAGGTACCTGTCTGTAAACCGGTAACAATGACCCCACAAGTCCCTGCACACAGAACATATGGTGTGCAGATATGCCAAAGAAATAGAGCCCTGGTTGCAAGCATACCAGCTTGGTAGGTATAAGATGGTAATATGACCTGCATGTCAGTGAAGAAGTAAAGCAGCTTTTACTGGAGAAAAGACTGAGAGGTAGCAAAACTGTAGGAAGACTGCAGAGAAAATGAAAGAAGAAGAGCTACTGCATAAGCCATAATGAAGGCATTGAAGTTATTCATATTCCTACACAGCTATTACAGTGGAAATAGGCATTAATAGCAGACTTTTTTAGTCGGTTTTCTGCCGTAGATACTAAATTGTGTGAAAAAAAACACCAACAAAAATATGAAGGAGAGAAAGCACAGAAGAAAAGCAGCTCAGAAAAGGAGAAAAGGTCCTGAACACCCTGAAAATACCAAAGATAATTCTTTCTTCCAGGCACCAATGTGCAGCACTGTTCTCTTTACAATTTACAACCTATATTTTGGTTGCCTACCAAAAAAGATTATGATGATACAAATATAAGTAACCACAAATGAAACAGAAAAAATTTAAGAGCAATAGAGGAATGATTAAACAATGTCAAATCTTCACGTAAAATGTGTTTAAAAATAAACACAGGGAAAAAGAAAACCAACAGGGAATAAAGCCTGGAGACATAGTCTTTATAGGTACACTACTTTAGCAATTTCCTATTCTCTAGCAACTGCTTTATTAGCAATAGAATCATAGAATGAATTAGGTTGGAAAAGACATCTAAGATCATCAACTCCCTGTTAATCTACCACCACCACTGCTAAACCATGTCCCCAGGCAGCACATCTATATGTCTTTTAAATCCCTCCAGGGACGGTGACTCAACCACTTCCCTGCAGTGGCAGTTAAAATGTTTGATAACCCTTTCAGTGAAGAAATTATTCCCAGCGTCCATTCTAAACCTCTCCTGGGGGAACTTGAGGCCATTTTCTCTTGCTCTATCAGTTGTTACCTGGGAGAAGAGGCTGACCCCTACCTCACTACAACCTCTTTTCAGGAGCTTACTAGCAACCTGGGCTTACTGTTGGTTCATGTTCAGCCCACAGTCGACCAACACCCCATGGTCCTTTTCTCCAGGCAGTCCTTCAGCCACTTTACCCCAAGCCTGTAGAGCTGCATGGGGTTTTTGTGACCCAAGGGCAGGACCCGGAACTTGGCCTCATGGAACCTCATCTCCTTGGTCTCAGCCCATCAATTCAGACTGTCCAGATTTCTCTGTAGAGCCTTCCTGCCCTCATCAGGTTAACACTCCTGCCCAACTTGGTGTCATCTGCAAAATTACTGAGGGTGCACTTGATCCCCTTTTCCAGATCATCAATAGTAAAGACACTAAACTGAACTGGTTCAAATAGTCAGCCCTAGAGAACAGGTAACTTGCACCTATCTTTTACCTCAAAATTACATTTCCATTAATGTTACCAAGCTATTCAAGTAAAAGTGCAGACTACAAAAAATTGATTAATTCTGATATCATGTAAGGGTAGTCATTAGTATACAAAGGAGTAAGAATGGGAAAATGTGCTTGGAAGTGTTGATCTCTAGATACCACTAGAAAAGTCCTCCAACACACATGAAACTCCAGAAGATCCAGAGTCTTTTCATCTGCAGAAGCCACTTGGATGGAATAGGTCTACTGTCCTCTGCACAAAGATCTCCCTAAAACACTTTGCACCATGAAATCTACAACTCCAGGTGGCTCCCTTAATGTTTTCCCAGAGCCATTTACAAGTGGAAAAAAAATGAATACTGTGTCAGAGCATTGTAAACTTAACTTTACACTCTCTTCTACACTTTATTGCAATATTTAAGGAACTTTTTTTTTTTCATGAACTCTTTGGAAAAATTGTATTATCATTTAAGAATAAACATCTTCAGAGATGGAAAAGTAATGTAATTACACTATACGAAGGTCATTTTGAAAATTATAAGTGAATTTAAAACAGTAATAATGAACAATTAGAATAAAGTAAAAGTTTATTAAGTACAAAGCAAGATTGATTTTAAAACATTTTGAGAAAATTGATGCCTTTTCTTCACTTACATTAATATAATTTAGAGGAGCAAAGGGTTGTACTTTTCATGGCTTGATTCATTTAAATGAGAAGCTACAGTCTAGGGAAATTTCAAATCAAATTTTACCAACGGAGCTCAACCTCACCTCTATTACCAGCCATATAAATGAGAGCCGAATCTCCTTTTCTGCTAAAGAACAGCAACAGAAACACAGTGTAAAATACAGAATCAACTTCTTCAATTATTAGCATTCATTAAACCGCTGTAGCTGAATGAGACAAGCAGAGGAAAACACAAACACATACTACTTCATATTAATAAGGTGTAAGAGTACAGGTTGCAAATAGTTCTTGAAGCAGAGTAACTGCCCAACAAATCCCTACGAAGAGTGAATGCCCAGAGGAGATGGGCAAGGTCACTGCACCCATGAAGCTCAGGGAACAGTACAGCTGTTGCAAAGGGAGATGAAGATCATAGCACCATGGGGAAGTCTTCTGTTCTAGATAAACACCTATCAACAGCTGAGCAGATCAGCTGACTGTATCACAGTTGAGTGGATAACCGGTGGTATAAATGTTTCTCCCCAAGTTCATTAAAAAAGTGTGAATGACTGAGTTAGCCAGACCAGCATGGGAGGAGTGAATATGTGGCTCAGCCCAACACAGAGTAGAAAAATTGAGCAACTAACAATAGAATTTCAAAGAAAGCAATGGCCTTGAGCTGGCTTCAATGCACGTATTGCTTCCTGGTGAGGGGATGGCCATTATCATGACAGTGAACGCATTCTAGAGACTAGTAATAGAGATCACATTGGTGTTGTGATTAATCTGCATATTGCAACTGCTATGTTTTGCTAAGTATAGTTTACATTTGTGTTGTGAGTTCTGTGTATTGTATCATTCTGCCAAATAAAAAGAAAAATCGTGTAACATCAAATATCTTCACATAAGAACATTTAGAAAAACCTGGTCAGAGTACTGGATTCTGGCATCCAGACAGGGATCCACCAAAGCCAGTATTTCCTACAATAAGAGCAAAAACTCATTTGATCACCACAGGGAAGACATTAGGCTAGTAGTTCCTGAGGGTAGAAACAAAGCAAGTAACATGATAACACAAGACTTCCAAAGATTTGCCTAGATCCCTATAGCCAAATAAGGTCTGAATACAGACACAAATAGGGTTTCTAATGCACTGCACCCTAGTAAGCAGCCTTGCCCCTCAAACCAGTTCCAAAGTTCCCCTTAGAAATGACAGTACAATTTTATCACATAGGAAAATGTGCATTAATTCTTCCCCATGTTCTCTTGATTATCTCTTCTGAGTTTGTTGGCTTGACCCTACACTAGATCTCGTTTTGTGGATATATTCTAGCTCACAGAAGCTACAGTTTTAAGACAGAAGGAAAGGAATGCCAGAGATGTTACTGGGGTGCAATTCAGGAGAGCAAAATGATTTTCTGTCTCATTAAAACAGTTTCAAATTAGAGCAGTAATAACCAAAACTTTCCATCTGCTGAGTGTTTGTTCAGCTGTATGACCACTGCTGGTAATTACAATTTGGTCCTACCTAGTAGATACAAACACATGATCAGAAACATTGTGTTACTCTCAGCACTTTTGCCAATCAACACCTAAGCAGGACCACGCTAACTGCTTTTTCCAGAATATTCTTACTGCCTTGAAACACCTTTGTACAACTGAGCATGTCCTCAATTCAGAATCAATTCATTAGTTCCCTTCTCCTCCTTCTAATATCCGAGAAGAAAATGAAAAGCAAATCAAGTGAGAGAAACAGATGATGATCATTTGTCACTTCTTGCCTTTTATTATGTGCTGTCATTTGTTTGGTTTTTTTTTTTTTTTTAAACAGAAGTTATCAGAGTTCAGACTTTCAATTGCTTTTCTGTTAAAAGAATGCAGATAATTTTTTTTTTATACAGGAAAGATATTCCAACAGTGTCATAAATTTTCCTGGACCTATTAAAAATTCTTAAATGCTTCGTGATCATTAGAACTCTGCCGACTTTCTTTCGCATGAATAGTTCTAGGAGGCCTTTACTGTTATCCAGAATAATTTGTATAAAGCACAGATAAAACATCCCCAGATTTCTAAAATCATTTCTACCTCTCTTATCTTCTGCCGTACATTGTCTCTTTGACTTCTTGTATCATTTAAGTAAATTATCCCACCCCCAGCCTCTTCCAAGAATGCAGCAGAATTGATTTATGGCATGATATTACCATCCTGCTAGCTGCTATACTTTTCCTCCTTTCTGTCATTTCTTTGTTGAAGGTAGACAAATGAAGCAGCCACTACTTTGTGTTTACACAGTAGTTAGCACAAATGGGACTTTATTCTGACTTTGCTCTGGTCATTGCTTTAAGATAAAAACATTATTACTAAGATAAAAGCATTATTACTACACATAGAAGCAACCCTATCAAACTACTCTAATAATGACCGACATATCTCAGTGTATGCACAACACTCTGAGTCACTCTTCTCACTGATTCAGCAAAAAAGGGATGGTACCAGAGCTTCCAAGTTCATCACTTCCCTTTCTTCTACATATTAAGAGCATGACAGATAAATAGCCAAAAGATTTACTTATTGCATTTCCAGACATTATCATCTAGTTACTGAAGCAATTTCAGCAATGTGTGATGCATGTTACTAGACAAGCCTTTTTTCTTTTTCTTTTTTTTTTTTTTTAGCTTAGAAAATAAACTGTTTTAAGAGTAAACTTCAGCTAAAGGATTTAAAAGCGCTGTCATTTTTATTAATGGAATAAACAACAGAATATTGTCAATGCATGCAAACCTACTACAAGAGAAAGCACACCTTCCTACCCACCACAACACGACTCTCAGAATCAATATTTGGGACTTTCCTTCCCCACTCCCAGTTAGTTATCAGCATCCAGTGGATTTCTTCCTCTGTAACTGTAGCCACTGCATGCTGAGTATTACTGAACAAAGAGATAGCTCTGTCTGAGCTCTTCTGAAAAACTAACTCTGAGAAAGCTAAATTGCATGGAAAAACCTGGCATTGGTGACTAAATTGTATAATTTCTCATCTGAGTAACATACAGCATGGGCAGAAAAAAAATACTTTAACCAGCAAACTGTGATGACTTGAAGCAAATCCACAGGCTTCTCCTATATAGTTACTATCTAAAGAGCGTTAGAAATAAGAGATGCCTCAGCATGTGCTCTGAATTCTGAAGAGAACAAAGAGGGGACTGCAAGTTCCCTGTGTCCTCTCTGCACTCAATGCAAAATCTATACAGTCAGGCCACAACTGCGTTCAGAACTGAATGGGATTAATTTTCATTATGTAAGAGCTAGGCACATTCAGATTCCCAGACATTTATTTTTCCTATTTGCTTTTTCCATACCTGTGAGCTTCAGAAGAGCAAGTTTACTCAGCAGTTAATGTTTTTAATCTCAGGAAAATGCTATTTTGGGAAGACTCTTGGTTTCGGAATTTTGCTTTCATTTTTGTCTGATCTGTGCAAGTGAATAAAACGTGGAAAAGTGAGAATAAATTCAAGGAGGAAAAGGAAATAATGGTGCCCTCTGAACAGGACAATTTATATGCATTTCAGAGAAATGGCTCTGATTTGCACTGAACACTTTGACCCCATGTATTTACCTCAGAAACTGCCCCAGACAGTCTTTGACTACGGTTCAAGAACAATCAGTAGAACTTCAAGTTTTGCTGTGTAGGTACTGCTTTATATTCAACTTGGATTTCTTTCATTACAAATGGTTAGCTATAGGGGAAAAAACACTAACTTCTGTATACTTTCGTGAACTTGATTGCTCCATAACCCACAAGAAAACACAAAGGCAGTACCTCCCCAGCATGCTTGAGTATCCACCCCCTACTTGAAGGACTGCAGTGAGATGTAGTGTCGCATTCATCTCTTAGTTTAAAAAAAGAGAAAAAAAAAAAGTAAAATGAAATAATGCTGAGCTTTAAAAAAAAGACTTAGGTTGTCTGATATAATTTAATATCAAACCACAAGAAGTGTCCTTGAAGAGTACTACTATTCTGTGAAAAAGGACTTATATTAACCAAAGTGTCTCAGAGTTCTTGACATCTGCAGTATGCTACTTTAACAGAAGGAGCAGTAGTGTATATTTAGCTGAGGAGAAGTGGACATGTTTTGATTATACAATTTGAGGATTTTGTTAATTCTCTGCTTTACAATAGCATATTTAATCTCTTCATAGTTTCTAGCATTTCTTCTTCTGAACAATTGTACACAAGGAGGCTACAGGTACAAATATTTTTGAAGAAGTTTGCTGGTGTGCATTTAACATAGAAAAAAAGTATGCAATTAATTCTGTGAATACATAACTTCTTTTCATAGTCATGAGTCTGGACTGATTCAGGAGTATTTCAGAAGTGAATTCTAATGGACAAAACTTCTTGAACTTCAGGCACAATGCCGGAAATAGAATGAAACAATCTACATTGATGAGAATATTACAGATGTTTAAAAACAAACAAACAAAAAACCTGAGGAAATGATTGGTATTTTACAATAAAGCTTTAAGATAGGTGTCCAGTAAAAATGACACGTTATCTAGTGCCATACAAATGGGATTAAGAATTTAAACTGCCCTAGTGGCTTTAAGATGTTTATAAGAAGGAACAATAACTTCAGATAATGATTAAAGTCACTACATAAAGAATACAGGACTGAATTTTTAAGAATTTAAAGTAGCCTTTAAGTAGGCTACTATTCGTCTTCCAAATCCAACCACGCTATTAGGTAAAACCAATGAGGAAATATTTTGTTTATCTGAGAGAGGCAGTGAAATGCGACATGACAGGAAAGCTTAGGAATAAGCATTACTTTGATTTGATTTTGATTCTCACTACTGATTCACAAGTAAGCTCCTAGTTTGATTTGTATACATCCAAAAAAAGCAAGGAAACCCAAGTAAGTACAGCTGTGTGAGCTACACAAATTATCATCCTTTTTTTTTTTTTTTTCTCACACCTGTATACACTTAGCCTACTTCTTCACATTTCAGATAAATACAGACAGTCATCCTTTATGGAAATTAAGAATCTTCTCTCTTACATGTGTACACACAGCTTGTAAACTAGAGTGGATTTATCATGACTGTAAACAAATTTATGTTCAAATTCCGAATTAAACAATTCACACTAAATCTCAGATCAGCAAAATGATAATGAGCATATGGTTAATCTGTCGGAACATCTCAGGTTATGACATGTTTAGTTGTGCTCTTTCCAAGTACCAGGGCTCTTTAGAAGCAACAAACTTGCCTTAATTCACATCTCCTGCGTAGCACATCCTAGTAATTATGACTGCCCTAATGTTAGAGAAACATATGCTGAAAAAGAACAGGCTATATCAGAGAGAGGATATGGAACAGTCAGAGCAAATGGGCTTCTGCTCCCATCTCTTTATATTATTTTCTATGAGTTATTTTCTTTTACATATCTCCCACCATTTACAAACACATGAAGTGTTCAAAGAAGTCTAACTTATTGAGAAAGATTTATGCAATAATATACGGGCTTGATTATTTCAGATGTTCACTTAAACCGCACCATCAAAGTGGGTATTGGAAAAGCTAAACTATGTTACTAAAATAAGTTTGATATTTCATCTTTCCGTGAGTTAAGTACAATTACATGCAAGACAAAGACTTAGCAGTTTATCTTCTTTTAGAGGTAGTAGTGGGAGGAAATTTCTCAAATTAGCTCTAGTGAAACTGATATATGCTTCAAAGTACAGATTTACTTTAAGATTAGAGTAAGAGTAATCAGTCCAACATTAGAAAATGTCCACTTTAAAACGTAAAGTATTTGCAACGTGAACATATATGACTTATACACCATATGCCTGAAAGGCAAAAGAATTCCACAAAAGCAATGTAACGAGTTTCTTTTGCACATTTAACCAAGCGAGATTTAAGTCACTAAACCATTAGCAAAAAGCCCCCCAAAGCAACAAAAACCCACCCCATGGAGGAATTTACAAAGAGATTGGGATAAAGAGAAAAAAAAATGATAAGGCAGCAAGTACCGTTTCCAGTCTGACAGGGAATTTTCCTGGAGCAGAATAAAATCCCAATAATGCTGAATATTGTCCACTTTGTAAACACCCCCTTTGTAGTCTGAAGTTATTATATACTACAATAAGGGCCCAGAGCACTGCACTAAGAAAGTCAATGGGACTTCTGCTATGCTGGGGAAGTATCATCCCAGGAAAGGACTTCTGTTCCCTCATAAATTGATCATTCAATAAGCAATAGGAAGAACTTGGTACCTCCAAGCTGGAAGAGCAGAAACCAAGAGAAATCATCTGCAACTGACTGCCCTATTCCTGAACACTAAACACATCCAGATGAGAACTTTGAAAATAGGAGTCAAAATAATCCCATTTTTACTCCTCACAAAGAAATGAGCCAACTAGTTTCAGCCCATGGGGGTGGGGGGGGGGGGGGGGAGGTTTTTATGCATCACTAAGGTAATAAATCATTGAATATAGAAAAACGGTGCCATTATTAGTAGGAGATAATATATCAACGAATATATTTTGTTAATGAACCCTTTCCAATTAATAAATATTCAAGAAATAGTACAATTTAGTATGGGAAGTTAAATTAGGAAAACTCATTAAAATCTGTAAATCTGTTACAGACACTTAGTGTTGAATAATTCATCAACTGTTTAACATATTTACTAAAAAAATCCCTGTAAATTACTTTCATCACTGGCCTAATTCTAATTTTTTGTTTTGTGAAGGGATTCTTTATACCTAACACAAGTCTAAAAGTCTAATTGCAAATTGATTAACGTGGAGCTTTGCTAATTAAATCAGCTGAAGGAGATTTAGCCTGACACCATGCTAGGTGCTCAAATTAAGAGACTGTCCCATTGCATTAAATATAGTGCATTTGTCATAGATAAACTAACAGCCTGTTAATTTGAGCTGACAGATAATGGAGGAGGAAAATGAATCTTTACAGTATTATGTGTAATAGATACATAGCTCTTTTACTACTAATTGTAGCTTTACAGGTTTCTGAACAATTAGAAAGGGTTTTAACAATATTGCTTTCAGTTTGAAATAAGAGAAGAATAAAATCCCTCACTAATACTTTGCTCATGCGACAGCATCAGTTCAAAGTTCTGCAAATATTTCAGTGCTTGTGGACTGATTCTTAGTAGCTTAGAAACCTTAGAAAAATCCATTTAAGTTTAGAAACTGTTGACTGGCAATAAAACTAAAGAAATCTAAATGAAAGCCTATCTCTAAACAAACATTTATTATCTGGGCATTATCATCTAGATGGTGGTATTCAGTTAGTGTAAAGCGTACAATTTTCTTTAACCCAGCAAGTCCCTTTAGTTTTCAAAGTTTCTTGGCACTGCCAAATGCCCATATTCTGTTTTCAAAGTTATCAACATGAAAGATTAACAAGTCAAATAAGTCAATTAATAATATAGGTTTAGAAATTTTACTTAGATTTCTCCACTCGAGCTCCAAATCCCAAGTAAGAGGACAAACAGAAACAAGAGCAGTCATCTTAGAGTACAGGAAAAATGGTGAAGTTTTTTCTAATAAAATCTCTTCCTCTCCTCGCTCTCCTTCCAAATGACTGTAAGAAAGAGGAGAACAAAACCCAAATGGTGCTCTCAGACATTATTAACTATTCTTCATTATATGATATGAATAGACTTACTAATATGTACTGTCAGTCTATCTGAAATGAACAATCATTAAATTTTGCCTATATTTTGAGATACCGTTGCCAAGTGTAATATCATACATGTTTGCTCAGTCAGCTGGCTGTGCAGTCAATACAGAAGGCCTACAAGCTTTTGAATTATTAAAGTTCCATATTTAAAGATTAACTTTTTGTAAAGTATTTCCTAAAATTTCCACATGAGGTGAAGGTGCTCCCAATATACTCCAAAAACAGTTATCAGGAGAAGGTAAAATAACTGTATGTTTGCTTATGAGCAAGAAAAAAAAAAGTTATTCCGCTAAGAACACACTACAGATTTTCGAGAAAGGTCAGAGACCTTTTGAAGGCCAGACTCACAATTGAAATGAAAATACATTATTCTGTTAAACTTGAGAATTCATGATTCATGAAATGAATACTCAGGGATGAATGACTTCTTGTCTAGTTTTGAAGTTTATACTTACAAATATTTTCTTGGTTGATTGATTTGCCTTGCAATAATTACTCATTGTTATTGCTACCAGTTGAAAAATACTTCAAAGCCATTTTCACTATTGAAAGTATCTTCAACCAGATCAGTACTCCAACTCCTTTCAAAATAAACTAAATCAATACCTGCTAAATATTAACTGCACATGAACCAGCTTACTGCCTTCCTCCTATGCATCACCCCCCTACACGGAACTAAAAAATTACTAAGATTTTGTGGGCTTTATGCAAACTTCCTGCAAGACAACAGTGACTCCTGCTTTGAAATGGACTAGAGATAAAACACTAGACATCGGGAAAATGCTTTTAGCCAAGAAAATCTCCCAGAGCTTCCTCTCCCTTTCACACTACCCACAGAAAAAAATTTTATCATGCATCATAGATTGTTGGACATGGTGACCAACTCTTTTCTTAGGATAGCTGTTAGGGGTTGCTAAGGCATTTTTGTAAGAAGAGAACCTCAAACATGCCTTGAAATTAAATATATTGGACCTTTGTTTATAGAAACAGTCCACAAGTTCTGTTCTGATTTGCTTACTCTCTCTAAACTGCATTTTGCAACACCCATGTACAGAAATAAGAGAAGCCATTATAGTTTGTAGAAGTCATTGAAGATGTTATTGTTGGATTTCACCTGATGCTGATTTTCAGAGACTAATAAGCATTCATGCAAAAATGAAGAGTTAATGCTTTTTCTAAGCTGACATTATGCATGCCAAGACTGACACTATGCCTATATGTCATTCTTCTGCTGGAAATTTAGAGAAAATTTATCCCTTAAAGAAATCTTAAAGGTTTATCATGACATAAACAACCACTAAGGTTTTCAGAATACTTGCATGCACAAAGACCAGGTTCTGACAAAATCTCATGTAGGGGACTCCTAATCCATGAAAGCAAAAGAGCAAACAAGGAAGAAAAAAAGAAAAAAAAAAGAAAAAAAAAAAAAAAAAAAAAAAAAAAAAAAAAAAAAAAAAAAAGAAAAATCCAGAATATACAAAACACAAGCCTTCAGACTGAAAGGATGACTCGCTACAATATTTACTTGGTAGTCTTGCATAAGTTCCCAAGGAACATCTCTATTTTTCATAGTTATTCAGCACCATACATTCATGCTTACAGTTTTCTCTCTCTCTTTCCACAATACCAATTTTCTTGATCACTGCAGAACTATGTGATTATTACTAGGAGAGACTTCTCTTTTTACTTTGTTTTTCCCTTCTCCTCATGTTCATTACTTTAAATATTCTTAAACAAAAATAAGTTAAGACACTGATAAAGTTAGTGTACTACTAACTTTTGGTCAAACTTATTTTCTGAAGGATAATCCTTTGGAAAAAAAAAAAAGATAAAAAGCAATATACCTTTAAATCCAGATTATCTGACTTCTAGAACATGACAACCTTTCAGTACTTTCACATTACTATCCCTAACTAAAATATATTGCCTCCATTAAGCAATATATATTACAAAGGTCTATAGTTCCCTTTAATCCTTTTAGAGTAACAAACAGATGCCTTCTCTTCCATTGGAGGTTGATGGTACAATATAAGAACTGTAATTCCTTTTCAGGCACCCTTAGATAGCTAACACAGTTTAAATCCTGCATCTGCCACTTTTGGCTGCATCTGTTCCTGGATGCACTATTCTGACATCTTCATGACTTCTTAGGTAAGTTTCTTCTTAAAAACCCGTCGTGTTTACTAATAGCTTACTGTTCATGTAATACTGCATTAAGCGTTCTCATCTTCCTATCTTCTTTCTTCACCTCTGCCACCCAGAACATCGGTCTTAACTTCCAAACTTTACTAGAGTTTTCAGTGTTTCAGGCCTGTGATCCAGGATGCAATTGCATAACTTTCACTTGCATCAGCAAATAAACTTCCTGTCAAAAACCACCGTTTCAGATAAACCTTCCAACTGCATCACTAACAATTCAGCAATAGGAGCTAGTTATGTAAGACTTTTTAAAGTTATTTCTCTTGCTTTTCTGCTGTGTTGTGGGTTTTTTTTTGTTGGTTTTTTTTTATTTATTTATTTATTTTAAATTCCATGCTGGATAAAAACAATACAGCATTCTCAGCTGCCTATTAAGATCACCTTGTTCATGAATGACAAAACCTTTTCTTTACATTGCATGGGTTTTCTACTTTAACTAGATTCACCTGAAGTTTTCTGTCACTTAAGTAACAGGTAGCACAGACTTAGACTCTTTACCACCATGCTGTATTTAGTATGTTGTTATTTTCCTCTGCTCTCACTGAAGAGCATCCAGAACAAAGTGACCGAAGACTTGGCAGTGTTGGTGTGCTCCTGCAGAAGATGTCTAATGACATCCTGTAGAGAAAGACAATACATATCAGAGCACCTCGGAGTAAACAAGGACTTTCTGTCCCCCCCACCAATTGCTTTTTCTAAGGAGTTCTTGTATGAATAATTTGTTGCAGGCACTATAACCTGTGCAGTAGAATAAAGAGGAAAGAGGACAGACCTTGAATTTAAGATTATATTTCTACATTATTATCTATCTGTAGAACTAAATCTAATTTTATAACTGTGTCTGAATCAGTGTTATTCTACTATGTGGGAAACATTACCTAATAAGACTCAAACATATAAATCTAGAGAAACAGAGGTGGAACTTAAATGGGACAAATTCATAAAGAAGTGACCTTAACTTGTAAGCTATACAAAGTCTATTCAAATTTGTTACTAAGGAAATATGATGGAAATACAATGAAATACTGCTTCCCATTACTGTCACTGCATTAGAAGTATCAAGCAAACATTTCATATTTAAAACAAGCACTTCCTAGAAGTAAGTTAAAGGGTTTTCAAGATACTCTGTTGAAGACACACATAGCAAGAAAACATTCAGTGTACACTGAAAACACATTCTGAGTTTTAATCTCTTTAAATGAGTTCATGTTTCATAAAGCTGAGAAAAGCAGTGATAACTACAGCTGAGCTTGCCTAGTCTATGATTTAAGATAAACAAAGTTTATATTGTTTCAAAAGATAAGCAAAAATCTAATTGGACAAATGCAGCACAATCATCAATGGGACACCTTATTCCATTGACAAATATATTATTATTTCCAAGCCTTAGAGATTAAAGCTATTAATTCCTGATTTTGTTTTTCCTATAATCAAGGTTTGCAGATAAGCAAGTGGAAGAGAACTATTCCAAATACACAGAGTAAAAGCAAGATAAAGGCTCCGTTATCATTCATTGCTAAAAACTAACAGCTCAGATATTCTGCTTCATCATCTAAAATTCTATTATTATTATAGTCTATTATTTATTTGTGCAACAGCAGTGCCCAGAGGATTGAAATACTGGCACTGATGTTGAGGCCCTTATGTGAGCAGCACAATCTAAATACTATGAAAAGTAAATTTTTCTACCCTACATTGCTCTACAGACAATGCACAAGTGAGCACGAGTGCCCAAGCACAGTAACTCACTCAAGGTCAGACAGCAGGTCCATAATAAAGCTAAGAATAGGAATCAGGTCTCTTGATATCAATTGATGTACCCTGTTTACTAAAATAAGCTGATCGAGCTCCGTAAAAGGCTACATCCTTTTTACAGTAAAATTACTTGTAAGTAGATAAACATTTCAACAATAAGTTTACGGTTAATAATCATTCTTCTCTCTGCTGCCTATGGAAGCTAATGGCGCAATGGCATCTCCACTAGATAAAAATTCTTCTCCTTCATAAAGCAGGTACAAAATTACAGTTCCTTTGCATGTGAAAAGCCATTGACTTCTAAAACAACTTAACTGAGGAAGACTACTAATTTTTAATCCCAGCCACCAAAAACCATACATTCCTCTTACTGAATATCACTACTAAGTTCTCAAGTTGCGTGTGTACCTTTGTAAGAGTAATACAGGGGACACTGCTTTGATAAGCTAACATTTCTAGTACTTCTCAATACCTCACTATAATAGCCACTGAAAACATAAAAAGGGCCTTCATTTTTATGAGTTGTTAGTTAAAAAAAAAAACACCACAAACTAAAAAAACCAAAATCCAGCCAAACCAGACCAAAAAATCCAACAGCAAAATCCTTGTAAAGCATAGCCGTGAGAAATCACCAAGATCCCTTAAACATAATTTATTAATTTTATGGATTGTCAAACAACTCTCATTTAAAATAATCAGACTGGAACATATTCTAAAGAGATTTCCAGGTTTACAGCTGCATATGGAAATTTTTATTTGCTATATATAGCTATATATCCCTGCCCATGGCAGAAGGGTTGGTACTAGGTTATCTTTAAGGTCCCTTCCAGCCCAAACCATTCTACGATTCTATTCACACAGACACGTTTTGTGCTTGTACACACACACACATTTTGTGTTACGCCTTTACCATGACTGTGGGGCACCTTCCACTTGAGAATGTGCCCCACAGTGCCATGTGCTTCCCTTCTGTTTTTAAAGAGATCGTCCCAATTGCTCTTAATTACAGCATTTAAACCTACAAAATACTTTATTTCCTACACAGTTTACGTAACATATAGCTGCAACTGAAATCATGTCCTGAAATAATATTGGGAGTGATGAAAGCACAACGTAGTCTCTTCTCTAATCTTCAAAGAAAGCATCTTACTACAAAAGTCAGTATTCCATTGTGTACCCAATTTTTTATTTGGAAGTTTTGTATGAATTAGACCTTAGTTTTATAAGGACAAGTTTAATTGCCCTCTTTGAGTGCATTTCAGTTACAAACAAAAAAAATATAATTATCTTTAAAAGCCAAGTTCCATCTACAGCTATTCTTTTCTCTCTCTCAACCCCACATATTACTACTACTATTTATAGAAATCTTGCATGCTATTATATTCAGGATCAGGTTTTCCCCAGGTGCTGTACTGTTACCTAAGACTACTGCTACTCCATTGAGACCACAGTCTAAGCAGAAGAAGAAATTACCTCAGTAGCACAGTTGTACTACCTACCTGAAAGCAAATATCTGTATTAATAGTTACTGACGTTTTATCTGAGACAGGAAAGTCTAGACAAGCAAGGAGAAAGGAGATAAAGATAATATGGGCAAACCTTCGGGATTACCTATATTGTGTTTATATTAGAAGATATTCAGCTGAAATTAAGTGTTGTTTCCCAGCCAGGAAAACAGCTTGCTCAGTATAATTACACCAGTGCAATGTACTTCAAGAAATCCTCTATACCAGCAAAAAATTGTAATTTATGTACAACACAGCCATGTTCATGTTTATGAGGACACATTTCTATAATGGGGTAAGATATACTCTTTACAAGTTTCAGTACCTACCCCCCAAAAAAATTGCGTGGTCCATCTATACTATACTAGACTGAGTGCCTTTTGCACAGAACATGGATTGAGCTTTTATGTGTAGAAGCTATAAAAACTAGGTGTTATGGATGTTTTGACAACTGCTTTATAGTAATATCAAAACAGATTCGAAAATTTTGAGCATTTCTGAGAATGTTCTTTCCTAAGCTGTTTGATTTATAGCACTACCTAGCTGTAATAGTTCTGTAAATCTATTCCCCCTCCAAGGGTTAAAACAAAAGGAAAAATGGATGTGTAAACATTATGTATAGGTTTTTACATTATATTTTTAGCCATGATTTATACTTGTTAGTAAAGGCGTTCAGCTCTCTACTTCACTGAGACGGGAATAAAAATATTAAACATCCTACTTTAATGTTTCTTTACATGGTACTTCACATCTATAAGCAGGTACTAGATAAAGAGATGTAGATCCCTGTAGATGAAGACCATTCCACTAATGTCAATAAGAGCAAAATTGAGAGACCATTTTTTATTTCCTATTTTACTCTACTATGAAAAGTATTTTCTCTTACAGGCTCATGTAATTAGATTTCTCACTACAACCGATGAAATAACAGATAATCTTTTCTTTTGAGAATATCTGTCAGGGAATAACAATTTTTAAAAAAACAAAACAGCATACAAAACCAGCACAGACTAAAGTAAAAAACCCCTTGGTATCAACTCACACAAGTGGTGTTTTCGCTTAAATTTGCATTTTTCTTCTAGAGTTCTTGTTTTCTCTTCTTTCCTAAATAGCACATGATTTAGGAATCTACTTGATTATGTCAAACAGTAACATTATTCGTTCCTTTCTACAGAGCAGCACTGAATAGTCAGACTGCTTGTGTCTATTTTTCTACTTTTTGTTTGCCCATTTCAGTGATACTCACTTTCCTGTGTGCTAGTCATTTGAATGCAAAAGCACTTTCACTACTCTATGTAGCATTGTCAGAATCAGAAAACAATTTTATTTATTAAAATACAGAGTACAGGTCCTGTAACCCCTAGCAGCCTCTGCCAGCATGAAGACAAAAAAACAAACCATCATTTGAGATGTGCTTGTGGACAATAGGCTGGGAATTTTGTGTGTGTTTATATTATGCATTTACTTAAAATCCTATTATGTGTGTGCTCTGAAGTTACAAGATACTTCTATTCCTCCACCTCCCTGTAGAAATAGCTATCATAGGGCTTTTCTAATTTAGTCTCTTGACAGGACATCCATACCTAGTAGTCTCCTAAGAAGTTGTGTTCAACTGTCATTTCAAGGTCTACTTCCATTGGTAGCCAAAGATAAAACCTGTGCAGCTAATGCCCATATATAGAACAAATCTGCTAAAAGATCTGCCATACTTGCATAGTTATGTGTCTGTATTTAGCTTAGCAGAGTCACACAATCTGAAGGTCTTGGTTGCCAAAACAGGGATGGAGTGGCTCATCATTTGCACATCGTTTACCGTGAAATCTTCATTGTTCATTACACAGGAAGCAAAGGCACAAGCATAGGAAATCCCACAAGTAGAGAGGTCCTCATGTCATTTTTCTAATAATTTCTCCCATCCGTGCATCCTTCGCTTTTGCAACTTCCTATTGTCAGAGAATTTGTTAACACGTTAAAGACCATCCTTATTGTCTACGCAATATAATTTACCAGTTAAATTAATCATAGAAGTTCAAAAAAGCTGAAAATCAACATGTGAACAAAAATCCACCTAGTACATATAATGTATCTATGGTCTGTTCTCAGTTTCCTACAAATACACAGTGATTAATCTGTCAAAAGGAGCTTTCAAACTTGCTGTAGGTCATTCACATCTAGTGACAGAAAGTAGAAGATGAATCTTAACATTTACAGACACTAAAAGTTTACAAAACTTCTACGTACAAAATTTCTGCTTGAAGAGCAATGATCACAGTAATGTAGGAGTTTTGCTGACCAACATCAGTCAGATTTCTAACTATCTGTATTAGCTAAGGTTTCATAAAGTCAAGATTTCAGAATGATGTAGCTTTACACTAAGCAGGAATTCAACAATTAAAACAACAGATTTGGGGTTTTGGGGAGGCTGGGGATTTGTTTTGACTGTGCATCAAGAACCTTTTTAAGTACAAACATTCAACAAATTACCATGTCCTACAATACGCATTCTCAACATTTTAAGCCTAAGTACTTTTAGCTTCATTTGTTGATTTCTTTTGTCAAAAATCTCAAGTGCACACTGAATTTTAAATATATCTGTTTTCCACTTCTTGAAAACATATTCAAAATATTCAAGGTGAATGTCTCTTATTTAGAATGTCTCTGACCAATACATTTATATTTGTAGTCATTACTGGTGCCACCTGGCTTGATGTCCTCATTAATAAATGAAAAAAAACCTGTTGCATTATTGATTTTAGATGGTTGATGACTTTCTTCTCCCTGAAACTGTCATAGCTTTACACTTTGTATTTTTTGTACTTCATAAAGAGTCATTGCCAAATATTGCCACATAAATCTTAGTCCTAAATTTTCCAACTTTCTTGTTTGACTCTCTAATAAATTTACACTATTCAAGAAGAGTTTAGAAAGCAGTCTGCTCTATTTCAAGACTTCTTGCTGTCGACAGCAACAACTCTGCAAGAAGTTACTTCTACTTTGATTGCTGCACTGTCATTTTTAATTAACTTTTTTTTTTTTTTTTTGCTATGCTTTAGCATTTTTTTCTTAGCACTAGGGGGATAAATTATTTATGTAACATACAAACTACTTAAATATCTTGCCGCTGGTAGAACTGTGGAAAAAAAAGTATTCAATGTGTGTATTTCATAGGATGGTTCAGGGATATCCAGTGGTTTTAACAGCAGTACTGTTCTGTACTTTAAATATTTCTAACTGCTTCACAATGTAGTTTCAGCAAATCAACACCAGAAAACTGAACTGGCTTGTCCAGAGCCAGAAATGCCTGGAAATAGCTTTTTACTGTTCAAGACTAATGCATGCTTCATATTAAGACTCAGGACCTAGTTATTACTGTTCTACTGCCTGCAGTGATGATCTTCGTGTCTCCTCATTCTGCCTTAATCTCTTGACCACGTGCACTTGCACCAGTTGAGGACAGTACAAAGATAAATCCTTGCAAATACACAACAGCTTTAACTTATTTGATGAGCTGAGTTTTCTTCTAAGACAATGGTAAAGCATAAAAAGTCAGTCTTATTTTTAAGTTTGGAGTTGTCATGTATTTCTATTTGCATAAAAACCATCGCACCAACTGCTACGAGCAGAGTGAAATAAGTCTCTAAAAGTTTGATGTTTTTCTTTATCTATGTATGTGTACAACACACATAAATAAAGTAAGTCAACTGTTGTAAGGCTTTGAGTACCTTCCTAAGAAAGTAAAGAATCAAGTTATTCATGCTAAGATTAACTACTAAAAAAATTAAACTTTGGTTTTCATGTTTAATCAACACCAGTTTGGGCTGCAAATCTAAACGTTTGTTGAGTATAAAATAAGGCCTAAATTTTAAGTCTCAGTACAGTGTTGAGCAATAATTCCAGTTACTCAGCAAACTGCTTTTATGAAGGTCTTTAAAATACATTTGTATGAAAAATATAGGCTTAATTTTTAAAAGAAACTGCTTGCATAATTGTGAGATTTAGGCAAGGTGGATAACCGTGCATAGAAATCACCACTAAGCCTCTTGGAATTTGCTTTCTTAATTCATTCTGTATGAAGAGAATGACTACCATTCTGCTCAAGTGTGCCACTTTCTCATGATTATTTCAATCCAAATGTAATTCTAGAAGTACTGGAAATGGCTTTTGGACCAGTAAGTTCTTTTTTTTTCTCTTTTTTTTTTCAGCTATATGGAGAGACTTCGGACTACCCACTGACCCAAAGAGCAAGTAACTTCCAGTTCTGCAATTAGCCCACTGTCTTTCAGGCAGTTTCATACCTCAGTTTTCAATGGCCTGCTAAAGCTCACATTTTACCTCTAGAACACAAATGTCCTCCCCTCTATGAGGTGCTTGGCTAGTTTATCAATACTATTGAACCCTCAAGCATTTTTCAGAAACAGTCCGAAGGATTGAAGAAAGCAGAGCAGAAATACAACAAAACCAAAAGTGACATTATTAAGATAACTGGGGG